>CALSBV010010690.1:620772-706398 GCA_943590825.1 Bovichtus diacanthus
TCTCTCTCTCTCTCTCAGCTACAGCCAGGAGAAGTGAGACTCAGGCTCTGATGTCAGAGTTGAAGATCATGAGTCACCTGGGTCCTCACCTCAACATTGTGAACTTGCTGGGAGCTTGCACCAAACAAGGTGAGCGTCACAGTGAGTCCCAGTGCTATACTGAGCTAATAAAAAGGACAATTATGGCATTTTCTTCAAGGCATCCTGTCCTCGTGCTTCAGCTTGTTAATGGCTACTTTACAAAGGCAACAGCTACATTTTGTTTCACATGTCTCTTTCTTTGTCTGTGAACTCCATAAAAAAAGATAAAATAAAGTTATGCTATATGTAGGTTTGGTATGGTACTGTACAAATTGGTTTTGTAAAAACAAGTAACTTAACTTAAGCACTTACCTTTTACAATATTATTTGTGACTAATTTATAAAATTCATTAATGGCTAATCTTTCAATTTAATAAATGCATGCTCATTTAATGAACCTTTTTTTTGTTAATATTATTGTAAAGGCTGTCCTAGATATATTAGCGTAATATTAGCTTTTTAATGTATATTTCTATTGTATTAAAGTAAGTGTGGCCTGCCTATAGTGACATTAATGTTTTATTGGTGTTCGGTAAATCCCAGATTTTGATTTCTCTTTTTCCACCAATCAGGCCCTCTGTATCTGGTGACCGAGTACTGTCGCTATGGCGACCTGGTGGACTACCTGCACAGGAACAAGCACACCCTCCTGCACTACTACGCCGAGAAGAACCAAGACGACGGCTGCCTCGTCTCTGGAGGAAGCACTCCGCTCAGCCAGAGGAAAGGGTGAGAAGAGCAGACGAACATTTTGTACAATGTAATCTCTGCTGTCACACACCAAGAGATGGACACATATGTCTTCTTCATAAAGCATTTAATATGATGAGGCACCATGAATAATTGTGCAATTTTCCACACTGCATGTATCCATCCAGCTATGTGTCCTTTGGAAGTGAGAGTGATGGAGGGTACATGGACATGAGTAAAGATGAGCCCACCATCTACATGCCCATGCAGGAGCAGATGGACACCATCAAGTATGCGGATATCCAACCCTCTCCATACGAGTCTCCATACCAGCATGACATCTATCAGGAACAAGGTTTGATTTGTTTTACTATGTCGCTGTAAGTCTGTAGAGTCCGGATCATTTGTTGTCGAGTCGTAAATGAAAATAAGTGTGAAGAATTTAGCATACTGTACACAGGAAACAAGGGAGTCACACTTGGAGTACAGTAGGATGTGACACCAACAAGTAACCTTCTGTCTGCTGCTCACAATGGCGGAACATGTTGCTGTATTTATGTGTGAAAAGAGCATTTTTTTTTTTTTACTTAGAATAGTGCTTTACATGAACACATGGATTGTTAAATTGTGTCTCATAAATCAATGAGTACAGTTTGCATACTTCTACGGTCTTTGAACAAAAAGCACTTGCAAATCTTTTAGCATATGAAGGCCTTGAGCTTCATTTCAGCCCATGCAGTCACAGGACAGCTCCACAGGAGTCTCCTCACAAAACAACAACACAATGTCTTCATTCATGAGACGCTCCTCACCTTTTGTTCTTCTCAAGTCTGTTGTCACACCTTGTCATCATGTTCAGTTGGCGGCAGATTGGACGTGGCCATCAGTGACTCTTCTGCTCTTACCTATGATGATCTGTTGGGCTTCAGCTACCAAGTGGCAAAGGGGATGGAGTTCCTCGCCTCCAAGAATGTAGGATATAAAGAAATTATAATATTAGATAAAATGTAGCTGGTGATATTTGACTTGAGCCTCTAGATTCTGTGAATTTGTTTTTTTTGTACTATACACTATATACTGCAGGGCAGCTTGTGAATACCAGCAAAGGATCAATAAAGTTTTAATTTAACCTATAATAATTCATGATAAATTAAATGTTGATTTTATTTTGTATTATTAATCTGAATCTTCAAATTAACCAATAATGTCAAATAAATGTAGTGGACTAAAATATACAATATTTGCCTGAATTGTTGTGGAGTAGAAGTATACAGAAATGGAAATACTCAAGTAAAGTACAAGTACCTCAAAAGTGTACTTAAACACAGTACTTGAGTGAATGTACTTAGTTTCTGTCCATCACTGTCGATAACACGATAACAAATATGAAGCTACAGCGAGCAGCCAGTTAGCTTAGCTTGTCTCTGTCTGAAAATAAGAAACGCCACCTACCAGGACCTCTACAAATCACTAATTAACATTTTATATCATGTGTGTTTATTCTGAATAAAAACAACAAAAGTGTTAAAACAACTATTTCCTTATATCCCACCACAGTGCGTCCATCGTGACCTGGCTGCCAGGAATGTGTTGATCTGTGAGGGGAAACTGGTAAAGATCTGTGACTTCGGCCTGGCCAGAGACATTATGCATGATTCCAACTACATCTCTAAAGGCAGCGTAAGTGGCAAAATTATAATGGATGAAAAAAAAAACAATGATAATGACACCTGGCTCTTATCTTATCAGGTTTCAATGCACTTATAGTACTTTACTTTGGACAAAAGCAACTGCCAAACGAATGTAATGTAATGGATATATTTGAACCCAAATTAAAATAGTACTGTAGCTAAATAACATACTGCAAAGAAGATTATTAGTGGGTCCACAATGGTAGCAAATAATTGTCTTTTTTTCATTCAGACCTTCCTGCCCCTGAAGTGGATGGCACCAGAAAGTATTTTCCATAATTTGTATACCACCCTGAGCGACGTGTGGTCGTACGGCATTCTTCTCTGGGAGATTTTCACACTGGGTCAGTCCAAACACACACGTATTAACACACATTAACACATAAAAAAAAAGCCCATTAACACACAGAAAAGCGTTGAACCCAAATGAGAAGTGTTTTACACATACAGTATGAGGGATTCATCTCCACATTGAACGTGTTTTACCTGCTTGACTCCTCTTTAACCCAAACAAACATTCCCAAACTCCTCCTGCATTGTTCTGGTTAACTGTAAACTCTGAAAATATGTTTCAAGTGTTCAAAATGACAGTGAATGTGTGTATGCATAACAAATTACAAATTCCATGTCTGATTGAAAGTACATACCAGTTTGTTTGAGACTCATATGAGGCCTAAACCCTATTAGGCACAGTCGATCTTTGAAATCAGCTTTTCCACTTTTTTTTTTTTAAAACTCTCTTCCCACACTTTTTGGGAAAATACCATGAACACAAAGGAGACAGTTTATTGCATATGCAGCTTAAGCCCAAGTGGTGGTAAACAAGCTCACAATCCAGCCTCTGTAAGTGATAACAAAGATTCTTCCCCGTCTGAATCAGACTTTCATTGGACTTTTACAGATCCATTTTTCTTACAGATCTGGGTCAGAACATGTGGTCTTTAAGACTGATGTATTTGGCTATTTGAGATCTAAGAGAGCTCTCTGTGCACAAGTACTGTTTTATGTTGTTTAGCGTAGTATTGATTCATGCATTATTTATTGAATAGTGTGCTGAATATGTATTTTACAATAGAAAATTCAATCATTCAAAACAACAACAATAATCACAGGGTGCTGTTCATCTCAGAAAATAAATGTGCACGACTTCACATGTGAATGCTTTCTGCAGGAGGAACCCCCTACCCTGATTTGCCCATGAATGAGTTGTTCTACAGCGCTTTGAAGAGAGGATACCGAATGACCAAACCTGCACACGCCTCCGATGAAGTGTGAGTCTCATTGTCACCTTGCCACTAATCTTACCTCTCCAGGAACTAAGAAATTGAAATGTAGAATAATAAATGAGTCTGTTGTTTCCTGTTGCAGTTATGACATCATGAAGAAGTGCTGGGACGAGAAGTTTGAGAAAAGGCCTGAGTTCTCCTTTCTGGTCCACAGCGTTGGGAATATGCTGGCAGACAGCTTTAAAAAGGTACTTTATTTATATATTATACCTGCATCCAGAGCTTCTGAACTGTGATCTTGGACTTATAACTCTATACCACTTATTCCTGATCTTCAAATGTTATTTGAGTGACATTATCTACCAAATACTCCATCTACTCAGTCACTCACAGTCAACCTATCTGCCCCCTAGTGGCTGAAATAAAACTTACAGGATAACTACAATTCACTGTCCACCAGTGAGAATCCTCACTGATTCTTCAAGTAGATAGAAAGTAATAAGCTGTGTAATTTTCTAGCTATGATGTAACATTGTTGGTGCTCAATGTCTCATATCTGCACTCTGCAACCTCAATCTGTTGATTAAATCATTCCTCATTCCTGAAATTATTGTCACCTGGCAACAGAAATACAGTCAAGTCAACGACAACTTCCTGAAGAGTGACCACCCGGCAGTCGCCCGCACCAAACCCAGACTCTCCTCACCGTTTCCGATCGCCAACCCAGCATTCGGGTCCCCATCCCCCCTCTACATCCCCACGGACCCCTACAACCAGAGCCCAAGCCCTGGAGAATTTAGACAAGAGGCAGACACACAGGAAGTCATAACTTCATACAACGAATACATCATTCCCATCCCAGACCCCAAGCCGGAGAATATTTTCACTGATGTCACGTCAGAAAGCCCTGCAAGGTACAAAGACGCTGAAAAAAGATGCTGCAGATGTGTGCCAAATGCTGGGGTTGCAAGAAAGATGAGGATATATTTGTTTAACGACAGCAGTTTTTTTCCACCACACACCCACTCAGCCAGATGTTGAGCTGAGACAATAGCTGTATTATGGAGGCAGATAAAAACATCCAGCTAAGAAAAGTTGGCTCTAAAGAACAAAATACATGTTTGACTGTACGAAATCCAGAAATATTTACAGTTTTTTTATTTTTCTAATTAAGCTTGTACTCAGTTGTGCTTTAGTATTAGTCTTTGTAAGTTCAAAGAAGTCAAGCAGTTTGGGAGTGATATCAAATTCCTGTCTTGTGAATGTTGCCAGTGGGGCGATTCTTTTGCTTACATGTGGATCCTAGATTGAACCTCTATCATTGTGGTTTGGGTTTGAGGTATTTGACCCCCCTGAGCGATAGAGAAGCAGTGTTAGTCCAGGGCCACAGACCGATAGTCTGCAGATGCTCCGCTTCAAAATGAGACCAAACATTTTTACTGATGTCAGTTTTTGAGCCACGACAAAGGCCAAAATGTCAAATTATGGCTAGAGCTGACACAATTAATGATTTAGTAGATTGACAAATGATTAGTTGATTATTAAAATAGTTGCTGAATCATTTTCTGTGTCATTTCTTTAAGCAAAAGTAAATTGTTAGATGCATCCTTATGTCCTTTCAAAGTTTAGTTTAAAATATTACTTCTATTTTTAAACTTTATCTTGTATGTTATTTGCTGCTTAACATCTTAAAGGTGAAAGAGGTACTGCCTCTTATATTTTTGATTACTAAGAAAATAATGAGGGAAGTTGTCAGGGTCACAAACAGACTAAATATGGACTGTGCTGTGTCTTTCCATTACTTTTAGGTGACGGAGTGCACAATGTAAATGTGTGTTTTGTCTTCCCACCCTCAGCTCTCTGGCTCCGGAGGACGAGGCTGACTCCATGTCGCAGGACACTGCCGACACTCTCCCAGAAGAGGACAGGCTGGAGGAGACCAGCGAGAGAGACGCTCTGCTGGGTTCCTCCGGGACGCCCGAGGTAGAAGACAGCTTCTTGTAGACCTGCTTGAAAAATGAACGTGACTATACTATAATGTAGCAAAATTAAGATTGACAAGGCAATCTTTGTATTTCCACTAAGCACTCGCCCTTCTTTGGGGTTTTGGATCATCAAACTTAGTACCTCTGAATTAAAATGGTTACAAATAATGAGCAAGATGTTATCATACAGTCATTTATTGTAAGCTTGGCATAATATAAATACGGTACTCTCCTCAACCTGCATCAGTTTACAGTAAGTACACACTTATGAGGCCTTATGAGATATGTGCTTTTTATGTTAGACACATTTAGCCATATGTCTCTTTTTGGCTCTTATTATTTGAACCTCCCCTTTCCTGTTTAGCAAACAGTGTAGATTTTTTTGTTTTGTTTTTACGAACAATTTTATTAATTTTATTAACACAAAATGAATAACACATAAACAAACCATACACACATATAGATAAAATACTGACCGAACAAGAACAATGTGTAATTCACATTTTAGTGGGATTTTAGCATTATGTCCTGAACCACAATCAGCCATGAAAAGTATGTCATTGAATTTATGACCAACAGCTGTATTCATTGTATTACAATATTTTTGTTAAATGTTACTTCCAGGACATGAAATACAGACAGATTCTACATGCACTGTTTTACATGAACACATGAAAAAAAAAAATGTTTTTGTTACATATGCCATAGTGTCAGAACTTTACAGCTTTCTTTTTTTTTTTTTGTGAAAATGAGATGAAATGTGTATGACATTTGTGAATGAATTTTGTGAAATTTTATACTTGTTTTGTATAGGTTTAATTCATAGCTCTGTGCCAGATTTGCACTTTATTTAGAAATATGTGGATGTTCATAAGGAAGATATACAGTAAATATACTCTACAGTAAAGATTGAGTAGCTCAACTGAGAATCATGTAGCTATTACAGTAAATCAGTTTCTGTGATGGCAGGTGACTCTCTCAAGTGAAAATACTAAATACAGCATATCACTGCCTTAGCACAAGATGGCACGCATGAGTGCTTTTGTATAGACTGACAAATCTTTATCTTGCAGCTATTGTTGCTTGCCGATATGAAGGGCTACTGTACTCAAGACACCTAGATAGCCATGTGTGTACTTGTAAAAGTGATGCTTTTAGTCTTCTGATGCATTGTATAGCATTCCCTCACACAATGTTTCCGCCATTTAAAACAACACATTATCATTTTCTGTAGCAATTTAAAATGCACAAGATCACTGTATCACAAGCTATGGTACCAAAGCTCTTTACAAATGTATTTTTATATGTTCCATGTGCCATTTTTATGCTGTAAATGTGACAATAAATGTGTATTATCATAGTAGCACCGAAAGAGTCTTTTATGAATCATGTCAATCCAGTGGCTACATCTATTTCTTTCACTGTTAAAAAGGGAAAAACAATGACTTCTCTTATACTTAAATATTGAATTTTCTCACTCTACACTCTCATATCTCCCAGTGCCTTTCTGTGATACCTATTGTAGGGCAAGAGCCCTTTGACTTTTGTTCCTGAGTCCTCGCTTGAAAAGCCTTGCAGCCTGAAAAGCCTGGGGTGATTAGTCTCACCTCAACGGATGTCTCAGGAGAATCGTGGCTTTCTGTTGCAAATTGGAACTGGTTCATTAATTTGTTGAGCGTGATATGCTGATCCGCCCCCCCTCACACACACACACAGACACACACACACACACACACACACACACACACAGTTCCCTCCACCCTCCACCACTTGCTGTCTCAAAGATTTCATGTTTGCTGTGTGACTTCAATAGTGAAGAGACTGTAAACAAGCAGAAGGGAGAAGAAGGTCAGAGGCAAACAGAAAGGGAAGAAGAAGAATAATAAGAAGAAGAAGTAGGAGAAGAAGAAGGAGAAGAAGGAGAAGAAGGGACTCTTGTGTCCGCTCTGGGTGCTGGAAACATCAAACCCAGGAAAGTGATTATTCCCCTCGGTTAGACTGAAGACATCTGCAGGTTGGTACTTGAAATAAACAAATAACGCATAATAAATCAGCATTAATTCCCTAATTGTACTGTAATCATGAAACTCTTCCTCAAAGTATTTTATACTTTAATCTGTTTTCCTGATTTAATGTGCACATTAGAAGACAAACATTGCATCAGATTAAATTGTGATTCACGTTTAAGCAAAGCAAAGCTGCTCTGACCAGTCAGAAAAGAGAAGTTGATGAGGGGGATAGAGTGATAGCACAACTTCAGAGGTGGCGTTCTCATTTCTTTCGGCACAGATCAAAGTTTGGATTTGATCCAGGATGCAGTCCTACCTCACTCTGCTGCTGGGGATTGTGGTCTCTGCTGCTTCAGGTGAGGCCCGACAAACACTACGGCTGCAGAGCATACAGGGTCTTTTCCTAGAACTGTTTCTTTTATAGCTACTGTAGATTTAAACAAAGCAAGGAAAAGAGGTCCATTTTAAAACAGACAAGGCATACAGAAGTGATTTTCTTGATCATCTACATATGGATTTGTCTGACAATATGTAGAATTACGTATTTAAAAAACTTTGCATGGTTTGGATTATATCAAAGTTGAATTCAATTTCAATGAGATTGATTCTTTAAAAGACATATTTCTCTGCACCACAACTGCTCAATTATTTATTCTTGTTTATTACGCACGAATGATTTTATCATACATTTCATGGCATAAACTCGTGGTCTGTGCAGAGGAGCCGAGAAACACTGGGTGCTTCTCCATTTAAGATCCAACACACACTTTCTTTCTCCTTTTTTCCCGCTTTGGTCTGGCTCTGAACATGACATATATGAATATCACCCGCCAGGCATCAAATTGCAATTTCATGTTTTTAAATTTGAGCACATAAAAGTATCTGTTGTTTGGTTTAATTATGGCTGAATGAATTAGTTTTGCTTTCTGCCGTATTAATGTATGCAGTGCTATTGGGGTCGTTTTGAGGTTGGATGAATAGTTCATATAGATGATTAAAGAGGGACTTTGAGGTAAAGGCAACTGTTTACACAGACAATCAGGAGATTCAGAACTAAAATGCTGATTGGTTTCATTCCTAGTTCTCTACATTATCTTGTGTGCTGTGGTGATTAGAAGAAAATGCAGAACATGGAATCTCAGTTCTGCTTCAAACTTCAAAACACACTGTCCAAACATCTAAATGGACACTTTTATAACCTTTACCAAAAGTGTAGACTAAACACCAAATGAGAGAAAGCTTCAGGTTAACAGGAAAGATGTCAGACTTTCCAGTGTTTTCACAAAACCCAACCCCAAAAAAAGTTATAGATGTGATGAATTGTCCAGCTGAGTTTCTCCAAACTTCCAAATCTTCAACAAAGTCATCAAAGAGAACATTGTTCTTTATCACCAAAACTTCAACACTCCCTGAGGGTTACGTCCTTTTTAAGATCCTTTAAAGATGCCTGTAACATTTTTACTCGTTGTTCTATGCCACAGATTCTTGAATGTGTTTCTTCTCTTCATTTTGGTGATGAACATGTGGTTCTAAGAGTAAAAATAAAACTGTCACAAATGTGAAGCATTTTCTATTTACAGTTGTTACATCTCTAGTGTTGAGATAGCGACATTGAAAAAAGCAGAAGTGAGAAGGATCGAGGGATGTTATCAGGGTCTTGGTCTTCAATCTGTTTCCTGAATTCATGAAAATGCTTCCAAAATAGATCTGAATCATGGAGCAGGCGAGACAGCTCTGGGTTCTCAGTTTTTTTAAATGACCAAAACAGAAACAAAGTCTTGAATTATCAACAAAGAAACACATTATAGAGCAAAACTTCAACAACAAAGTCTGTTTTGATGTATTCGTCGTCACACTGTGTCACGTAAAAAAATCAATAAAGGCATTCATTAAATTCTAATTTTGTTTCCGGCAGAATGGAGGCGTCCGGTGATCAAATTCAACTCTGAGGTGGTGGCGAGTTCTGAGGTGGTGGTCAGACCTGGGACCCCTCTGGATCTGATGTGTGAGGGTGACAGACCTGTAAAATGGCAAACGAGGCTAGCCAAACACAGGCGCTTCGTGTCCAAGGGCAACGGGAACGTCCGCACCTTAAAGGTGGAACGTCCCTCCGCAGAATTCACTGGAACGTACAAGTGTGTTTACACTGCTGGGTCACAGCAACTGACCTCCTCAGTGCATGTGTACGTAAAAGGTGAGCTTGGATAAATGAGAACAGAACAATATTCCTAAAGTTGAGCTGTAAGTACTTGGATGGATCAGTATCCACAGTGGTTATACTTTTACTGTGATTGTTTACTACATTTCCTCAGTGTAAATCTCACATCATTCCATTGCTCTATGATCTAATTAATTGTCTCCACGTCTTTCTTTACCAGATCCAAACCGTGTGTTCTGGACCAGCAGCACGTCCCTGCGGGTGGTAAGGAAGGAGGGTGAGGAGTACCTGCTGCCCTGCCTGCTGACCGACCCAGCAGCCACAGACCTGGGCCTCCGCATGGACAACAGCACCTCCGTGCCGCCAGGCATGAACTTTACAGTTTACCGGCACCGTGGTATTCTCATCCACAGGCTCCACCCCAGCTATAATGCTGACTATGTCTGCACAGCCAGGGTCAACGGAGTGGAGAGGACTTCCAAGGCCTTTTCTATCAACGTCATTCAGAGTGAGGCCACTTGGTTGTTAGAAATGATCACCCAAAGCTGTCATAGAGTCATTTGAAGTGACACATTCATCAAGTTTGATACCCATTTGTGATTCTCTCTCGCTCTAGAGCTTCGTTTCCCTCCATATGTCCTCTTGGAGACGGATGAATATGTGCGCATTGTTAGGGAGGAACTCAAGATTCGCTGCACAACACACAAC
This sequence comes from Bovichtus diacanthus, assembly GCA_943590825.1. Classification (NCBI taxonomy): domain Eukaryota; kingdom Metazoa; phylum Chordata; class Actinopteri; order Perciformes; family Bovichtidae; genus Bovichtus; species Bovichtus diacanthus. Next base: position 631,321 of record CALSBV010010690.1, read on the forward strand.
CCTAACTTCAACTACAATGTCACCTGGAAATACACCACCAAGTCGGTCAGTATGAGGCCTTTTGGGAGTTTTCTTGATTGTTGTAGTAATCATAATTTTAACTTTGTTTTTTTTATTTGCCCTTCTTGTCTTCAGAAACCAACGATAGAGGAGAGGGTTCGATCCAGTGGAGAAAACCGCCTGGACATAGAGAGCATACTGACCATCCCTGCTGTGGACCTTGCAGACACAGGAAACATTTCCTGCACTGGCACTAATGAAGCAGGGGTAAACAGTTCAACGACATACCTGCTGGTCGTTGGTAAGCCACAGAAACAACCACTCCTGCTATGTCTCATATTGAAAAGCCTAGAATCGTCAACCACTAAAATCAAACGGTTTTGGTTCTCCTGAACAGACAAAGCCTACATCAGGCTTTTGCCCCAGCTGTCCCATAAACTGGCCCACCAGGGTCTCTCACTGGAGGTGAACGAGGGAGAAGATCTGGAGCTCACTGTGGTCATCGAAGCGTACCCTCACATTACAGAGCACAGATGGCACACCCCGACATCTCCCAACACGCCCACACAGGAGCACAAGCTCATCAGATACAACAACAGGTACGACACAAAGGCTGAGTGCTGGTGAAAAGGGAGAGGAAAGCCCCCTGTGTTAAAAAGTCGTCTCTAATTGCTCCATCTCATTGCTCCAAGGTGTATGCACAATTTAAATTAAAACTAAAAGGGCACTCGAAGACTGCAGACCTCCTCCAAGGCCATGTGCCCTATCTCGCAATGTTAACGAAAGTGAAAAATTGTTTTTGTATCCATCCCATGATTGGGATCCACTCTTTAGTTCTTCCTTGGCCCATGCTACTCCCTTCCAACAAGTTTCATGAAAATCGGGCGTGTAGATTTTCTGTAATCCTGCTGACAAACACATGAAAAAAACCAAACCGAAAACACAATCTCCTTGCTGGAGGCAGAAAATAATAAGATGTACTACAGGAAGGGGAAGCTACTCTGTATTTAAAAATTTGCTGTTGGTGCATTTTGGTCAGTTTAACAGGGAACACTAAGGTCATTATACTTCCTCAGGTCAAGCTATAGAAAAGAGTAGTGTTCTTTTTTAAAAATGTGTCGACGTACTCTGCGATGATACATCGGAACCGTCTGAATTCAAACCACAGAATGAGTCACTTCGGATTCCTCTTTTCCTCAGTTAAAAGCGCCTTTCTGTTTTTGTTTTTTTTAGATACCATGCTATTCTGCAGCTTAAGAGAATGAATACACAGGAGCAAGGGCAATACACCTTCTATGCCAGGAGCGATATGGTCAATGCATCCATCACATTCCAAGTCCAAATGTATCGTAAGTGACACAAACACAAATCAAATCAGCTAACACATTCACAGTAAATAAAAAAGGGAAAATACAAGTCTCTTCTAAATCTGATAGTTGCTGTTGGCGTTTCTTTACTTTCATTTTCTCCTCACTGGCAGAGAGACCTGTTGCTGTGGTTAGATGGGAAAACATAACCACACTCACTTGCACCTCCTTTGGCTATCCTGCTCCCAGAATCATCTGGTACCAGTGTTTTGGGATACGGCCTACGTAAGTTTCACTGCACAGGGCACAGTAAAAAACCCATAACGGTAAGACCTTTGTCTGACTGTATATATATTTTGCAATGATGCAGGTGCAATGAAAACAACACAGGGCTGCAGCTGGCGATCCCTCTGCAGGCTCCCACAGTGGAGGTCCAGAGGGAGGAGTACGGGGCCGTGGAGGTGGAGAGCGTCCTCACCGTGGGGCCCTCCAGCCAGAGGATGACGGTCGAGTGTGTGGCTTTCAACCTTGTCGGCATCAGCAGCGACACTTTTGCCATGGAGGTTTCTGGTGCGTATCGGATCATTTGATTATCATTGGTTCTCTTTCAGGAAGTGATCCCAAGTACTGTACTTCTCAAATTGCTATTGTACAGTCACATGGTGAACCAAATGTAATGTCTTGGTGAAATTGTCTTGTCATGGTCCGCAGATCCCTTTGTGCTGGTTGTAAAACTGTAGAATTCTATTGTTTCATTTTGTGTAGCGCAACATTTCAAAAACTATACATAATGCAAAACGTATCCTCAGAGGGAGGTTAGCTCGTATGAGCTAGTATCAGTCCATGTAAGTTAAATAATAATGGATCTTTCTCTGATTTTGCAGACAAACTCTTCACTTCCACCTTGACTGGAGCAGCAGCCATTCTGGCCATCCTCCTTGTGCTCCTGGCCTTTCTATTATACAAATATAAGCAGGTAAGGTTATTTACTTACATCCTTAACCACATTAACAGCCTTCTAAGTTAAAAAAACATTGTTTCGACATTCCAATATTTTCACAGGACACGGGCTACGTCGTTGCAGTGTTTTTGTTGTTGTGTTTTACTACCATTCACTCCTGTTTTCATCTTCAGAAACCCAGGTATGAGATCCGTTGGCAGATCATTGAGGCAAGAGATGGAAACAACTACACCTTCATTGATCCCACTCAGCTGCCTTACAATGAGAAGTGGGAATTCCCAAGAGACAAGCTGAAGCTAGGTCTGCACCATGTCATCTTTAATCGACTTAAATGCACTCACATTTTGAAACTCTTTTGCAACAATTATTTAGTACTCTAGAAATATAGAAGATAATAGGGAACGTAGACATAATAGAATCAGAAAGAGAATCTGAAGTTTGACCTGGTTTGGGTTTTTACTCAAAATGCTTTCTCGTTGTATTTTCTGTCCAACCAGGGAAGATCCTGGGTGCAGGAGCTTTTGGAAAGGTGGTTGAGGCCACAGCCTACGGTCTGGGAATGGAGGAGAATGCGTTGCGTGTAGCTGTGAAAATGTTGAAAAGTGAGCTGATGTCAAGACTTTTCATTTAACAGAGAGATCGTTATTTACGTGAGCGAGTCAGAGCGACTGGAAAATCTGAAAGTGTTCTCGAAAGAAATGTCACACCTAAATCATTTGTTGCGCATGGTCAGATATGATGACAATCTGTATTGGGATTCTGCAGCCAGTGCCCATTCAGATGAGAGGGAAGCTCTGATGTCTGAACTGAAGATCCTGAGCCACCTGGGACACCACAAGAACATTGTCAACCTACTGGGAGCATGCACCTATGGAGGTCAGACAGCACCCTGCATTCTGTATTATGTTTGATGAAATTAGAATTTTGGAAAAGCATTTTTTTGTCATCCAGTTCACGGAAAATCTAGTGCATTTAAGTAATTTGCATGCAACCACATTTTCTTCAGGAAAAAAAAAGGCTCATAACATGATGTGTGTCCTCTTTATCAGGACCAGTGCTTGTGATCACAGAGTACTGCAGCCTCGGCGACCTCCTGAACTTCCTCCGCCAAAAGGCAGAGACGTTTGAGAACTTTGTCATTAACGTTACCGGAAGTCTGGGGGAGTCTAATGACTACAAGAACGTCTGCAGTCAGAAACAGTTCATTAGAAGGTACATCCCCGGACATGTGTAGTCTGATGAGGATTTGTGAAAAATATGAATTCTCTGACATCCCACTCTGTCTTTCTTCCCTTTTCTTCTCCATCCAACAGTGACAGTGGGATCTCCAGTACCTCTTCAAGCAGTTACTTAGAGATGAGACCCGGCGCGGTGCGGACTATGGAGTCATCAGGTAAAAAGCTTTCTCCCCCAATCCCAGTTGAAATGAACACAAACGGGTCCATTGTGCAGAAGAATGCCTGATAAAAAGGATCGGCCTCTTTACTTCCTGACGCTGGGTGTTACTAATGTTATTCCTGTCTGATTCTTTTCCAAGACTCTGTATGTGAGGAGGCTGGTGACTGGCCGCTGGACATTGACGACTTGCTGAGGTTTTCCTTTCAAGTGGCTCAGGGCCTTGACTTTCTGGCTGCCAAAAACGTGAGTGATTGTATCACTAAAATTGATCTGAGTGAACACGCAACTAAAATCAAAAACATGACTGATCATTTACAGCAGCAGCAGCTGTGGTGTTGTCCCTAGAAAGTGGGTATTACCCACACAACAAACTAAATCCCCGCTGGATTTCAGAAAAAAAGCAAAAACCTTTGTGTGAAAAAGTATTGCTTTTTATAGAATATGATAAATGAAGGGCGTGAAATCATTAGTGAGGGGTATTTCCCATTACATGCTTCATATTTACTCATCTTCATAGTTTGAAAATATATTTGATCATAATTCTTCATGCTGCATTGAGATTCGCTGTTCAGGGATCTTTTTGTCTTTTGATGTGTACTACAACCAGGGACAAACTATGTGTGTGTGTGTGTGCGTGTGTGCAGTGTATTCACAGGGACGTGGCTGCCAGGAATGTCCTCTTGACCGACCACAGAGTGGCCAAGATTTGTGACTTTGGCCTGGCACGTGACATCATGAATGACTCCAACTACGTGGTGAAAGGCAATGTAAGCCCCTGAGTAGAGCTACTTCACATTCACAAGTCATAGGCTACATTTAAAAAAAAAAATTATAATTTGTGCTTTTTATGTGTTTATTGTGCGAAGGCCCGTCTGCCAGTGAAGTGGATGGCTCCAGAGAGCATCTTTGACTGTGTCTACACCATCCAGAGTGACGTCTGGTCCTATGGCATCCTCCTGTGGGAGATCTTCTCTTTAGGTCAGAACACATGCATACGTACCCTACAAGTACACACATTTATTCCATGATTTGCTTGCTAAACTTACCGTATGCTATTCTCTATTAGGCAAGAGCCCCTACCCCAGCGTGGCTGTGGACTCCAGGTTCTACAAGATGGTGAAGCGTGGTTACCAGATGTGCCAGCCAAACTTTGCCCCGGCTGAGATGTAAGCTCGACGCTTCAGGAACATAAAGACTGGTTCATACAAAGATGGGTCACTGCTGCTTTTTCCATGCCCCACTTTTTAAAAAACACTTTACTTTGTTCAGCCAATGATATGACCGTCACCTGATTATCATTTGAGTATTACAGGAGTATCAAGTGACTATCAGCTGGGTTTTTGCCATTGAGTAAATGTTTTTTATCAGCCAGTTCAATGTTAGCATTCAGCTTCTCAGACTCTGAGGAAGAGTAGCAACTATTAACTTTTAAGTTGATAAAAGCTTTAACAATGAGTGATTATGAAAGATAGTTGATCCCAAGTTAAAGTCAACATTGGGCAGTGCAAATAGCGTGCTTCCCAAATGTTTATCACGACAGAACAAAGAGCCCTAATTTCTGTGCCAGTCTCCCGAGCATTTGAAACAACTGACTGGGTACTTTCATTCTTCCTGATTTTAATGAACTCGCTGCGGGTTCTCTCCTCCCTGAAAAACATAACAAGCCTAAACTCCAAACTTAACAAGCGAAATGAGACAAAAAGGAGTGTGTTTTTTCCTGTATCTCAGAGGGCCCTAACATCTGCGTGTGCTGATTTGGCGTGGCTGTCACACCGGCCAGCATAACTGTGGAAACAGAGGGGACTGAATCTGAGTCAGGGCCTCATCATCTGTTGTTCTGCTGATGTGTCAGGCCTCAGTTCTGCCTGTTAGCCACATGATCTCAAAGCTAGGAAGCCATGTAACTGCTATTTCACGGCAGCAAAATGAGACTGGGTGGGCAGGGGTTCTTATGAACGAGTCTCTCTTATCAAACTGCGTCACCACCTAAATAAGCCTCTTCTTTTTTGTCTAATTTGCCTTTATACAGTTTCCCGATTTTACACCACAAAGTTTGAGAAGTGAAAATCGAGTGCACAGTTTAGGATATAAAAATGTATAGCGTCAATGTCTTTTGTCTAGGGAACTTCTGTTTTTTAAGTAAAGTTCTCTTTTGTTTCAGCTACATGATCATGAAGATGTGCTGGAATCTGGAGCCGACAGAGCGTCCGACGTTTAGCAAGATCAGTCAGATGATAGAAAGACTACTCGGGGACCAACCTGAGCAGGAACAGGTGAGTAAGTGTGAAGCAGAGTTCAGTGACTCAAGTGCGGCTTTGCATGCAGCGAAACATGTAATGGCCCAGCCAAAATGTCCTCAGGGAACCTGCCTTTTTTTTTAAATTCAATTCTCCCTGAGAGACAACAGATTTAGCTGAGCTGTGAAACCAGTTCAATTAATTGGATTTTGTTTGATAACATCTTTATTTGGTGCTTTTTCCCAAGGGACATACGCGTATTTTTAAAGATATGTTGTTTGAATGCAAGACCTCTGTCTTCCTTGTATCAAGTCTCACCATCATAATGCTGCCTTTCCACAGCTAATCTACCAGAATGTACAGCAGCAAGTCACAGAGGGTGAAGTGTGTGACGAGCCCAAGTCGTGCGACGGCCCCTGTGACCGGTCTTGTGACCGCGAGGAAGAGGAGCAGCCTCTGATGAAGACCAACAACTACCAGTTTTGTTGAAAGCCCTGACCGCCAATCAATCATAAATCAATTACTCATCAACAAGCATCAGGAAAGTGGGATCGGCTGTAGTTCGATGCCAGAATATTACAGCTTGTTCTTACCGGGGGGACAGTCGCAGAGAGTCACAGCTATTTTTTTGCCTGTTGTGCCTGCTCGCCAGACAGACAAGCAGCTGCAGCAAGCATGTGACTTGCTTCTTTGCAGACCATGACTAGAAATTCCCAGACATGAAAGGAGGAAACATGTCAACAGGCCGTCCTTTCCAGCAGCGTAGCACAAAATTCTGGACCCTGTACATAGACATTCTCTACGGGCCCCTCCCTGCATCCACATCTATTCATTGTAGTATCTTTGTGGGCCTTCCTCACATGAGGTCCCTGTATTCTCAGTACCCTATTTCCCCCCCTGTTCTTTGCCCCTGGTCCTTTTCTTCTGAGTGTTCTTAACTATATTTTGTACACTGTGTATTTTTTATTACTGCCCCATGATAGTGGATGCCTTGTTATTGTAGAGATTTCAGTCAGGTTCACTCCTTCTCATCTTTTTATTGGAAGTATGGTTGCTCAGAGGAAGAAAGCCAGCAGTCACACTGGATCCACAACAACAACTACCACTATGTGACTGCTCATCTTTATACGCTCTAGACAAGTTAGGTTTTATTCTCCAATCACCTTAATTTAACATCTAAACAGTGCAAGTGATTTTTCTCTGTTTTTAACGTGCTAAATCGACCGTGGAGAAGGCAAAGAATGGCCGTGTTGTTTCCCTCTCTGTGCTTTGGTCATAGCTGTATTTCTTGTGACACACTTACACCAGCTGTCAGTTGGTGGCAACATGTGATTTTTCCTCTTCAATCTAACTAATTAAGCAGTGTTCACTGTGATTTAGGAGCAGGGAAATCTGTGGTTTCGTTATGGATCAGACGAACAATGTTTCATGTTTGACAATGTGATTGTTTCGTTTTTTTTTTTTTTTTTTTCTTTTTTTTTGCGGGGCACAACCTAATCTTCTCATTTCCTGTAGTGTTAGGATGTAAGCTTCACCGGTGTCTATATGTAGCAGTCAGCCTTCACTGCCAACTGTTTGAAGATTTTAGATTAGAATATAAGCTATGTGAGAGATACAGACTGCAGATTTGTGTGACTTCAGGCATTTCAAACGTGCTTGCATCTGAATGAAACGCGAGTGAGATGTCTAATTATGTATATATCTCATTATGTAAATCAAGAATTATCTTTATTTTAGCTGGAATGTTGTAGAGTAGATAGTAATACATCAATATTATATATATACTGTATATATATATATATATATGTGTGTGTGTGTTGTGTGTTTTTGCGTGCAAATGAGACAATCAATGCAAAAGCTCCAAATTAAATAACTGAAAAACTTTGAATATAGCTTAACTGTGGAAACTGAGAAAGTAAAGTTTTACAAGATTATGATGTGGTGCCAGATATTTCCAAACCATGTTTTTCTTTGTTGTACCTCACTGAGCTGATAGAATGTGCTGCCTTTAAGTTCTTCTCTCCTCACTTCCTATTTCTGGAACATTTCCCACAGTATCTGTCAACATTGCGTACAATCTTTGTAGGGAAGTATTCATCCCACTGCTGAGACTACGGAAAGTCGAAAAGCTTTTCTCAGCTTAAATCATATTTCTTTTTTGAAGTAGCTCGCCACTTTCTGACACTCTGTGGGGGCCTAGACTTTCTGAGGTACATTTTGTTCGGTTTTCCATCAAGAAACTGAGATATTACTGAGCTTCAGTAAAGAGCTTTTTTTTGCTTTGCCAGTATCCTCCTCTATTGTTTCCTTCAGTTGCCTCAGAATTCATTTCTAATTTCTTCAGATCACTTTTAATTTCCATGATCTTATTCAAAAACAAACATTCCTGGGCTTTATGTTGATGTTTCTTCTCAATAAGATTCTCATTATGTTTTAAAGCATTTTCATTTTTTCAGGTCTGTAAAGAAAAAATAACGAGCTCAATAATACTGCTGCACAATAAGTGAAGATTGTAACTCTCCGTTGTCAGTGCTTTGCATTTGTGTTAGTTAGTTTTTCAAGTCAAGTAAGTTCTTCTTTACTTTTAAGTAAAAACAAAGATGTATTGGCAGCAAAATGCACTTAAGTATTTAAAAAACTTAAAGCGCATTTTGAAAATGGCCAGTTTTATAATGTTGTAGCTGGTCTAGGTGGTAGTAAGCATACTATAGCACTGCATCATATTTAGAGCTATAATTTTGCATGCAAATGTTTTTTATGACAAGAATACAGTCTACTGCCATGTTATTGAATAAAAACACTGTGTTGCTCTTTGAAACTTATTGGAGTCAAAGTCCCCTGAGCCTGTTATACAGAATCCCGGTGTATCCACATCCTGACAACTCTGCGTGAGGGGGAAAAAATGTGTGAGTGATGATATGGGGTTATTACAGAAAGTCCCGGCTACAAAGAAGAAGTAAAAAAACTAAATCTGTCCTACTCTTTACACAATGTGGTGCTTTTTTCACTCACGATAAACGTGACGTTTGAAGCCTCTTCTCATACCATATCACTGGTATGAGAATGATTGTAATCTGGTAGTTTTGATAAAGACACGTGAATGCAAACCCTCAGCGTTGTTATGTTTGTACTGTAGTAGTACATACGAGGTTGTGTCTGCACTGCTGACGAGTAATGAAAGAGTATTTGTAGTCAAAGCCCAGTTAATAGAAGCTTCATTACTGTTAAACCACTGAAACATTGCTCCACCAAATCTTTTAATTGTGCTATACATGGTAGCACAAGTGCATTAGTAATGCTATAATCAGACAATTATTTTGTGTCATCTATTAACTTAAAGCTAGGGTATGTCATTTATTTTGTTTTTATCTCAGCATTTTTTGATAGATTTGTTGAATTTCTCTTTATATTCCCGACAGCAATCAATAAATCAAAAGCTCTGACAAAAAAAAAAGAAAATCTGGTATCTGTGGCTGTTCCAGGCGTGTAATAAGCCCGTCCAATCATAATTTGGACCGCAGGAAATGACCGCAAGGCCTACCTGCGCACTCTGCCCGTGTATTCATTGCATGTGACCGCAGTCTTCCACAAGGCAGCGCTGCGTTCTAACAATAGCTATGTTCGTTTTTTTTTACAATCATTATGATAATGTTAGGTTGTTTTCTTACACGTGAATGAGACACGAGGTAGTTGGACACGGTTAGCGATGACGATGCACTTCTTTTCACAACTTCAATGACACAATTTGACCATTTTACCACAGTGAAGTTGACCCGAGCTGCAAAATCATTCATTACTTTACATTTATTTGTTACATTAGCAGTTTAATTTACAGGACTGAATTATTTCTATATTTTCTTCATCTACACAATATACTTGGCTGCTGTGATGTCTTCTGACCAAGAGGTGTCCCTATTGAACACTTGAAGTCTTGACAAATGAACACATTTTGAACCACTTGGACAGCTTTAATGCTTCATAAAAGTCTTGTCAGCCCATCATATTTGTAATTGTTAAGCAAAGCATTGGTGACAAAAAGTAATCTGTCTGAAGCACCTCATGCAGGCGGATCTACTAAATATCTTTCTCAAAGGCTGGATCTCGTTTGAAAAGAAAACGTAATCCAAAATAAAGTGAAGACCACAAAGTCTATCATTACATCATGATTCAATACAATCCGACAAATACACATTTATAATCACTTTTCAAAAGCAAACGTCAGTCCAAAAGGCAACAAGTGGCAGGGGAGAGGTAAGAGTGTAAAACGTAAAATGTCTCTGGACATAAAAGGGGAAATAGATACAATTCATAGATACATGGTTGAATATATACATTTAGGCTTAGCTGAGCTATTAAAATCCTGTTTACATTCTTTCAGTCACAGGAAAGATCACCTTCATGCACACTTTCACTTCTTTTAAATTCTTGCCACCCTATTGGTAAAAAAAAAAAAAAAAAAAAAAACACAAAATATCGTTACATTCTTTTAGTCATTTGAAATAATCATTTTGACATTCAGGCTTTTCCAGGCTCTTGACTTTTAGTAACTCACACTCACTGTAGTTGGAGTTGGTTTGGAGTATGACCTTGTAACCTGGAATCTGAAATAACACTTTCCAGTATATTCCACACTATTCTTACACTACACTTCTTACACACACTTACATTATTCTTTCTCACACCTTATTACCTACAATAAGGTCCATTTCCACAAAATTCAACCCACTCTATAAATATTTAGCCAAAATCCAGGCTAGTCTGAGAATAAAGTACTCTCCAACATTTAACATTTTTCTCCCTCTCTCCTCATGTCTTACTATCTGCACTCCTGTCTTTGCATGCAGCCGTTTTTACCTACAGTCCATCCCTCTGCCTGCATGTTGGCTGTCCATCCTGAACATTTCTATTCAGTAAGCACAACCTCATACGTCTCTGTCCCTCCCTCTTGTGTCTGTCCCTCCACCCCACTTCCTTCATCTTCCTCTTTCTCTGTGTTGATCTGTGCCACTCCCAGTCGGTACAGAGCATCTCTGATCACGACCTCCCCAGGTTGGCAGGCCTTCACCACTTGGTTGATCTGCTGGCTCACGATGTCTCTGCTGGTGAGGAAATCCACCAGACGGTTGTAAAGGTAGTAATAAGCTGTGTTGTTGAAAACCACAGGTTGCCGCCGGGCACGGTTTACCGAGTAACATTCCTCCGAGTTCTCTGCGGAGTCATTCTCGGCTTTGTCCATCTGCTCTTTCTGTTCTGCCGCCTCGTCATCCTCTTTCTCCAGCTCAGCCATCAGGCTGACGTAGGGCTCCAGATCTCTGCAGAGGACCATTGAGTGGTGCTCTGAAGGAGGAGCAGGAGGCTCCAGAGCTGCTCCGGGGGGATGAACCAGCCAGCAACAAGATGATTTAGTGATGGGGTGGACCTGCTGGTTCTCTGCTACCAACGACAGGTCAGCGCTGTACGGCTGCTCTTGAAGCTCCGCACATGACACAAACTACAGAAGAAAGGGAAGCGGTTGTAAATATTAGTTTACAGTATGCATGAGACATCCAGTTTTAATGATATAAATACATGTACTGTGGCTTAATCTGTGATTTAGTATACTGTACACAAAAGACCAAGGCAAAGCACTAAAATTCAGAAAACAAGATTGAAACTTTTTTTTACTCAAGCTGAATTGACAGGTCTGACTCTAAACAACTTTTTTTTTGCTTTACGTAACTTTTGTAAATACAGAGAAACAGGGCTTTTTTTTTTCTATAATTATTTGTGAAAATTTTTACATTTTGAAGTCACTCTTCACTCATACAGTATGTGAATATACCTGTACTTTCTATGCACAAAGAAATACTGATTTTAACCAGCAATAATCACCAATGTGAGTTCCTTAATAGATTAAAGGGTTTTATATCACTCACCTCTGGCTTTTCGAAAGGGTCAGAGAAGCAGCCTTGGTTCCTGCCCCACATCTGGGTTGCCTGTTCTGGGTACTGCATGTCAGCACAGAGAGCCACCTGACGGGCACAGTCACTAACATAGACTGGGGGCCAGTAGCGGGAGGACAGTAGCAGGTCTACGTGGTCTCGAGCCGTCTCTCCTCTCACCAAATACTTAGAGCCACACACCACCTGGAGACGAGTGAAGGAGGGAAATGAATGAGTAACACTGGAAACCCTTTCCAAATTCTTAACAAAATACCATGGGGACATTTTAACTTCACATTTCACTGTGTTTATCTAACATACATTTGTTTTTCATATATGACCAATTTTTTTTTAAAGGATCGACGGGGCTGCTGTTTTTACCTTGTGGGGGCAGACGTTGGAGAGCCTGCCAGCGGTGAGGTGTGGAGGGGGCTGCGGGGCCGTGGAGAGGCCACCATGAACGAGTGTGTATAAAGAGATCAAGGAGGCCAGCAGCTCATTCTAACACAGAGGGTGAAAGAAAGGAGGCTTTTATTTAGGAAAACTCCAACACAAATTTAAGTACACCAGAGTAAACCGAGATAAGACGAACACAAAAACAGAGTAATGAATACAGAAAATATCTTTCAACTAAATTCAACATCCCATCATGGCAAGAAAACTAACTTGCTGAAGCTCCCTCGAAAGAAAGCACAAAATTCTTACCAGCCCCACAGGGGGCAAGGGGGGGGGGGTTAGGGGGATTTCATGTGCTTCAGGCCAAGAACTTATCACATGATTAGTGTATCTACTCAAATTCTAGCTGGTATTTTCTCAACATGTTTACTTCCAGTATTAACAGTAAAAAACGTGAGTTTAACAATCACATTCTTTCACACACACACACACACACACACACACACACACACACACACACACCTTAGTGGAGCCTGGGGTGATGTTCGCCCCGCAGCTGTCCAGCATTGTTCGCAGCTCGTCCTCACTGTGATCTTCAATCTTGTCGAGCCTCAGCTGACCGTCGTGAATGAGCCGCACCAAAACTGATGGATCTCCTAAAACAAAACAAGTAATTTGTTTTTATGGTCCACATAAGCCACTGCGATCAAAATAGACTTAATACTAGTAATGTCTAAAAATGATTACTAATAAATGGAGTGCATTTTAGATACACTCAAAGCGCTTTACAACACGTCAGCATTCACCCATTCACACACATTCATACAGAGTCAGAGGCTACCGTACAAGGTGCCACCTGCTCATCGGTAGTGATAAACATTCACACACGCTCACACACACACACACTCGCACTCACTCACACACCGTTGGCGATGCCATCGGGAGCAATTTGGGGTTCAGTATGTTGCCCAAGGACACTTTGACGTGTTGACCGCAGAGGCGGGGGATCGAACCACTCCACCTCCTGAGCCACAGCCGCCCACAATAATAGAAATCATCAAACCCTGTAAATCTGTACTGCATAGGATAATAACTTAACATGTAACACTTAACATAGAAGAACTTGAAACGGGAGTCTTTGCATCATCATACTATTATCTATCCATAACAAACCAAGCACATAATCCTACTGAATTTAATCCTCTTTTTCCAACTCATTCTCTATGAAGCCACATCTATGTAAAAGATAACATATTATGATAGAAACAAAACGCTCCAAAAAAAAACATACAAATGTCCCAGAAACAGGATTAAAGGATATTAAAAGATGTAATTTAGTGGGGGTTAAAAAGACACAGGTACCTGAGGGCTGCTGCGTGTGTGACAGGACCTTGTCCTTCTCAGTGTTGATGACAGTGGGACTCCTCATGAGTGGGGGAATGAAGGGAGCGATGATGGAAGCATCCACCCGTGTGATAGGGATGTCAGTGGGGAAAGTCGATTGTTCGATAGCCTCACTTTCCATGGTCAGCCAGAAGTCATCTACGTGCACCTCATCTGAGACTGAAAACTCAGGCCAGGTAAACTGTACACAGAAAGAAATGTGTGTGGAGAGGTCACTGGAGCATGGAGCAACACATGGACATCCTCAGAAGCTTGTTTTCTTTAGGTTTTACATATGGTAGACATACTATACGACACTCTCTCTGCTAAACAGGTCCAAGTATTTAGTCATGCATCTATTTTGGGCTTTCATTTTCAACTGATTTTCTGGCTTTAATCTCTCACCTCCACATTCTTTAGCTCCAGCACGTTGCTTGTGTATCGCTGTGCAATCTCCAGTTTGGGAGCAACACCACAAATGCCGCAGATCATGTCGTTGTAATCACGCACTGTCAGACACTCAAAGGCCCAGTAGCCACTCAGGAGAAACTCCTGAATCTGAGACAACTCCTCTGGACTCAGCGCATGGACTGATGCAAAAGAGGAATACACAAATGACATTTATAGAAAACAGAGTAAAAGACAGAAGATACAAGATCGCAAATGTTCAAAATGCTAACACAGTTGCAGAGTTGAATTCAGTGTTTACCAGGGTGATTGGGGTTGTGGTCTAGTATGTTCCTGGCTGCCTGAGGGGGGTGTTGGCCCAGTTTAATAAAGGCCCTGATCTTCAAAAACAGGTCGATACTAACGAGCAGTCTGTTCCCAATGTTGAACAAACCTGTCACAAAAACAACCAACATTTGAATTCACATTGAAACCAGCTAGAAACAGGCCACAGTTCAAAAGAAATCATCCTCAGGACGAGCTGTTTATTTATGCAGTTATGAACTATGACTGAGCATTGCTGTTATCAAGAAAACATTAACAGAAAGAAATGGTGTCATCTAGCTGTGGTCTTGAGTCCACACATAAAACAAAACAGTATGACCAGCTGCAGCCAATATCTACTAACTGCTTCTTATACTAAGTAACAGAAAGTTTCAGTTCAAACACTGGAGATAAATGATGACAACGTTAATAATAATAATTGCATACATTTTTGCATTTTGATATCAAAATGTGCCATAATGCTGGGTCTGAAATATTTACCTGCAATGTTAAGCAGCTAAATATCAGAATAATTCACGCATCTTGATCTCAAAATGAAAATGACTAGGCTGATATTCATCAACAATCTCCAAAAAAAACATGTAAAACATTTTTTAAAACATGTACCTAATAAGTGAGTCATCGAGGAGCAAAGGAGTGGACAATGTGTGACAAATGAATACTGCAAGTAATAGGGGACAAGTACCATTTACTGGAATCAGACATACAATTCTAGTTGTGGTTCCGTCTTTTGGCTGAGCAGCAAAATACTGATTGTAGTTGATTAAAAGTCTAATCAGCAACATTTCTGTAAATTGTGTCTCACATACAATCACTCTAAATGAATGCAGAAGCTTCCACTTTAAAGCAATCAGGGTATTTTTGAATATTATGAAACAGATGAAACACCCATAATTCCCTGAAATACATCCATAAATTGACCTGTTGTGTTTGATGAAAAAGCAGTTCAACAATGTACAAGTTGTTGTACGTGCTGGTTTACCTGGATGCAGGTCGGTGAAGCTGTGCAGAGCCAGACACTGAACGTTGAGACACACCTTGAGCTGAAGAGTGGCTGTCTGGATCAGAGTCTCGGTAAGAAGCCAGCAGTCCTCTTGTCCAGCAACAGTACTGGGATGTACAAGCACACACACATAAGAGGAGACATTAGGGAACAGGGCACCAACGCAACATGCCGATATTGACGTACTAAAACCATAAGCAGGAGAGTAAGAATACAGAGACCCATCTTCTCACCTCTGACCTCCTTTGAAGAGAGGGTAGTTACACAGGCCACAGTGAGTAGCTGCTGATTCATAGAACTGAGGCCACCCAGACTCCACCAGCGTCTCCGTGTCTACACTGCCCTCGTGCTCCTGGCCACTTGGTTGAACCAAGACGATCTGGAGACTGTTGAGCTCCTGGATGAGGGTCAACGTTTCCTGAAGCTCAGTCTCGCTCTCAGCAATCTGCAGGGAACGGTGCAGTAACTGCAGGGTATTCTGCCGCTGGATGTCCTTCTGAGCAGGACTCAGGGCCTGGTACGGATCGAGCAGAGTCTCAGACTGAGAAAGGGAAAAAGAATGTCAAGATTAGCAAAATACAGTTCTACTACTACGAAGACCAATACAAATCTAAAAGAACTTAATAAACAACCGCTATGCTCGCTTGAAAGCCTCGGAGAGAAAACTGCAAAGATTAATGACTTGACGTCAAAGGCCTGTTGTCATCAGTCTTGAGTTGAGATTTATCGATTTAAAGAAGCAACTGCTCAATGATCCAAGGTTGTGCCGAGACTCAAAAAGGGGTCGAAGGGTACAAGATGCAGATGGAAACTAAGTAAGTAAGCTTTCACCTTTGCTCCCTTGGCGTTCTTCTGGGTCAGCTCACAGCCACATTTAGGGCACACTGCAGGTTTGTGTCTGTTCTTATACATGTAGTCACAAGACGGGTTCTTACACCGACCTCTTCCTCGTGATGTAGACAGTCCCAAATCCTAAAATAATTTTAAAAAAAAGAGCAAGAATTACCTACAAATCAAGACAAAATGGATACCTAAATTTTAAACACAAAATTGCACAGGAAATAGTAGTATACTGACAAAGCTGGAAACGGGGTGTTTGAAAGGCACGAATGACAGGATATTCATTTTCCCATCAGTCAATGAACACACAGGCTGGCTCCCATCAGCTGGGACAGAAGAATGCTACGAAAAGACATTAAGAAAGTGGCGTTATTGGACCAAATCTGCATCTTCGCCGTATGTATTTGTGTGTGCCTTTCTAAGCGTTTGTGTATGTATGTTAACCTGCTTGGCTGCTGTTGTCGGGACAGTCTGGCCGAGCTGTTTTAAAGTGCTGGGTTTGAGACCTGAGAAACTCTCTCGAGGAACTGTGGATGGAAAACAACCACCTCAGCTGAAAGCAGAGACCTCAGAAAGAGAAGTCACTGATATAAACATATCACGTCCTTTCTGTGTAATAAAGATATATGCCAATAATAAGCACTGACTGAACATACAAGAAAACTGTATCCAAACTACAAACTAAAAGATAACATTTGATGAAGTATATGCGGATACAAATAAAATCAAATGTTGGACAGTACCAGTGGATGATTTATTGCTGTTTGCATTCTGAAACTTTCCTTTGTCAGGCGGGACAGTTAAGATCTGCACCAGAGTACGGACTAGAAACACAAACACAAGCCAGTATGTAAATCCATATGGTAACACTGACAAGAGAATACGGCCTGTGTGCTGTTTGTTTGACCTCACCTGTGTTATAGTAGGCAGGAAGGATGGGTCTCACAGGCCTCTTCTGGACAGTGACATTGCTTCTGTCTGGAGCTTGGACTGTCGTGGCCTGAAGACTGTCCTTCATCGGTCTACTTAATGACAGATGGAAAGAACATCAAGTGAGATACACACTTATAAAAGCTTGCATTGAACAACTGCAATAACATTATAACTACTATAACTATACTTTTATGCAGTTCAGCATTACAAATAAACAACAATAAATAACTATTGATCACACAGGGGGGTCGCGACATAACAGTAATGACGATAACCGTGATATTTATTTTAAAAACTAATAATAATCCAGCGCCTCTTTAATCATTTCTATTTCTTTCCATTCTCACTTTGTCTCTGTCCCCCAACGGCCCACCCACAAGTAAGTGTAATTCATTTGCCAAAAGAAAAATGCATAAGGCACAATAAACCAAGTTAGAGATGAATCGGATGTCGTGAAATCACACATATAGCAAGTCCAAGTTATGTGTATTAAAGCACCTATCTGCAAATGGTGTACAGCACAGTTTTCACACAACTGTCACAGTACACATTGTCAACCTGCTATTGGGGCCCATCATGTAGCGAACAGAACATACTTAAAAGAACTGGCATTAAAACCTAAGGGTGCTCACTTTGTTGGTTCCTGCTCCTTGGTGCTGCTGCCTTCTGGTGGCTTTACAGCTGGAACTGCACGCTGCTTTCTGGAGCACCGTTTAACTTGCCTTTCTTTTTTGCTCCCAGTGGCGTTTTTTTTACTGACATCAGCATTCCCCTCCTGAGCAGGGGGAGGGGTGGCTTGGCAGCTTTCATTAGCCTTGGTTTCAGCTTCCTGTGGCAATTGCTTTGATGTAGCTTCTTTATGCAGATGTTGCTTTACACTTACAGGAGCTATCCATTTTCCACCCAAGTAGCTCCCACATTCAGGGCACGTTGGTGGCTTGTGGCGGGTGACATACACAAATGAACATCCAGGATTTAGACACCTTCCTCTACCTCTCCGGGTGTATGTCTTCACAGACTGCAAAAATTAGGAAAACAAGAAAGGTTCCTGTCACTCAGCTGCTTGTACCAAACCCAATCATCTTAAATCTAAATAATGATATTCTGCGAGTAGACTCTACACTTGCCAATTTCAGTATTGACATTTATAAGGTTGATGAGTAATGTGGGTGCTTACCATTTTATAGCAAGGATTGGCACTTTGTTCAATGCTGGCTCCTACAGACACCATCATCACTGGGCCCACAGAGCTGACACCTGGCAAAGGCTCTAGCAGGTTCTAAAGTGATGAAGAACTTCACTGCATTAGCTAAAACACTTTTTGTTGATTAAAATAGTCACGTCCTAATAATTCTCATTAAGCTCATTCCACTAATTGGTAGAAGGACGTTTAAGTCTCACCTGGGTGGGTATGACGGCAACCACTGGTGTAGTTTCCCTCTGTATCTGCTGCACCATCGTCCCACCGTAACCACTAACAGTGACTCTTGTCTCAAATCCTTTCAGTGTGACCCCATTTGCTGTAAGGCCAGCAGAGCCCTGGGAGACATGTTTGTTTGTGGAGGCCAGGGCTTTGCATGGAACAGAAGAGGAAGGGGAGAGTAGGATTCCTCGAGGGTCCGTGGGATTAGACGCCACTATCGTTTCCTCTGCAATGTCGTCGACAACGATGGGCTGCTCAGAAAGCTCCACCTCAGCTGCCAACCCAAGATGTGTGAACCGGGGCTCTTGGGTGAGCGAGGCAGAAGGCAGGCCTCCCTCCACAGGACAGTCCAGGGACCCCCCGCTCACCTCTGCCTGAGAGCCTCCCGGATGCTGATTCGAGGAGCAGCCTTTAGACAACTGAAAGTAATTGGCTCTGGGGAGGATTTTGCGGAAGCCTGGCGGGTCTTTGGAGGGGCTGAGAGACGACTGGGAGAAAAGCACAAGCTAGAGTATATTGTTCATGGCCCACAAAGTGATATCCACAGAATCACTTTGACATTATACTAGACACCAGTGAAACGCAGGAAAAATCTACTTTATCTCTGCTGTGGTACAAGATGTTAATGGGTCACTTTTAACTTTGGGTCACTTCTGACTTTATCTTTAGTTACACAAGCCTAATGTATTCACTACTAATTAAATCAATCCAATTGACTACACATGCTCTGCAGTGCCTAATCATAAAGAAGACTCAACAGCCTATACCAAATCAAGCACTCCATTGTGCACAAACCTTTTAAAAGATAGGCTTGGGCTGTCTGCTTTGCACTATTATTAATTTACTGCTGCAGGTTGTACTGACGCAACAGAATATACCTTACTATCCCTGCATGTATTAGAACTTCTTAAACAGGAAATATCATGTAACTTCTGACTTGTTTATCATAGTATGTTCACTTCATCATAGACTTTTTTGCAACTCTAGTTGTGTCAGCTGAGTTTTACTTGGCATCAACCATGAGTCTCCTGGAAATCAGTAAACACTTAAAAGCAGTATGGATATTCTGGCCATGGAAAGAAAATATCTAAATACGCATTTTACACACTTTAAAATTTCTTTCAGAGCAGGTCAGTTTATTCTGATGTCATTTACGTAAGGAAGTTGTATTGGTGAAATAAAAGGCTCCATTGATGCTCAGATGCACTGGTCTGTTTACATAAAACAGTTGGGGATGCAGCTTACTGTGTCTGTGCCCTCCTTCTCGGACTTGGCCTTCTCCAGATAGTAGCCTTTCTCAGCAACGCTGAGCCTTTTCCAGTTCTCACTGATTCTCTTGTTGATCTCTGACTGTGGTAGATTAGGGATTTCCTGTTGCATAATCTGATGAACATCAAAGTAGTATAGCAGGAAGGCGGACCTAAAACAGACAGACAGATTCAAGGTGTACAATCAATACATGACAATGGGGGAGACATTTTTTTCTTTTTAGAGTTTTAAGACAGTGCCATCATTTTAGTGTCATGATATTGTAACAGTGAAATGCGAAAGTCATTTGGGCAAGTATTTACATTACCTAGGCTTCTTAGATTTCTCAACACTGTCTTCTGGAGCTTTGCTCTTCCTCTTTTTCGGGGTAGTCACCTCCATTTGGCTGTAGTAGCTCTCCACCTCCTCAGTCACTTTCACAACCTCAAACACCTCCACTTTCTCCATGATCTCCAAAGATCACGGGCCAACTAGAAAATAGTATGAGATTAATTAGTTGTTTATGTTTGAACCTCCGTGAAGATAGTTTATTGCATAAATGTTGTATTAGGCTTGATTAGTTTTAGCTAAAGTAAGGTTTATTAAATATATATTGCTTTGCATAATACTATGCTTTTAACACTGTCATTTGTAGACGACACAATGTTTCCACTGACACGTGATTGTGCATCGTCACTCCTCTGCACTTTAATGACAGCACAGGATCCCTGAATTGTATTAAAGCTCAGTATCTCAGTTGATGAGACTGAGAGGCAAATAGAGATACTCTGTCTAATAAAAGCTAGACATTGGGAGAGAGCAACTACGAGCTGGTACTTCATGCAGAGAGACTATAGCACGACAGTGTCTGAGTCAAAATAAAATATCATGGAATCTGTTAATGCATAGGGCACTGAGGGAGACTAATAAAGCACTAACATGTTACAATCACTGGTCCTTCTCTGCTTTAAAAGTAGGTTTAATGGCGTGTGCTTATACTGCCTGCAGTCAGTGAGTTATCCAATGAAATGCCTTCTTATTGAAGCCTTACCTACGATGACCCGAGGCTCTACAAACTGCTCTGAACAACCTTTAGAAGTCACCGACAAAGTCAGACATTGTGCTGACGATAAGTAATGCTAACATGCGCCTATGCTTCATACCAGTTCAAGGATTTGCGATACATAAATGTCTGTAAAGTAGCTTCGTTTCTCGTCGACTTGTAAAAAACATGGCGGTTTGTTGCTATGGTCTTCAACCAATCAAATGACGGGATAAACAAGCGCAGGCCAATCACGGACGACGTTTGTAACACGTGAAAGTAACGCGTGCGTCCCATAGGCGTTATTCTCCCCCCCATCTGACCTGCTACAGGTCCTGCCCTACTGTGCTGTGATTGGCTCGTTACTTCGACGCACATTTGTGATTGAACGATAGCTCCACCGGTTTTTCTTAGAGTCGTTAGCGGTAGTAAAACAAGTACTTTTAGGTTATATGTCTCCATGAAGTGTCTCAAAGTTTCAACCATAGTTTCTTAACCACCAGCAGCGTCGCATATACTCTATGAGACAAAATTGTGGATACAAACACTATAACCCAGACCAAAGTAATCGAGCTGAATCAAAAATAAGTGTCCCAGGCTTATGAGCCAAACACTGATCAAATCAATGAGCAAAAATGGCGAATGACAAGGTGAGCGAGTAACTGTGATCTGGCTTTAAATGTATTAATATTACGTGTTTCGTCAGATGATAGTAATTGATAGAGGAGGGCGAAAAAACAGTTCCTCCCAGCAGCAATTGGCTGTGTAAAATTAAGTTAACAGGGCGATGATCTCTTCTAAATTAACATAATCGATCCTTGAGCCGACTAAGTTATGTTGCTATAAATGTTAGCTAACCAGCATACTTGGAGAAATATTAGCTGTTTTGCTACATAAGCTCTTCATGGGAAATTATGTCAGTAACTGTAGGCTATGTTGTTATATTAACGTTGGAATTGGTACTCTGTTTTTCTTATATAAATGTAACGCATTGCTTTTATTTCAGGATCCTCTGAAACAGTTGAAAGATCTGACGCTGCTCAAAAATCAGTTGGAGGAAATCCAGAGGCGAGTAGAGAACGAGGTTTCTGTAGGAATCCCTCAGGTGAGTTGTTACAGGTCCACCCGAGTGCAATACATTCAAGGGTTTTTGTTTTACATATCGTGTTGATGGTGAATGTAAAGTCTAATGGCAAATAAATAGAAATGTAACGTATAAGCTGATTTCCCCTTCACTTACCTTGTTTGTATTATTGATATTAGAACGCATTCCTCCTTACCGATGGTGATGGAGTTTATTTGTTTAGGTTTGTCTTAGGACTTCCCTAAATATCCTCTGATGATTATTTTGTGTTGCTATATTGTTGACAATATGGTTTTGTTAATGGTGATAAATGCATTTCCCTACTCCCCTACTTGTAAATGTGTTCAATTTTATTCATCTGTACTTCATTTTCTGAGCTGGGACTGTGCTGAAAATAATATTATCTTGCTTTTGTAGGGAGACTCAGTGTTGGGATCGCCATTGCTGAAAGGCTTTCTGGCTGGCTATATGGTGGCCAAGCTACGCTCCTCCGCCTTCCTGGGAGTGCTGCTGGGAACAATCACTGGCATATACGCGGCACAGAACTATCAAGTGCCCAACATTGAAAGGACGGTGAAAGACTATATGAACAGCTTTAAAAAAGGACCAAAATAATTTGGGTTGACTGCTGGTTTTGTCAGTGACAAGAAAAATAAATACTCATGCAGCTGCTGGCTTGACAGAGCCTCGTGATGGATCAGCCTTCAAAATGTCTGTGTTGACTGGACTACGGATATAATGACATAACTGGAATTTCCTTGGGGACTCAAAGAGAAAGACTTTATTTGCATTTTTGTTTCGGGTTCAGTTAAATATTGCCGTTTTTAATTTCCGCTTGTGTCTGTTTGATGTTAACACAAAATGGAAGACTTTGCGCTTACAAGGTTTTAATGTTTGGCCCATCAGATTTTAGATGTCAGATATCTGCTGCCTGGAGCACTAATCTAAGCATGTTAGATTTTGAATTGGTCATGTGTAAAACACGCAGCAGTTCCTACAATTGTTTCCCACACCCTTATTGTTCCGTTCAAAATACATATACTAAGTTACACAGAAAATATCGCAGGTAAGTATTTTATAATAGATATTTAAATGGTTGAGATGTATAGCTATTTATTCTTTAAAAACAGGCCAAAAGTGAGTTTTTTAAAAAAAATTTACACTATAGCTAGTATCCAGATTTGTTAGAAATTAAGTGTTTATTTTGCATCATTTGAGGATGATTGTGGTCCAGAATGTGGGACCCAGTTCCCCAGCAAGGATTAGGAGACAGTGGGTGCAAAGGATTCTGTGGGGTTTCCTTTTTGGGCTGATGGTCCTTATCTATGGCTCTCATGCGCCACTCATCACTCTCACCAAGGTAGATGGTCAAGTCCCCTTTAACCCCTCATCATGTGTTGTCATGATTGAGTTATCCAAACTCCTGATTTCTCTGGCGACTCTTGTTCTAACTGGGGGTACATCCGCCTTACATGCTCCTCCACCTCTCATCCGTGTTGCCCCCTATGCAGTCCCTGCGATACTCTACGCCTTCAACAACAACCTGGTCGTTCTAATGCAGGCCTACATGGACCCCAGCTCGTATCAAGTCCTCTCTAACCTGAAAATTGCCTCCACGGCCCTGCTGTACTCCCTCTGCCTGGGCAAGAGGCTCCGTCCTTCTCAGTGGTCAGCCCTGGGGCTCCTCATGTGTGCAGGGGTGTGCCACAGCTACAGCAGCCTGGATCTAGGAGACCCTGAGAGGGCTGCAGCTGATGAAGGTCCCAGGCTTTATATCACAGCTTGGGGGCTTTTCCTTGTGCTGGTGTACTGCTGTGTTTCAGGGCTGGCAGCAGTTTACACAGAAAGGGTCCTGAAGAGCCAGAAGCTGCCCCTCAGCTTGCAGAATCTCTACCTCTATGCGTTTGGTGTGGCCATCAATGGGCTCTCGTCCTTCTCCTTTGTAGCAGGTGAAAAGAGCTTTCTGGAGGGATACTCGGGGGTGGTTTGGGCCATTATAGCTGGGCAGGCAGCCAACGGACTCCTGATGTCTGTGGTGCTGAAGCACGGCAGCGGGATCACCAGACTGTTTGTCATTTCCTGCTCCATGCTGGTTAATGCTCTGTTGTCTTGGGCCATGTTAGGGCTGCAGCTCACACCTTTTTTCCTCCTACCCGTTTCTATGATTGGACTGGCAGCTTACCTTTACTACAGATAGTAAATAACTGAACCACAAGGCCCAGTGCACTCATTACATTCTACCTGTACTTTTGTTTCCTTGTTTTTCAGATGTGCTTTTGTTTTCTGCCTTTACATCCATCTGCCTTCTGAAATCCAGAATCCAACACGTGTATTTTGATTTGTAACCATTATATCATATTAGTGAACATTTGTCAGTTGAGGCATAATTTGACAGTTTGCATCGTCATTTTAGAAAATAATTTTTTTTGTTTTGGATTTCAGTCTCTGCCAAGAACATTGTCAACGATAATATCAAAGTGTGTCAATGATAAACAATAAATTGTCAAAAAGCGTTTTATTTCTCGTGATCTACATTGAGCGCACTGATCATCATTGTTGCTGGGATGACGGTTGAGCCGTAGGATCACCTCGCACAGATAGAGCATCCTTTAACTCGCCCAGTGCTGGAAAAGAAAAATATGTTTTTTTTTTTTTTGTTTTTTAGAGCTGGTGGGAGGAAGAATCATGTCTTGGCATTTCTGCCACATTTTATTTCAGAGGTTGAGGAAATTCTATCTATATTATAACAGCAGCCAGTCTGGTAGAGGTTAAGGAACATGCACTGACCTTTACGCAGTTGTTTGTTGTCAGCCTGCAGCTCCTGGTTCTGGGCAGACAGGTAGACTGCGTCCTGCACAGCCTCCAGCAGCACGCTTCTGTATCTGTCCTCTGACATCCTCCTCTGCTCCTCACTTACCTGACGAAACGCCTTGAACACCTGGAGAGCAGGAAGACGGATGACACAGGAAAATGTTTTACTTCTACTGAACAGTCTGATGGTTATATGATAAAATGTCTTGTTTCATTTATTTATTTTTTCTATCAGACATTGACACAAAAAAAAAAAAAAAGCTTATTTTTTCATATCTTTTGTAAAAACCTGATGTTAATCTGCAAAATCCTGTTAATAAATTTTTACTGCTTTCATTGTTCTATTTTTAGATTTCATTTTTGGGAAAGCAAGCTTATTGAATATATTTCCCAATATATATGCTACTACATGGATTATTTTTCATATACATCTTTAATGATAGAGGGATATAGTAATTCATTTTAAGTGAGAACCATCTGGACGCCCAATCTTACTATGTAAAGCATTTCCATGTATAATTGATTCCAGAGAATATCTGGGTTGACCAAAAAGTGAAACATTACCATTAAAAAAAAAAAAAAAGTTTACTGGAAAGTTTATTCAGAATACATTTCATTTAACATTTCTATGTTTTTATTTTCATTGTCTTTCAAACTCACCAGAATTCTTGTATTTCACAGTTCAGCTAATATAATACACATTGCCCATTTTATCATTGAATTGTATTTTAATGTGAACATGACTAATGTGTAAACATTTGATTGTATTCATGCTAAATGTATCACGTCTTTAACTTGTTTTTTTATGTTGTATAAAAGTGTAGGTATTGGGACCTTGCATCTTTTATCAACTTATACATTTCCAAAACATCTCCTCACTGACTTACGAGACCTGTGGATCGCTCTTAAAGCATTCGTGAGCTACTTAACCCAAATATTATGTGTAAAATGACATAATTCTTAGAATTTCTTCGTAATTGAGACCAAAATTATACTGTAAACAGTTTTATAAACACCAGCCAGTGTTTGTAAAAGCACAAGTAACTCATGTACATTTACGTCCTGCAAATAGACTGAATCGCCTATACATCTATATCCTCTTGGTAAAAGAGACTAAAACTAGTAATAAACTTTATGAAATGAAAATGTGACATTGTTTGTAGCAGTGTTCTCGCACTGACGCAACAAACTCCCACCTGCAGGCTTTCTTCTCTTAGACAATGCAGCTCTGTTTGGTGTTTATGATATTGATTCTGCAGGTCTCTCTCAGCCTGCTGGGCCTCAGCACGCAGGGCCTCCATCTGCAGCACCAGCACCCGCCTCTCTCTGGTCAGCACCAGCAGCTCTCTCTGGGGGCCTTCTGTCTAGCAGAGGAATGGATGAAACCATAAAAAATGCAAGGGAATAACAGAATTAAGTTGCAAATGCAGTAGTTTCCCCTGTCCACAATAAATCCAGCCTTGCATTAATTTAAACTGACTCAGCATCTTCAGCTAAGATAGATCACAAACTGAATAATGTTAAGCAGCAGTATATCTCATTATCTCACCGGTAGCTGTTCCTGTGCCAAGTCTCTCTCCATCTTCTCCACCTCCTCCTGAATTAATCTCCCATGGTCCTCCTTAAGTTGCGACCTCCGTTCCAGCGCTTCGCTGTTCTCCAACTGAGACTTAAATTGGCGATATAAATGAGTGTGTGTTGCCAACCCTCGCACACATAAACCGTGTTAATATGTTTATTGGGGATTTCATAAAGCCTTGTAAACATGTTGTCTAATCAGATGTGCAGGCGTACAATATCATATTTAATAGATTGAGTGCATTACTTGTTGACAGAGGTCAGAGTTCTCTGTAGCAGCCTCGCTCTTCAGCGTCTCTTCTCTGAGAGCCTCCCTCAGCTGCTGGATTCTTGCTACACTCTCCTGCACTTTCTCTATGTTCCCTTTACCCTCTGTGGATATGAGAAACGCACACGATATCACTGATGGCCCTATATATAAACATATTTCCCATCGCAGCAAATTACCTCGTATATGCTCGTCCATTTCTTGTTTCAGTTGGGCTTGTAAATATTTCATTGTGTGTGTCCTCTCCCTGTGATCTCTGCTGCGCAAATTGCTACTTGGGGTCCGACAGCTCTGCCGAATCAACGCAAAACATGGTCATTTCATTATGTTGGGAACACGCGTAATCTGTTATTATTTTGTTAAACTTGTGTGGAAATGTAAACAATTTAGGTAGGAACCTGTGTTTTGCCTTTTATCTTTTTTGACTTTTCCCTCCTCTTCTCCCATGACTGATCTTTCACAATCTGTTGGAGAGAATGAGAAATACTTTAATAATCCCCGGTGGGGGAATTGGGTTATGTTACAGTTGCTCAATAAATATTGAATAATTGAAATAAGAAATATGCTTTAAAAAAACTACAACATATAACAACATTGTAAATAATAATGCTAAAAAAATGGGCTCTATGATGAAGTGTGTTAAAATGCAAGAATAGTATAAATAAGAATATTAGTTGAATTGTACATGAGTGTAGGATTAATGCCAGAGTAAACCAGAGTATTGCACAGTTGTGTATTTATTGTCATTGTTATTATTATTTCATGAACTGAATTAGTCCCTACGGAAGATGGTGAGAAAGCACTATTTCGTTATAGGCTTATTTATTGCATTACCTGCAGGTTTTGGGTCAGCTCTGCTAGCCTGAAGGTGTCGTGAACGTCATTTTCCCCCTGTGACATCATGGCGGCTCTTTGATCCACGATGTTATCTCTGAGCTTTTGCTCTGTTGCCCTTGGACACCAGCGGTCAACAGTTGCCTTAGTTACCAAACGTCTCGCCTTCTGGGCCAAAGCTAAAGCGGAGGGGGTTTCATCATCTAAAACACCTGCAGGATAAAGAGAGTCACTCCTGTGCTCAAAGGATTGCAGTGGTGGAAGAAGTTAAGATATGTTATTTAAGTAAAAGTACTAATACCACAATTTAAAAAAAAACATTTTGTTACAAGTAAAAGTCCTGCATACAAAATATTGCTTAAGTAAAAGTATGTAAGAATAATTAACAACATAAAGTATAAAACTAAAGTACTCACTCTGCAGCCAAATGGACTCTTTAGTTGTTACACTGATTATAGGTACGCTGGTGTGGATGGGATGAGGAGCGCTCACCTTGAGGGTGGACACAGTAGACGAGCACCGTCCTGCTGTTTCCTGTTAAGGCATCATGAAGGAGGAAGCGGAGGATCTGGTCACTTGTGGCTTCACATTGCGTTTGTTCCATTACCTTCACCAGTGGGTTGACTCTGCGAAGTATTTGTGGTAGATATTTATTCGATATCAAGGACTGTATGATTTGTGCATTCACATGCTTTGGTACTTTGTGAGGCCTCAGAGTCCTTCACACCTGGCATGCTTCATGTGAGCAGGTGTCTGGAGGTGAAAGATAAGATGAAGACCTTGATGTTGTTCCTACACGATGAATAGTAACACCTGATACACATTGTTTTGCCTCCTCCCTGTTGGTGTGATTATACGTGATTCTGTGAGACGCAGGACATGCTGTATAAAGCAAATGCTATGTTATTGATATGACTGTGCTTATGCATACATGCCGACCATCTCTGAAGCCAGTTTTGTGTTATAATAAACTTATATTCAAGTAAGAACGACTGAAGCTCATCGAGTTTTTCTAGTATTCATCAAAGTGAAGATTGACCAGAAGAACAAGTTTTCTACATCAGTATTCAACTATTATTTTTTCCTAATACCACATACTAATTGTGTACAGTTTTGTACTGTATACTTATATTTTTGGTATACTGCTTTTTGCCATTACTGTGCAAGAAACAATATACTTTAATGTTTTACAAAAACAGCAATATCGGTATCTTGCAAAGGCAACAAAACTTTAAAAAGCTCTTTCTTTTCTCCAAAACATCAAGAGCTTTTTTTTCTTCGTTTTCAACCTGCACGTCTCATTTAAGGGACTGGTAATGTACATATTAATATAATAAGATATGTATGAAATCTGACTGAAATAAAGTCTTTCCATGGCTGAAGATCTTTTAGCATCTTTTGGCATAACTTTGTTCACAGAGAAAACAAATGACTTCATTGTTGATTTGACATGATTCATATTTCTTTGTCACAGCAGACATTTTGATTTGTCACACATTAACATTGGCTTTGTCCCGGCAGTGATCCAGCCTGCACAATACCAGGACCCTGAAACTAAAGCAGCTGAATGGAATTCAGCCATCATACATTTAATTATTTACACCTGTGCTTTTCCTACTGTCACATGCAAAAAAGGCCCGTTGTAGTTTCAAATCTCTTTTAAATGCACACCGAACAACGGATGCTTTGGTACTGCATCCTCCTCCAGCATTACTTGCTTTGCCACATTGGTGTAGCTCTTTAACTCACAAGTACAACCCACAATGGACAGTTAACACTGTTAACACTTAGTTGAACATGAGAGTATCATTTAGAGTTCCTCTGGCCCATGTAATTGGCAGCTTTACACACTGTATATGAGGATATGATCTACCCTCTGAGGTCAGTCCTGCTGGCTCCTCCTGCCAGGCTGAACAGCTGCAGTCGGCTGCGGCAGACCTCCGACTCCACCTCCTCAGGGTGAAGTTTCCACTCAACGGCCACCAAGAACAGGGAACTACATCTGAGGGAAGAACACATCACGAACATGTATTAGCGTGTACAACAAGCTGATGAGGAAACGCAGAGATAAATCAGCTCCGTGACAATCCAATCACTCATGTGACAGTAAGACACTTAGCTCCATTGTGATCGACCGTTGTAATTAATCCATTCAAAGTAATTCAGTTAATGGATTAAATGGCCAGAGTTTATTTAACCTGTGCTTTACCTGCTGGAAATGGAGCCTGCGTTGGTCTTCAGAGTCTCCCTGCATGTTTCATACAGAGTATAGGCTTCTTCTGCTGAACACACACACACCTCACATAAACCTCCTACAAGACTGAGAAAAGAAAGACGAAGATTAATCAATTTGGTTTATACTTCATACAGTGAAATGGGGAGTTAGTACACTGAAGATAAAACCTAAAAGCAACATTTTTTTTTTTTTTTTTTTTTGTTTGTTAGAGATCTAAGACTTTCTATGCACACAAAATACTTATTTCTCTCAAATTGCGGTCACAAATTTGTTAAAATCCAAGGCACACCTGTGTAATAATGATGCAGTTTAATCAGCATCTTGATATATGTCAGGTGGATGGATTATCTTGGAAAAGGAGAAGTGCTCACTAACACAGACTTGATCAAAAATAACTACTTTGTGTGCATAAAAAAAGCTTTAGATCTTTAATTTAAACTTGTAAAAACAAAAAATAGGAGCAAAAACAAAAGTGTGTTTATACTGTTGTTCAGTGTATGTTGTTTTTTATTGTATCTATCATAATGTATCAGTGGTCTTCATCTGGACTCACCTTCCGAGGACGGGGTGTGCCACACATTTTAGAGTCTGTTTATTGGGGCTCAGAAGATCCACAGCACTGCCATCTGGATAAAACTGACATTGACAAACAGAAATCAGACGTTATCCTAGCACCATATCACGTCTAATGTGATTTATGGTGATGCTGCTAAATAGAAGGACAAACCTGAAGGAACGACACGGAGATGAACAACTCCTCTTTTACTTGTGACAACACGCGACTAAACAGATCTGTCAAGGCCTAAGACAGAGTCAGGAGGAGTGAGAAAACATAAGATCGGACAAATAATAAGTGTGCTTTTGTTTTGGGCTCTACCTGTTTGATGAGTGTGTGGTCAATCAGAGCGCTAACCCTCTCTGTGGAGGCTCCGCACATCAGCAGCGCTCCATTATAACCACCAGATATGGACTCAGTGAGAGGCTGCAGGAGCTCAGTGTGGAAACTCTGCAGATTTATATTCAGACTTTTAGTTTCCACACATCCCAGAAATGTGTTGATGAAAAGCTGTAAAGAGGCTTATTGAAGTAAAGCTGTAATAGAAGAGTAACATTAGTATAAACCACATCACCTGTATGTTGTCAACAGTCACAACTTGGTCAAAGGAGAAGGACTTTGCTTCCTGATTGGAAAACCCATTAGAACAGTGAGAGGTTTCAAAAAGCAAATTGTTGAATGTTGACTGAAGCTAATTTAAATGTTTTACCTCATCCTTCACCGATTTGTATTCCAAACCACGTCCTTCTTCACCAATAACCACACAGTCTTTACCCAAACGGAAAAAAAAAAAAAAACATTTAAACACAAATCCCCAACGACAGCAAAGTAAATTAAAATGTTAACATTTTGTCGTAGCTTTACCTGGGATTGCAGTGAGTACAAGTCCCACTCTCACTGTTTCAGCTCCCTCACACAACTGGAGAAACATGGAAAGTGGTAAAAAAGGATCTAAACAATCCAGTTTTAATTCCCCTATTTAAAAAACATCTTTAGACACTAACGTTGTCGTAAAAAGAAGGAACTTACAGGTGTGTTCATGTTCACGGTGGCCGTCCCCTGCGTATGTGTACCAGAGCCACTGCGTCCCTTGGGGTTTTATTACACTGTACTGAAATATTAATGAGCCAGAATCTACTTTCACTGGTCTGGGGGATCAGGGTGCAGTTACCAAGATGGACAGAAAGGTCACATCTGAGGGTATCGATGAGCAGTAATAACTATGCAATATTTCTTCATTTTACTTATCTGTTGTTATTTTTATTATCGCTATTGTTGTTTTTGTATTAGTGTGCATTTGCGCTTTATTTAATTCTCACTTAATTTTAGTGTCCACTTATTTTATTGCATTCTTTTTACCTGCTGTGACCATGTCAATGTCCCCGCTGTGGGACAAATAAAGGATTTCTGATTCTGATTATCTTCAAACATCTTTATTATGTCATTTTGGAATATGCAACAAGAAGAGATCAGACTGATACAACATTACCAACAAGTATGAATTTGTCAGGTTTATGTGATCAGTTTAAATCATGTAGATATACAAATGTAAAACAATATTAAACAATGGTGAGATGCATTAGTTATTGCGCTATTAGAAACTTCATCCTTTATTAATTCTGCATTTCATTACCCACAAGGTTGCCACTTTCTAACACAATTACATTAATTAATGGTAATTAAAGGTTATTAATGCTTGAAATAATTGTTTTATGCTTTATATGTCAGTTATAAACCATTAATACGAGCAAAAGTTGTGAAAATCCCTTTGCCTGGTGCAGTGCAGTTATGAATGTTATTATGAATGTTGATAAATGCTTAATAAGTAGTCAACAAACTGATTTTGGTCCAGATCCTCTGGGAAGTAGTCATACAATCCAATTCTGCAAAAGGTTTTTTTTTACAACCTGGACACCAAAAGTTCTTCTTATTAATGGCTTATAACTGATATATACATTTTAGTCTATTAGCCAAAAATGAAGCTATTAGTTAAACCCTTTTTAAAGGATGCTTTTTTAGAAAGTGGTACCTAACAAGGATGCTGTCTGCTGCAGACATTAACAAAAATAAATCAGGCATGACAATACACCCATAAAGAGTGTCAGACAGAGCTTCACTGATGTTTCAGGAGACAAACTCATTATCTGAGGCACCTGAGTTGGTGAGGTACTTGTACACAGAAACTCTTCCGGGTACTCCTCCAAAGGCACTTTGGCTGCGATCTCCGGGAATAAGTTGTCTTCCTTTATCCCCTGGAGATGGTTATTCAGAGAGGGGCGATGTACGAGGTGGTTATTGGACAAATCTAGCTTTTTTATCGTCTGTGGTGGGTCGTTGAATACCTCCAGAGAATTGAAACTTAGATCTAGTTCTTCCAGAGATGTGTGGAGCAATGAGTTAATCTCTGTGATCCCTGAGTGGGAAAGATTGAGCACCCTGAGCGGCGTCACCTGGAAGCAGCGGGGATAGTGGATGGTGGAGAAATTGTTCCTGCTCACATCGAGTTCGGTGAGGGCAGGGGTGAGACTCAGGAGCGTGCAGAGAGACTGGAGGGAGGTGAGGTTGATGCTTCTCAGACGAAGGGATTTCAGGTACTTGAATGAAAGAGAAGGGCAATGTGAGATATTCTGCAGGTGAGTGAAAGAGATGAGGTTCTCTGACAGATCCAGCTGAGTCAAGTTTTCTACTCTTCGAGTCCAGTTGCAGTCAATCTGAACGAGGCCGGAACGAACAAGAACGAGAGATTCTAGGGAGCCAAACAACCAGCGGTGGAGCGCCTGGAAGGAGGGCTGGAGGAGAGAGGGGTCCACTGTTATGTCTTCAAGTAGAAGGGTTTTAATTGTAGATGCTTCGTGTAACTCTGGAAACCCTAAAGGCTGGGCAAATTCCAGAGTGGATGAAATTATTTCCATTTTCTTCAAATTAATCAGGGACAGAAGAGGGATCACTTTACTGATGAATAAAGAGGTCATTGTGACGTTATAGAAAATAAGTGTATCTCTCTCAATGAGCTGCAAAAAAGTTTCAGCTGCATTGAATACATGCAACTCAGATAGGTCTACATCCAGTTTGCCATCTCTCAGCTCCAGCTCCACAGCAAAGAGGAGACAACTCAGACTTTCTGGGTTGCGGATAGCCATAGGGTCGCACACACAACGATTCCTATCAATTACGCAAACAGAAGTTGGCGCTCCTGAAGTGACGGCGAGTCCCAAAAGCAGGAGCACAATCGGTGTCTGATTTAGTGTCATGATAGGCAGGAGGACTGTCAGCAGCACCTGGAATTGTCAAGATCCACAGAGGAAAGAATTTAATTTTTCGCAGTTTAAGCAGGTCCTGAAAAACACAAACAATTTTAAATGTCGAAATGGCTTTTAGTGGAACTAAAATGTTTTTTTAATGAAAGAAAGGCTTTAAATTATACACTCTGGAACCTAAAGTAACTGCTTATATACCATTTTGTTTGGGGTTAATGGTGATTTCTGACATGGTTAGTGAAAAAAAAATGAAAACATAACATTTTATTTTATTGATTTTTTTCTAAATATGGTTTGTATTGTTGCCTTGACTGCAATTTCAAAATTGTTCAAAACTCCCTGTTTTGTCAATGATGTCATAAATCCTAGTGTTTAAAGAAGTTCACAGTGTCTGCTTATCCCAACTGCACAACCTTTGGATTAAAAATACAAAAGTTCTATGATCAAAAATCTACAAATGGTCCTAAAAATGCACCAAAAGAACATTAATCCCACAAGTCGAGCACTTACCCTCTCGTAACTGTAGCTGTAGATGATGATGATGATGATCACCAACTGTGGACTGCGTTCACTGTCTTTATACTCACCTGACTTCTGATTTTCTGAGAGAGTTGTTCCCACTTCACTTCCTCTTGGTCACAACTAAAGAAAGAGGAATGCCTGTGTTCTAGGACATACAGCACTTCCTCAAAGCAGGATTAAATTACCCCAAATTTAATCGTACCGTTCTGACTTTTGCATGTCATCAACACAATTTTTTTTTTTCTTCCTCGTCTATCAGTTCCTGTTTCATTTAATTGAATTGATTTGAACGATAAACATGGCCTTATTAAAACTGGTCGGCTTACTAACACTGCATCGGTTCTGTGTGTTCGCCATTAATCTTAGAACATGTAAGAGGGAGGGATAGGTGGTTGTAAAATCATGTATAGGGAAAAATGAGAATTGAAGGACTAAAGGATGACTAAATTAATAACTGCTGGGAAAAGAAAATGTCTAAAACCATGAGTGAAATTGAACGAGTCTTTTGTTCTTCAATGAAAAGTGAAACTTAAAACCAGAAACTGATGGCAGAAAAGTGAGCAGTGTCAGTGCATCTCATCAGGGTAAAGTTTATTCAGGCCTTAGTTTGTCTATAGCTTCAACAATTATTCGATTTAATAACAGACTACAGTTTGAACAGATTTCTAACAAAAAGTGTTCTAAAGAAAACTTTATTTAACCTTCTTAATACAAACACTTCATAGAAAAGTCACTTCCTCATAAACTCACTACATTTAAAGGGTTGGTTCACCCAAATTACAAAAAAGAAAAACATCCATATTTTCTCACTTTAAAATTTGAATGAAAACACCTTCTGTCTGTCAAAAACCAACAATATGTAAAGCAATACACTGTAACAGGCCTCTATTGATTTGATTATAAGCAGCCAGCAACATTTTTAAAATCAAGAGATTACATGGAAATGCACTAAGTGATCAGGAATTAAAACAATTATTATACGCTGACCTGCATCCAGCTTAAAATATTGGATTTCTCATGTTTGCGAAGCTTGATGAAAAGAAACGCTCCACACGTTGCTTCATTTGTCTCCCTCATCTGAAAAAAAAGAAAAAAAACACAACATGTATGATGTGTAGCCACAAACAAAAGCTTGTGAATAAACATCTAAACCACAAAAAAGACAAAACAATAGAGGCACTCACCATTAATGCTGATGGTCTTCTGCATCAGCATGGGGGCCAACAGCACGTTATGAGACAACGCTGCGGCTAAAATGAACAGGACAGGACAATTAAGTTTATCATTCATGACAGGCTCGCATGAAAAGCTACAGTTGAATCAAAAGGCGTTTAATCTGCGTCTTCTACCTCTCTGACAGTCGGGGCGGCCGCGGATGGAGGTGCCCTGGATGATTGTGCCACTCTTGTCCACACACCAGCAGTAGCCAGTGGGGTGCCAGCACTGCATGGGCATGTAGTTGCCCTGCTTGTCACACTGGGGCCTGTAGGAGCCAATCTTGGCGGATCCAAGTGCTGCCTCAGTCTGGCATTTGGTCTTGATCACAGTGGCTGATGGATGGAAAAAGTAGTGAACATTAAAGGCTGTTTGGTGTTTTAAATATCTACTGGTGATAACAGCAAAGTTAAAGCAATAGTGGTTCACTTTGGGAAATCTGATTATGTGCTTTTTTTGCCAAGAGTTAGATAAGAAAATTGATACCACTCCTATGTGAACGTGGTATTGATCTTCTCATATAACTCCCGAATAAGAGAATTTGTCAAACTATTTCTTTAAGGCAAATCAAAATTGTTGCTTCAAGTTGCATCATGAGCAGTGTATCTCCTATAATTGCCCTGACAGTAGCAGAAGATAATATCCGGCATGCAATTGTAACCTTTTTGCACCAAAATAATGAAAATGATAGTAAAACAAGCCACTGGTATGCATCTTGTGAACTCATGAGATCCACACTCTATCGCTGCTCAGCACATCTCTCTTACATCAATATTGTCACAGTAATGTATTACAGCCACGGCCCTTAAACCCTTTCTGGAGATTAAGGAAAAACAGCATCGACTGTCACAGCGCCAGTCTGGATCAAAGCATCAGCTAAACACTAAAATGTGAAAGGAAAGAAAGTTGCAGTAACCTGACTGAGGTGTTGGGGTTGCAGGCTCCTGCTGGGCCATTTGGAAGATCAGCCAGTAACGCATCCAGGACTCAAAGCTCTGCAGAGTGCAAAATGTACAAAAACAACAAAACATGAGTGATTGTATTCATTTATATCTTAGTTTTAGCAGTCCCCATTTAAATGTGTGTGAAGCTTTACCTTCCACTCGCTCTCATTCACGTGCTGCTTCATGCTCTGCAGGTTGGCCAGGAAGGTCTCGTTGAACTGCGGCAGGTTGGCTTCCTGCTATAAAACACGATTAGAGCTTAGTGACAACACAACATCGGCAATGTGAGGACAAAACAGGAAACAGGGTGCGACATACCTGCATGAGATCCTTCAGCTGTGTCTCCACGCTGGCAACAGTGTCCTGCAGTTTCTGATGAGATGGAACAGAAGAGTCAAATAATGATTGTTTAAATTCATGTTGAAATATATTCAGTCATTATACAAAATCCAGGACAATTGTTAAGCCATAAACAAGTTTGTTACTATCTAGATAGAGTAAAATGAATATTATTTTATAGGAGGCAGGTGTAAACCTACAGTCAGGGGTGTCTTGGTTGGATTGATGGCCACATTTGAAAAGTCCATCATCAGAGGAAGGCTGTTCATTGGCATCCTCATTGAAGCCGCAGCTATAAACAAACAAACAAACAAACAAACAAATTAATGAATTATTTAGCAAAGAAAAACAAACATTAAAAATAAAGCCTATAAAAATGCCCCAATTTTGGAGAGAATCTTTGTTAAGTTTTTACTGAAAGCTAACTGGTTTGTTGAAAATACACAAATAAATACCTCTAAAGATCTAAAATGATATCATTAAACATATAAAAACATTAAAGCTCCACAGAATAAACAAATACATAAATAAGTTGAACTAAAACATATACATAGAAAATTGAATAAAAACTGAATAAAATGCAGGCAACACGTAATCAAACCTAACTCAAAATGATGCTTTTCATCACACCAAAACCAGATGTGTTGAATGCTGGGTAATATATATTATCATGGTAACTATGTACCTATGTCACTGCTTTAAATAATAAGATCAACCTAAGAATACACACAGCTGATATGAATCAGCAGCACATTTTCATTTCTCTGTCCAGCTTTCAGATCAAGTTCCTCAAAGACAACTTTCACATCCTCGTCCACCTCCTTATTCCTACAGCCTCGAACTCCGGTCAGACTAAGGCTATTACTCATTACTGACACCTTTCTACCTCCTTTTGTGCACATTAGGACTTCAATGGCTGCTTTTACCCTGGGATGAGCGGGTCAGCTGTTTGCCAAATCTCTCAGAGTTCTTCTGCAGAGAGTGGATCTGCTGCTTCTGGTCGAACACCATGAAGGCAGTAAAGACTTGGCTGGCCAGAAGCAGACACGCCAGGGTCGTCAGGCCGGCCACCTTAAAGGCACGTTTGTTGGAGCCCCTAAGAGAGAGAAATAGAAAACACATATGTGAGGATAAGGCAGCAGGAGAGGGGATAACATGACACACAGCCAAAATCAGATAGACAAAAAGTGAGATGACATTTTTACAACGGATTCCAAGGTGTTGGGGGGGTTTACAAACGCTATATGGGGCTATGTAAAACAACACTTTTGGTATTATCCATATTAAAAAAATTTTTTTTTAAATTCATCATTATCTCTTCTGATATTGTTACTTAAAGTAATGTATACGATTGAAGTCCTTGGACATATACAGTCAGGCTTTTTCTCTGTTGCTCTTAATCAGCCAATAGAAAGTGAACATCACTTGTTACCAGGCAGACGTCTCACAACAACTACATTCAGTTTTTCATAAATAGTTCTGCTTCAATAGAAAGTGAAACTCCATGTAGTAAGTTAACAATGTTTACATGGCCATTTATATTAGGATGTTAGTTGTAATTTATCTTAAGAGAATATTATTCAAACTAAATGCATAACAACACATATCAGTGATGTGAGTGAAATAATACGCCTTATTTATCCCTCACAAATAACAAATATTTGTCATACATTTGAGACACTAGTAACATTCATAAATAATATCTATCTCTAAGTTTAAATGAACAGCATTGGCCAATGTTTTCCTGCTGTGGTTAATATGAACCAATAGTGGTGACGGCATCGTCAGTTACTAGGCAGACTACTTCTGTGAAGTCTCCGAAGTGAATTTATAAAATATCATTTTGAATTTGTAAATATATTTAATGGATAAAAAACAAACAAACATGAAACATATTTGAAAGTAATAACTAAAGCCACGTATTATTAATGTAATGAAGTAATCTGCTGCAAAGAAAAGATATCATTCCTTTTTAGGAATGACATAATATAAAAGTACAATCTAAATATGTGTTATTCCCGTATATTAGCTACTAACTTGAAGTGTTATAACATTTTGATTGGGATTTATTCCAATTTTATATTCAGGTATACATAGAAGAACAAGACATTTGTAAGCAAATAATTAAATGTGGAGCTCCGTTAGACACAGCTGTTGTTATAAACAATAGGTTTATCTGACAGGTTCCTCTCACCCTGTGGATACTGCGGGGACAACCAGGGCTTCTTCACTGCCCGCCAGGCTGCCTCTGGCCAGGGGAGCATGTTCTGCAGAGTCGGCCATCGGTCTTGGAAGTTTGTCTTCAACTTCTTCAAAGCAGCAAACTGGAGAAAGTCGGACCGGTCAAGTGGATAAATAATCTCAGAAATGAGGAAGGAGTATCAGGCAGGTTCTTCAGAAAGTGCGGAAAGTCCCCATTTAAGAGCGCGGTGGGACGTCTCAGTGCAGCTGCTGCGAGAGCTCGTGCGAGCTGTGATTGGTCAAGTGAACCACATCACCTGTTGATAGAGGCAGACAAGTGAAGGAACTCTCAACTAGTTTTACTGTACGACATTGTTTATTGTTACCAATACGTGTGTTATTAATAGGCCTACTGTACTTATATTATGTAGATATAGTGTACTAGTGAATACTTTTAATACACTTTATTTGTATAGTACTTTTAGCAAAGTTATAGTGCTTTACAGGGGAAATAAATGAGCAAACCATGAAGGCAGAAATCAAAAGAAAAGTATCACCAACTCTTATAACAATTAGAGAATAATACATTTAGTAAAACTAAAATGCACTTGTATCAATAGTAACCATGTGGACATGAATTGAGGCAAGTATTTTGAGTTCTATTTATTATTATTAGTCTAAAATGCAGCACCTTTATTTATGTTGTCCATGGTCTACTTGGAACAACAAAGGAAGACTGAAGTTTATTTGGTAGATGATTTGTGTTTTCCCAAACAAGGAAGTAAAATTAATACCATGAACAAAAAAAAACATCAACTGTATTTTGTTGTCGAACCATTTGCTTCGTTCAATTTTAAAAGAAGATTCTGGTTGTTTGCTTCTCGAAAGTCCGTCACTATGAAGTGGAACCAAAAGAGAAACCAATCTTGTTTTCACGAACAAAAAGACAAAGTTTCTAGAAATCTATGCACAAAAGCAGCCATTATCCTGCTTGCGTCGAATTTGAATTGACACTCGATTAAATAAACGTAAAAAACAATAAATAATGAACAGGTAGAAATTCCACAAAAAAAAAAAAAAAAGGAAAAGATCCAGCTATTGGAAAATACAGTGGTGTTTTATTTGCAAATTAAAAAGCACCGACAATATTAGTTACACTGTAAAAATTATTGACAACAATTACAAATCTTTATCATACAGTCCAGGAGATTAGTACCATCATTGCTGTTATGTGTTATCACTTAATACTTTATATGGAGAGACTCAGTACCTGTGTACAATAGTTGGCAGTGAGAGGAATGAGAGGAAACAATCTTAGCGACACACCTCCGCATGATGACGTAATCCAAACTCCCCTCAGTACAGCACTGACATTTCACACTATGGGAATGGGCTGATGGAGAGTGTAAACCCAAACACATTCAATAATTTAGGTCTACAGAGGGTTGCGTATTATG
Organism: Bovichtus diacanthus; assembly: GCA_943590825.1. Lineage (NCBI taxonomy): Eukaryota > Metazoa > Chordata > Actinopteri > Perciformes > Bovichtidae > Bovichtus > Bovichtus diacanthus. The sequence continues at coordinate 671,427 of CALSBV010010690.1, forward strand.
TACATTACAAAGTCAGGAAATAAAGGACCAACATGTGCATTGTTATTACATCAGAACATTGTACAAAACTATTGCAATAAGAGCAGCTTTTTGTTATCTATGCTTGACATCTAGTTGCAGTGGTAACACCTTGACCGACAACCAAACGTCTGAATGGTCTCACTGGGCATACTGTTGATTTGCCTGGCAACTTTTCCCAGAGACAGCTCCCCCCCCCCCCCAAACTTAAACTCATCTAATAAATGAAATGAAACCAAATATAAAAAAGACAAAATATACAGTTCTGACGAAAAATAAAAATAAAATATTTTCAATGCTGAAAATGGATTTGAAATGCACAATCTTGTTCTGTACACTATCTGAATCTCTCAGTGTGTAATTAAAAACATACAGTAGCTCATTCATGATCTTCTTCACAGATTGTAATAGGATTTATGTTGTTAGTGTGCTTTCCAGTAACCTGTATGTTCAGAATCGATGTTCACTTGAGTGCCTTAAATATTGTGCTTTCAACTTCTATACTGTTCCTGCTTGAGCCAATTTATCGGTCATGGAACTGACAAGGGAGGAGGCTGAGCCGGACAGTTTAACAAACCAGTCTTTTGAACACCTGGCCTATATGAGCTATGTTTAGTTTTGGTACATTCTACAACAATGCATTGCAGTCAGCATTATAGAAACGTTTATATAAAAAAAAAAAAAACAAACAAAAAAAAAATCAAAAGAATCGGGAGAAACGAAACTCAAACATAAAAACTTTAAAAACAAAAAAAAGGAACCCTCAAAAGTCTGTGTAGTAATATTTTAATGAAGATTCTGTCCTGGCACTTGTAAATGTGATAACTAGATTCTACCAAGGCCTATCGAGTAAGGCTACAACATGCAGCCTGAGTCGAGACTCCAGATCTCCAATTCTCCTCTCATACAAACACTTACTTATGTCAAAGGCATTTGAAACCAATGTCTCTCTGTCAATCAGGCTTTCATTTATTTAAGTCAATGTTACATTTTCTGTTTTAATGTGCTCCACCAAACCTCATAGCTGGAGACACAGGTGATTTAGTGTTCATCTCTTCCACCCGTTTTTCAGAGCTGACACTGTAAAGACTGCTCAAGCTTCAGATGTTTTTTTTCCCTTCCTTTGATTTTCAAGATGAAGTTCATGCAAAGACGAGAAGGATTGATTAAGGAGAACAGGGATGTGATTATCAAACACTGAAGGTCCCTCCTGTGCATCACTGAGCCTTTCCTTCTTCTGCAGGACACGGCGGAGGCCGTCATTAGGGCGTCCATGCTCCTGGTTTGTCCTGCAGGGGAGTAACAGCATCTCGAAGCTCGAAGAGAGAGGGGAGCGCCATCAGCTGCTGCAAGCAACTACGCTCTCTTCTTGCTCATCATCCACCTGTCCACTTGGGAAGATCACAGTTACGTTTTGAGTTCTGGTTGGGCCTCCCATCCTTGCATTTTGATATATTTCAGTCTCTTTCAAAACTATTTGGGATCTTCAACATTTCAGGCCACTCGGCCAGAGTCCCCTTGACAGGGTGGAGTTCAGTGTGTGGAGCTGTCGTCTCCCCCTGTGGTGCTGCTACCTGGTGTGGACCAGCTCTTCTCTGAGCCAGCTGGGCAGCGGCTGACCCATCCTGTAGAGCAGCTTGGACAGCTCAATGTTGTGATCCCTATAGTACTCCCTGAGGAAGCCCTGGGACTGAAGGAGACAAAAGGAGGAAAGTCATTAGAAATCAAATCTAAAAAATATATGATCAAAAATAGTGAAAATAAAAGATAACAGTAACAGATGGTAAAATGCATTTCTAAAAGAAAAAAACTGGCGAATGATCGTACCTCAAGGTCCATGTCAAGGTACCTGCGGCCTTTACTTTTTCCTAAACATTTGGTCTTCCCTCCCTCCAGCAGCTGACACCAGAATCCTTTCTTAGGGTCGAACCTGTGCATAGTAGATACATAAAAGAATGTATTGTGAACTACAGAATACGTCATTCAGAGTTCAAATATAGTGTTAGAAATTAAAACCTTCCTAAAAGGCAAAGCAAGTTTATTTAAATAGCAAATTTCATTAACAAGCCTATTTACATAAAACATCAAAAGCTTAGAGACAAAGTGCAGAAAAAAAACACACCACAAAAGGACATTTAAATACAATTTAAAACATTAAAAGAGCCAAAAGAATAGAAAAAAAATAGAATAGGACAGTTATAAAATACAAGAATAAAAGTTACAGAGCAGTGTAAGAAAATAATAATAATTTTTGATTTAATAAAAAGGCAGCAGGATCTAAACCATAAAGTTGTCAAGTTATTTTTTGGCCATTTTATGCCTTTATTAGATAGAGCCGCGAGAGATGACAGGAAATTTGGATGTTGTGGTTCATGATCAGCGTCTTTATCCTTAAGTTTAAAAAATGTTCAAAAAGGAAAGCCTTGCAACAGATGTCGTCTTCTACAACAAAACAAGAGCATAAATTGATTCCTGCCAGACAAATACAATGTGCCTTGTTTTATTTGCTGAACACCTGAAACTTAACACATATGGCGAAAAGTGGCAAACAACAACTAATGTAAGTTGTGGAGTCGAAAGCTTTATACAAATCAATCTGTAAATTCACTTGTAAACATACTGCGAGCGATTTAAAGTAAAGGATTTACTCACGCTAGGATCTTGTGGTAGTTGATGACGTTGACCAGGGATAGATACTTCTGGATTTTATCCATGATTGAAGCAGGCTCAGTCTTCAGCATCTGTCCATCCAAGACTAACAACTGGGTGAGACACACAAACAGTACTCACGTGTCAGAACAGGAGCGGGACAGTTTTGTATGTAAACCTCTTTGAAACAACCTCATCATCATCACAACAATCTTACAAATTTAAAATGTACCTGGGTCAAAAACACAAATGTAATTGTTACCACAATGTCTGCCTGAACACCCCAAGTGTGAATGTAATGATCTGCTGATAGATCCTTCTTCAACAGTAATGGCCACACGTCATCGGATTATAGATTTGGTCATTTTTGTGCAACACAAGCGTGTTTTTCTGAGACCGTCCCTGCAGGGCAGCTCCCTTCCCTTAACACACTGCCCGTAAGGACTGTGAAAAAGAGTAACGAACCTCCTTTAGCCCAAACCTTTCTGGAAAAAAAATGACCTGCCAGCCATCCATAAAGCTTAATTTACACAGACAGAGGGAAAGGTTTTCACATCCCAACTTGATCCAACTGGGCTGTTGACGGCATGCTGCCCACCACTATGTGCATGAATACACCCACGGTACCTGGCTGGAGTGGTAGTAGTTGAGCCAGCGCTCCAGGTGGATGGCGTACCAGCCTGGCACCAGACAGCGATTCTGGAGGACCCGTAGTTTGACTGGAGCCTCGTGGCCTGCGGTGATGACGTCATGGAAGGAGTATTTCAACGCCACTGGGTCATCGTGGGCCCTTTGGTGCTGTGGGCATACAAAAAAGGTGAGGAGGATAAGTCTAAAATAAATTCAGATTTATGTTACAAAGGTGATAGTGCAGAGATGAGCAGAGCAGTGGGCGTTAAGATCTAACCCAACAACCCGCAGGTGGGTTTAAAAGGCATGTTTTGAGGGTATTCCCGCGAACCAAATCTCAGTTTAAAATAGTGATATTTCATCAAAATCCCATTATTTTATGAGTCTCATTTCTAATTTCACCAAAAATAAAACTCTTTGCACTAATCAGATACTGTGAAAAAACATTAAACTCTGCGCTCCATGAATCTTGCGAGCCATGAATGACTCAGAGCAACAAAATTCATTGTTGCTAACACTCGGAAAAATGTTGTATATATGGATTCCATTTCCCCCCCTTATTCTACTCGCATTGTTTTTTCTTTTTTTGTGAATTCTGGCATTACAACAGTTTTATACTGCGCTAAATACATTTTTTTGTTAGCTCTACTTCCAGCAATGATTGTGACAGACGTGTAGGACGTAAATATTGCAGTGGAAAAACAAGGCCAGTGAGTAAAATGTGACAGGAGCAAACAAAGTTATTAGTTTGGTTTAGGGTTGCCTGGGACAGACCTGGTACCAAGAGTAAGCTCTGTCCGCTGGGTTGATGAGGATGGTGATGATCTTGGCTTTGGGCAGGAGAGCCGCAGCCCTCTGAGCTGCCACCTCTGAGTCAAAGTAGTTGGCACTCTTCTCAAAGTAGTAGTCTGAACTGGTGTTGGAGGGCAGAGGAAAGTACTCCATATACCTAGATAACACACAGCAAACACAAACATACAAAGTGTGACAAACACATAGTTGTTCCTGTCCAACTGACTCTCTGTAGATAAGAATAGTTTCTCTGTAAGCTGTGTGTGTGTGTGTGTGTGTGTGTGTGTGTGTGTGTGGGGGGTGTCGGCCATGTGCAACAGTTTGTCACCTTGCATACAAACATAAAAAAAAATTGAAAACCTAGCAGCACGTACAATGTTAATATTTGGGCAGCCCCCTCACATAAATATCAAGCCTGCCAAGAAAATGTTGTGTTGGACTCTTTGTGCTGTGATGCATGAAGCTTCTCATTGATGCAGGGTTCAAATCAATTACACCTGCAGGAAACTCAAAACAGTGAATTAAATTCCCAACTAAATAGGTATTAATTGTGTTGCTGGTTTTGCTCTGAGGAATTTCACTAATGAGTGGATTTGTTGTTGTGCGGGGACTTGGCGTCATTTGCATTTTGATTCTTGATTTAATATGCACTAAACAGAAACACCCCAACCATCTTGGGGTTTGAAATTTGATGAGAAAGTTAGAACACACTAGTATGTTTTTAATTGTTATTTCACGTTTTTTTTAAATGCACAATAATTCAACCTCATTCCTACTTATAAATATAAATAAAAATGATTTGAGATTCAGAAGTTTTACTCCCTCAAGCCACAATGAGTATGAAGTAGACATATTTAATGTCAAGAACAACAAGTAAAACACTCAAAGTTAACAGTAGACTTAAGAACATGAAACTCAGCTGCGTCTGTGAGGTTTCTTACCAGTCGATGCCTCGGTGGTAGTTGTGCCCATTGAAGAATTGGATCTCCTCAAAGGTCTCCTTGCTGGGGTAGTTACTGGTCAGGTCAGGGTGCATGCCAAGAAACAGGTAGAGCGCGGTCGTCCCTGAGAGGCGAAAGAAAGAACAAGTAGACGAGATGAAAAGGGGAAGAAAAGAGCAAGAGGTTAAAGGGAGAGTGTATCCTGCTACAGTAGGACCTTCAAAACAAAGCTACTGCTACAGAGTTTCACAGAAATAATAAAAACCTCACTCGAACCAGTGAGAGAACATGGCAGCGCTTCTGCTTTGAACTGAATGTTGAACTTTTCATTTAATAATTTCCAATTTTATCCTGTAGGGGGTGGTGAAGCACCGCGTCTCACCTGTCTTCTGAGGCCCGATGACGAGCAGTTTGGGGAAGCGGTCACATGTTTTCTCTTTGGACCAGATGTCCTTGTGCCTTTTGTCCTCACAAGGATCCTGTAGCCACAAAAAGATAAACAATCCCTTGTTTTAAGCGTGCTTCCGGCAGGTTTCTAACAAATAAATATGTCAATTTAACAATTCAAGGGAAAGCAGGTTAACCTTTGTCAGGCACCACAGAAAAAAAAAAAAAGGAGAGGCATTAAATAAAATATGACATTGCTCTCCATCCATCGTTAAAACTATGTATCGCTCATTGCCAATGTCATACACACCCTGCGTCTGCATACGGAATGCACAAAGTATTTAAGCTTTTACCGGTTAATGTCGTATTTTAAAGGATACAATGCATTTTGTACAGTACCGTTGTCTGCTTTATTGTGTCCTTATTGGAGCATTTCACTACTGAAAGCTGTCAAAAATGACTACTGAGTGCAAATCTAATACGTAATAAATATATAAATAAATGACATCCTCATCATCACCTGCCAGAGGGGATCTCTCTCGGAAGGGAACAGGCTGAAGTACTTCTGAGCCAGCTGAACAGGTGGCAGGGTCTGCATCTTGAGGTTGGTCCACGTCTGGAGGAACATCACCAGGCTTTTAAAGGTGTACAGGCCGAGGCGATCGTTCCCATAGTTGGACAGGTGGGTCATGAAGATACTAATCTGTGAATGGGAAGGAACGAGCAGAGTGAGATTTATGAAAGGGGATGAAGGTAAACTCAGTATGGTGTATATACCCTGTACATTGGGGATGGGTGGTATGAACTGTGTAAATGGCACACTCTTAAAAATATGTGCTATATTATTTAAAAACACCGACATCTCTACATCTCCCGCACATGTCCTACTAATGAACAACACCGTTAATTCATTGTTTGAGGCAATTTGCCGTTTTAAGTCTGTTCCATGTTTCAGTTTTAAGCAAAAGTTTAAGTTGGTCTTTTATGTGAAACTGTTATACTGCCCTCTTGTCTAAGACTACCTCGGAAAAGAGATTTTAAATCCCACTGGGAATATCCAGGTAAAATAAATAAATAATAATAATTTAGTTTTGGCTGAAACATTTGATTGTTCTGGCTTCTAAAATGTGAGAATTGTATTCGTCATATATGACATAGTATATCATTTGTCATATCTATGAATTATCTTTTTTTTCTCACATTGATCTCTTATTCATATTTTTTGCTAAATTCTGACTAATAATTAAATTAATAATTAAATTATTTATCAAGAAAACACTTTGCGGATTAATTGATAATGAAAATAATTGTTACTTGCCGACCTAAATTTAACTATGACCACTAGACCACATGATGGATTTTAACTGTCCCGTCAGCATTAGGGCGGTGCAACTGTTAAAGGTCAAGTTAATATTTTTTTAAGTCCGTCTGGTGCTCATATGAACATTGCATTAAGATATGCATCATGTGGATTTGTTCCCCCATTACAGACATTGAAATTGCTGCAGAAACTGATCTCTTCAGGGTAAGTATGGAAAGGAGGAATAATTATAGCGGTTTTAAAAAAAAATTGTGAATCCTTAAACTGAGGCAGTGTCACTGATAAGCCACTAAAAACACGAGGGGATGCTTCCCTTTCAGGCAGATACAAATGCACCAAATCTTGGGGAGAAATAGATAAAAAAGGGTAAGAAAGTGAGTTTCCCCTCTCTGATGGTTAAAAGATTTATCAGCAAGTCTGGCTCTTGAAAAGCTATAGTAACAAAGAAAGCTTAGGAGTTAGTTAATACTTGGGTTATACTTTTTGGAATTTGTTAAAAATGGTGACATTGAAGAGGCATTAGAAGTTTGAGGATAAGGCGAAGAACATTAAATCATTTTATTGTAAGGAATGTGTACCGCACTCTGTCCTGTATGTGTGAGACTGCATGTTTATAGCATTTTATTTGTTGTTGACTGTAAAGTTCAACCCTTAATGCTTTTCTAGTTATTTATTTATTCATGTAGACTGTGTTTTTGTTATTATTATTATTATTAAATTAATGATTTATTATTTTTATTATTATCATCATTAATATTTTTGTTAATAATAATATACCTTTTTGTATTTTTGCCATGAGTTCTGATCGGGGAGAGTTCTTTCACAGTAGGGTACCAACAGAAAACACAATGCAGACATCACTGTGTGAGTCACTGACTAGTCATTGTCCCGTCCCTCCTTTATGTTTCCATAAACACCCTCGCTTTAATGGGTTACCAAGTGTGCAAAACAAACGCTGTGCTGTGTGGATGTGAATTTGACTCACGGGGTTCAGTAAAACAGTGAGAAAGAGTTCTCCTCCATTGATGAGCTTGTCCAGTTCATTCGGGCTGCCTGGGTAGTCTTTATAGAAGATGGTGTGTGTGAAAAGACCACACGTCTGCCTGGGCAGCACCTGGGATATAAACAAACGCAAAGTCACAACAAAAAAAAAAAAAGAGTGAAAAAACACACACATTTAAAAGAAATCACAAAAGAAATGCATTCAAATAAATAAACACACACACCATCAGCCCTCCACTGAGAGCAGAGCCGTCAGTACTCCAGGCGGTTACCCCACACATTGTTTGCTCTCAATAACATTCATATTATGCAGCTCATCTAGCCAAAGCAAACCTCTTATTCACTCTGAGTCTATATGGAAATTCATGGAAATGCGTGTACAGTTTGGAGTGTCTGGGGAAGTGAATATCAATCATCAGTAAGCAGTGGAGACTGTCCATTCAGACTGCGTTATCTGAAGGACGCGAGTACAGCTCTGAGACCACACAGGCCGGCTGAATGCCAACACTACAAAGGAACTGGACTGAGGCTGCACAGTTTCCTATCAGCGCTGAAGGTCAACCCGGCAAAGAATAGATAAGATTTTTTTCTTCTTTTGAACCTCTTGAATGTTATCTTTTCAACTTTAATTCTGCACTCATAACTTTTATTATTCAGCACCAGCTAACGCTGTGAAGTTGAATAGAGTACAGTTTTTTTTTTTTTTTTTTGGGTGTTGACATTTCAGTGATTGGTTGTGTGTAGACACTTGCTATGCTGTTGCCAAAGATGTCAGTCTTCGTTATGGTGCTGAGGCCTGCTGGGCAGCACTGCTCAGACAGGTGTCTCATGCAAGACTGACCCACTTGTCTACTCTATCAGCTCACACTTGGTAGAAGAATACAACAGCCCAGCTAATGAGATGATTTCCTTTCTCAGGACTTCTGTTGCCTCAGTGCTATACACGGTAAATGAAAATAAAATTGTGCTCAGCGTCTTTGTAGGCAAGACTTAAGAAAAGCAGAGGCGGAGAAGAAAGTTGGATGATGGACACATGCTGGATGAAGAGTAGCCGCTGGCTATGAGAGGAGAATAAGTACAAAAGAACTGGGCGAGGTGGAGATGGAGAGATAATTAATGAATGAAGGATAGCATATGTAGATGGAGAAAGAGAACCCTGAAAGGGATTATTAGCTGAAGGTAATGGATGTTGAGAAGTCAAAAGGGAGGGAAAGCATCGGGCCAGAGGTAATAACATAATGAGGCCATATAGATGTGTATGAAAAGTGGTCTTACGCTAATGCCGCTGTGGATGAAACCTCGACGGAAGCGGGCAGGCTTCAGGTGTGGGTATTCCTCTGTGCTGGTCACCTTAATGCCCCACACCTTCTTCCAGGCGTCATACAGCTGCAAATGGACAGGGTAGACGCCAGAGTGGTGGGGCGCCACCGCATATCCCATGTTGGTGGGGATCCCATGCTCCTAGAGGTGGAAAATACACGAGTGAGAGTTAGGACGCAAGGAGAAGAGCAAATAAAAAAAAGAAAGTTAACCCGACCTGTTCCCAAGATATTAAAGCTATAATATAATCCTTGAGATTTTCATGAAATGAAACCCCATTTTTAATACCATTTGTAGTCAACATTTTTTCCGCGACATTCAGTAATCATCTCTACATAGTAGTTCTACATTTGTAATTGAGTGAGTCTACCACTCCAGTGCTGGAGTCAGATTGTCAACATAAACATGAAGGATTCACATTGTTTCGTCCTCTCTCTGTCAGCGGATCATTTTTTTTTTATTTTTGCAAAGGAGTAATGGAGCAAGAAGGAGCCGCCACAGTGAGCTGTTAGATGAGGAGCTGCAGGCGACAGCCCGCACATCTGCAGTCTGACTGAGCAAGCTAGCAAACTCCACTGTGCCCTCGAAATCTGAAATCTTATCGCAGTTGTAATCGTTTTTGACTGGTAATTAAAACAACGTAACTTTGTTTGGCTGCACTGCAAACAGATCAGTTGCTCTTCCTGTATTCCTGACAAAGTAGCTCTTTAAGTACAGTTTGCTGTCGTATTAAACCGCACTTTCTGTTACCTAGGTAATCACAGGTATTACCAGATCAACCAGGACTTAAATGTTAGATTACAATCTTTAAAAAAAGCAATAACACCCTGCCTAAGATTGCCTATTTAAACAAGGAAGATATCATGAGCAAAGATAACTCTGATCACAGCGCTCACCCAAAGCTGTGATCTGACCTTCGCCCCCCTGCGACTCACCATGGCAAATTTCTTGTTGAGCAACATCTGCTCAGCCAGCACGGACTGGTTGTGGAATAGATGGGGCTGCATGTGGCTCCACATGTGAGGGAACCACCAGAACTCCTTCACGTAGGAAAGCAGCAGGTCGTCTCCCAGGTCCTCCTCATCAGATCCTGGACATGAAAGAGAGGAGGGGGGGGGGGGGGGGAGGAGGGAGGTTAAAAGAAAAATGAGGGGTGATGGGTGAAAAGGAAATGGAGTAGATCAAAATGGACAAAGACGAGGCAGAGGTGAAATGGGGTCAGGGAGGAAATTAAAGTGTGGGAGGCAAATGGAGAAGTTCAAATATTAAGAGCGAAGCAATGAGAGATTAACAGCAGAAAAAATAAAGTCAGGGCACGAAGGGGAAGAAGAGGAGGAGCAGAGACATTTAAATAACGTGAATCAAAACATAGAAATGCTATATTTTTTCTTATTTAGTGCATGTTCTTCTCTTGAATTAACAGGAGAAAAGGGTTCTCTCCACCGGCTGCATCTTACCAGCGTGGAAGAATTTCCCTGAGAAGCCCAGATTGAAGGTGAAGTTGGGCACATGGGTGCGCAGCTCCTTTTGTGTCTCCAGCAGGGCCTGGAACGGTGGGACGAAAGGAGAGTGAGTCAATACACGTGCTCATACTGGTGCACAAGTGCATTAATGAGGAATCGTGAACACCCAGGCGCAAGTGTGCCCACATACATATTTCATTCTGCAAGTTTCTCTCGGTAAACATCCAACATCCACTCCCAGTTGCCTCACTCTTCTCCTTCATTCCGTTTGATATTTATCTCTCATCTGATTCGGGTGTTTGTTTCATTTGATCTCCACACTGGATGAGACTCCCAGCACACACCCCATCTTACGCTCGCAGATTCCTCCTGCCTTGTCAGGGTGTGATTCGTTACTAAAAGCTTGCTGTTGCGCTGCCAGCGAGGAGGCTTGATGCGTCTTCCATATTTTTTTCTTAAACCCTCTGCCTCCACATGTGATCGTGGTCTGCTCTGCTCTGAGGGGACGCAAGCAAGGAGCTTTTCAACATTCTTTGTATGTCTCTGGGCCCCTGAAATATTCATTGCTGTGGAGCTTCTGTGACAGTGTGAGCAGTGGGGCCTGTCAGCTTTGAGCGGCCTACTGGGACGAAAGCGTTCAAAAGAAGAAGAGGAGCGAGAAGACGGGGTTTCTGTATGACTGGCAGAGGGTTGCACATGCTATGTGTGAGGCAAGTTTTATATTTCAGCAAAGAGCTGTTGAAAACACCGGTTGAAGAATACACAAGTGGGTTCAGTTACTATTCTGACAAATATTCTTCACTCAGAAACTAATGCACAAACTCACCTTCACATCAGGCACCTTCATGCGGGTGCCCTCTTTGCCTACAAAGATGTCATCTATGTCCACCAGGATGTAGCGCTCCAGCGACAACGAGAGCCTCTTCCCCGTCAGAAAGGCCACAGCGTCCACGAACACCAGCTTGTGCAACCAGAAGACCAAGTTGTTGCCAAAGAGGACCCTCTGGATACCATCATGGAGCCCCAGGTCCTGCACCACTGACGGGAGCAGAGCGGCGTTCTGCCCCATTGATGCGACGCTCTCCGCCGATTGGGTCTTGGCCAGCAACACGGGCTCGTACGTTGAGTGGTTGGACTGGAAAACGGTCCAGTCATCCCCGGGGAGGGGACCTGGCAGGGGCTGCCCGGATCGAGTGATAAAGAGCAGGGGGGACTTGGGGTTGACAGTGCAGTCCTTCAGACCCAAGTTCGAGTGAAGAAAGAGGGGGAAGCCTTTCAGCTGAGCACTGAGCAGACTGTTTTCATTGGCCTGATCAACAGGGAGACAGAGACAAGAGAGAGAAACACATTCATCATACACCACAGTGATGAAGACCGAAATGTATTGGATATAATTCCATAATTTCTCCAATCATGTGTGAAATAAGGAACGTCAGGCCTACTCAAACGTGAAGGCATGAGGCAGCTTCTACCTGCTATGCTCAATCTGCTGTGCTCAGAGATTGCAGTCAAACTGAATAACCTCCTGCTGTGTCCTCTAAGATTCAAAGACTGAGGGTTCAGCGATTATTCATTGAAATTTCTCCTCCATAATGTGCCAGTCTCCCATTCTCTCACATCTCTACTGCCACGGATACATACTGTAAGTCTTACTTTCTCCTGCAGTTTGACTTAAGTCCTACTTAAAATGTCACCACTATGCACGTGTGTGTGTGTTAGTGCCCGTCAACTTTATGATCCGTTTCTGGCCCATACCTGCAGAGAGATACTGGATTTTTGAGGGAAATGATACTATTAAAAAGAAAAATCCAATAACGATATATCAGAATTTTTTTTTTATCCTGGGGTTTTGTTGACACTGGCTTTGTTTCCTCGATATTTTAACCCCCACAGACCCCATTGCTGCATGTGTAAATATTATAATTGCAAAATCAACTAATTTAATTAATTTCTTTCTTTGCTTTTCTTCTGACCTTTTTTAAACCCAACATGAAGAAAGATATTTAAGTGGAAGCCTTTTCCACAAATTGGCAACACATACACTAAATAAGGGAATATTTTATGAGTGTTGTGTTTTATGGCCTATGTAACCTTTTTTTTTTTCCCTCTTATTCACCAAAAACTGATTCACAGCACATTCTATGATTCACAGACAAAGACTTTTACAGAATGTATCCCACACAGAGATATTACTTATGCTCAGGGTCACTAAGACCCTAGAGTGTTCCAACTCTTAGTAACAAACTTCTGTTAAACACCAATAAAAGAAATACAAATAAACTTCTATGAGAACAGAAGTAATGAGTCATTTTCTATAGTGGACTTCTGAAACATGTCATAGTTCAAAATCATGTTTATAAGCAATTATAATAAAATGAGGAAAACAGCTGTTATTGAGCCGTTATAGAGGGCCTGAGGTTAAACAGAACATAAGAGTTAATATAAACACTGTACATAACAAACAAATATTTTTGATATGGATCCTTTAAATGTGGTATTAAAGAATTGTGAGCAAGGTATGCATCAAAGGCAACAATTTACGGTCGAAAAATATACTTAATGGCGACACCATTTCTTAATTACCTCAAATAGATCTTCTGCGTTTTCGTTCTGCAATTTCTTGTTATTTATCGGTCGACATACATGTTGATACATGTGTTATAAGCTAAAATCGGGCAAACAGATATCAGTTGGGTTCAGATAACAGAGCAGCAGCAGCGATGCGTGTCCAGGTCATCGGGATGCACACCCTCGCTCTACTTCCTCCTCTCCCACCAGACTTTTGTTCCTAACCTTCACCTACACCTACACCGCCTAACATCACTGCACCACCATTCATGCCTCCACATCTCCTTCTATATTCTTTCCATGGCTCAGAGATGGTGATTAAAACTATAAGGCCTGAAAACAGGTCTCAGCTAGGGATTAGTGAGAGAAAGAGAGAGGAGAGAGAGAAGGAGAGAGGAGAAAGAGAGGAGAAAGAGAGAAAGAGAAAGGAGAAAGAGAGAAAGAGAGGAGAAAGAGAGGAGAGAGAGAAAGAGAAAGGAGAAAGAGGAGAGGAGAGAAAGAGAGGAGAGAGGAGAGAAAGACAGGAGAAATAGAGGAGAAAGAGAGGAGAGAGGAGAGAAAGACAGGAGAAATAGAGGAGAGAGGAGAGGAGAGAAAGACAGGAGAAATAGAGGAGAAAGAGAGGAGAGAGGAGAGAAAGACAGGAGAAATAGAGGAGAAAGAGAGGAGAGAGGAGAGAAAGACAGGAGAAATAGAGGAGAAAGAGAGGAGAGAGGAGAGAAAGACAGGAGAAATAGAGGAGAAAGAGAGGAGAAAGAGAGGAGAAAGGAGAGAAAGAGAGGAGAAAGAGAGGAGAGAGAGAAAGAGAGGAGAGAAAGAGAGGAGAGAGAGAAAGAGAGGAGAGAGGAGAAAGAGAGGAGAGAGGAGAAAGAGAGGAGAGAGAAAGAGAGGAGAGAAAGAGAGGAGAGAGAGAAAGAGAGGAGAGAGGAGAGAAAGAGAGGAGAGAGGAGAAAGAGAGGAGAGAAAGGAGGAGAGAAAGAGAGAGGAGAGAAAGAGGAGAAAGAGAGGAGAAAGAGAGGAGAGAGAGAAAGAGGAGAAAGAGAGGAGAAAGAGAGAAGAGAAAGAGAGAGAGAAAGAGAGGAGAGAGAGAAAGAGAGGAGAGAGAGAGAGAGGAGGAAAGGAGGAGAGAAAGAGAGGAGAGAAGAGAAAGAGAGGAGAGGAGAAAGAGAGGAGGAAAGGAGGAGAGAAAGAGAGGAGAGAGAGAAAGAGAGGAGAGAGAAAGAGAGAGGCGATAGGAGAGAGGAGAGAAAGAGAGGAGAGAAAGAGAAAATGAGGTGCAGTGAATTCAGACTTACTAAAACAAGAGAAGAGGAACAAGAAACTGGGCTATAAATGAAGAAGAAGAAGAAGAAATAGGTAGAATATGAGAGGAACAGTGCAGTGGGACTGAGTGATATTGACCAGGCAGGTCTTTCCAACCCTGTGAATCCCATCTCCTTAGAGACGGTGGAGCCAGATGGACAGGGCAGAAGGTGTCAGTGAGAGGAGGGGGGGTGTGGGGGGTGTGTGGTGTTGTCCTAACCTTGAAGAAGCCAATGATGCCCACTCCATATTCCACACAGTATTTGTCCAGCAGCTCTCGGTTCCAGGCGTCCAAGTTAACATACTTGAGAATGTTCTCATAAATCACCAGTGTGAAACGCCCTCTTTCTTTGTCTGTCAATGTGGGCATGTCCCCTTTACCGGGAGAGATCTCAGTCCTGTACCTGAACCGGCCAGACTCCAAGATGGCCACAATCTCCTGACCCAGTTGAGAATACTGGCTTTCCACAAACACCAGAACCACAGGGTCTGTCCTGGCCCCTCCGGGATCCACCCCGGGGCCTCCTGAGACGCCCCGCAGAGGTAATAGGCGGGACGGAGTGACCCTCGAGTCGTAGGAGTCAGCGGACGCTCCCTCGGCCCCGGACACGCCCCCTCCCGACGGCTCCAGCTCCCGCTTGACGCCATAGAGGAAGTAGGCAGAGATGAAGACACTGACGGTGCAGAAGAGGAAGAGGAGGAGGAGGGAGGTCTGCAGGGGGAGGAGACGGACCAGCCGACGGAGGCGTGTCACGCATCCCAGCATCGTCTCACGCCACACCGCTCCGCCCCACCAGCCCAGTCTATCTCGGTGTGGGTAGAAAACGGCGAGCAGGGATTATTCACAACAAAGTCAGTCTTCTTATCGAGCTAAATACAAACAGCGTTAAGGTAGCAGCCGCAGCAGCTACTGGAGAAAGAAATGAGACGGCCTCACGTTGGCTCTCCCTCATATTGCAGCGCTGCTTATGTCACCATGGCAGAGAAATAGGGGGCCTTGGACCACTGGTACACACTTATGCCTCAGGGGGAGGGCTGGCAGGCCGAGTCACTGGTGGAGAAAGATGATGGAAGACTCCATCACCTGTCCATCATGTGAACCTGCCAACCATGTCCTGGTTAGACTCCGCTCCGCTCTTTTGATTGGAGAATGATCTCTTGAGAAAAGCAATGTCACGCAGGTCATCTCAGCAGCACCATTCCCTTAGGATCGAATCTCCTCACCTAGAAAAACAGAAGAGACGTGTGTCAAAAACTGAAAGCACAGCATCAGCTCCTATAGAACAAACGCCATATTGCTTTCTTTTGTTGTGTGGGTTTAGCCGTGTGTGGGAGATGTGTGTATACCACTAGTGCCAACACTCCAAAAGTTCACTCCAAAGTAGTCCTTGCATTCACCTACACAAAGTAAGAGCTGCCAATTCCACACACACACACACGCAAAATCACGCCCGCTCACGCAGCCTCCACACAATCAATAGGCAGAATGTGAGTGACAACAAAGCCTCAGGGTGAGCCAATTCCCGATTCAGTCCAGTAGGACTGTGTGACTGCATACAAGTGAAGCCATCACCCGCGGGGACAGTCGCCTTCTATTTCCCTCAGATCCTCAACAGTATCGAGACCAAAATGGAGTGTGTGAGAAAGGAGAAAAAGCAAGCTGTCGGAAGGGAAGCGATCCAAGAGCAGAGGAGTGGATGACAGTCGGACCTGGCAACAGTAGGATCCTTTACCCTGGGAGAAAACCCCTTATCACAATCAATATACATCCCCACACCCTCTGCAGACCTATCATAATATTGCAGCCCTTTAGTCAATCTCCATCAAGCCGAGTGAGGACGAAAAGTACAAGATTCGGCATGAGAATGGTGTGAGCTAGTCCCTTACAAATACATCATTTCTCCATTTGGGGGCCCGGTGAAAAACGAGACAGAGCGTCATTACCTTTGCATGGAAGTGCTCCGTCCATTAAGCTGGAGAGCTATGGAGGAGCACACACATTCAACCCTTTATAAAACCCTAGATACCGAATTAGAGTAGAGTCACAACCCTCTCAACCCAAAGACATTAAACAGTGACCACCAAACCCATCAAGACTCATCAGACACAAAATGGATTTGATAATGCCATCAAAAAGGGTTTATTACCAACACTATAAACCGAGGTTTAATTAAAGGGGAGTAACATTAAAAATACAAGAGTGGCCATACTATGCTCAGCGCAGTGACTCCTATGGGCTGCAATCATCCATTCGATGGCATTACAAATCAATAAATTATGGATTTTTCACAGCCTGATAAGAAATAAACTTTAGATCATTCAGTGCCTTATTTCTAACAGCATTCCCTATAGATAATCCTTGGATTTTTGGAAGTTATCGTTTATAGAAACACAGTATTGCTTTGGGGAAAATCCAGCCCATATAGTGTCCCTTAAATGTAATCAAGGTCAGCATTCTAGCAGAGTACCTCTGCCCCCTCTCTCCTTCCAGCTAAGCTTAGCAGGACGCCTTAAATGTCCCTACGAGAGCAGAGGAAGAAGTCACACTTCTATTTCTCTGAGTCGTGTCCAAGTTTTCTTTTTTACAGAGAGGCAGAGTCTAATGTAAAGAGAGGCCGTGAAAAAAACAGTGGGCGTTCAGAGAATGTATCGCAGCGGAGCAGACAAAGACCAACAGCCCTGGTCGCTTGAAGATCCTCCCGGTACCTTGTTTGTTCGTTTCTGAGGGAGCCAGGGTTCGTGACATGGCATATCAAAGTCTGATTAGCCACCGGAAGTGACTGCTGCACGAAACACTGAAGCCGAAAAGAAGCCAGGGGAGAGAACTTTTAAAACCAAATAAGAACTAACAGAAGGGGCTTTTGGGCAAAGGACAACTAATCATTTTTTAAAAAAAAGATTTAAAACTTCAAATGATGAGGTTTTCTCATCACAAAGCTCTAGATATTAGAGCTGGGCAAACATTTTATATTATCCATTTGTAATTTTTCAATGAATTAATTAGCTTAATCTATAAAATGTCAGAACATATTGAAAATAAAAGACAAGTTTCCAAACTACTTGTTTTGTTCAACCAATAGTCGACATAGTATGACATTTAAACAATTGTCCATTAAAAAAGGTGCATTGTGGATTTTTCTTATAACCTTTCTTATAAGTTTGCGTTTGCATCATTGTTTTTAAACCAAAGCGCAGTGTGCATCTTTGACATCTAAATGTTTTTAAACATTGCACAACCTGCAGTGTTACTCGCAATCTTCTTTTTCACTTCCTTCGCTGGTGCATTGCTGCATTTCTTGGCGCATTGCCGCCACCTGTAGTGGAACGGTGTGGATCCAGCGCAACATGAATGTGTATCACGCCGCCCGTGTGTACATGCACGAGACGTGTTGTACATTGGTATAGGAACATAACTTTATCAATAACTCATTAATGATTTCAAACACATACCACCCAGCTCCACTCTTAAGAAAAGGGCAATCTTAAAGTCATTTTCTGTTAATGATCAATCAGTACGAAGACATGTTATCTCCGCCTGCAGGGCGACAATGAGCTCTGCCCTCGCTCTAATGACACTGTTGACAAGGCTTGGGAGCAGATTGAATGGTGACACAACACAAACAGAGTAGAGGCACAGAAAACCTCACTTCTTGCCCAATTCGCAGCAGTGATGACATTGGCAGCAGCTTTCCAATGTTGACCTTCAGACTGCGATACAGAGAGCTACAACCAAAGGAAGGAAGGGAGAGGGTGAAAGCCTGAGAGGGGGAGTAAGAGAGCAGCTGACACAAATAAGAGTGTGAAGCTACAGCTAAATAGAGAGTACAATACATTAGACTATAATGGAGATGAGGATATAGCACTGACGGAACAGAATAATGGTTAATGGATCTCGGCACGCTCATCTCACCTAATGCATCCTCTACTTTCTGTGGCATGTATACCTTAGAAGAAGCCAAGACACTGCCTCAAACATCTCCATCCTCCAAAATAATTAATGAAGAATGTAGAGGAAGAAAAGAGCATGAATATTTCATGTTTAGCTGTAGAGAGGTATAGCCAGCAGACATATCTGTAAGTTAAAGAGCAGCCAAAAGGTGCGTAGAGACCAGTCTTTCACTCTTCCACAGAGTCAGTGTCTTAACTCATGCATAAGGGGAGAGGCAGGTGGAGACTACTGCGTATCCGATAGCCACCTTTTCATTTGCAAAAGATGGGAAGATCTCAGGCTCAATATGAGCTTGGAATTGCACACGTGAACTAAGTCTCCCTAAAGGGAGGTGGCACATATACAAATAACAGGGGGAAAAAAGAGCAGCAAAGGGAAAGGAGAAGACGAGCGGAAAGGGAGACAAAAGCAGAGGAGAGGACAAGATGATCAACTATCAAACCTCGAGAAAAAAACAGGTTGGTGGGAGAAATGAGCGCGAAATTCAGCCCTACGGCGACCATAAATCTCAAGGCTTTGAAAACATCAATTAATGTGGTCCCCTCGTTATTTTATAGCAGCTGAAAGATGGTGACAGGATGAAGTGGAGGCATAAACAATAGCAGGTGACGGCCGAGAGGACAGACTAATGCTTTTCCTCGGGGTGGGTGGTCACTAAAACCTGCTCCCTCTACATCATGGGAAGCAGGCCAGAACCATACTGCTAGATTAATGAGACGATGAGGAGCAGGGCAGCAGAGCCTCAGCTGTAACAACTCCCTGGATAAACAACGCTAAGGTTGGCCATATGTAGCCTCACACGTCCTGTTCACTCGTCCCCCTCCCTCCCTCCCTCACACTGCGGTCGCGCTTCTTTTAAAGTGTGTATAGGACCGAGTGACCCAGGGCTCGTGAGGCGAGTTAGTACATTAACACTGTGGACCAAAGTCGGACTAGCCGTGGGTGATCCCTTCGACAAATAAACTTAAAGAGAGCTGGACCCTCTGAGCCCCTCAGGACCCAACAGTATCCCCTTCTCCCCCTGCTGCCCCCTCTCTCCCCGATCTGTCCCCTCACCTCTGACTGACAGAAATAAACGATGACCCTCTGTGTTCAATCACCACAGGCCTTGGCAACCGCACGCTCTCCATGGAAACGGCAGAGTTACGTTGTGTTCAGAGGCATGGAAACTGTGCAGAAGGAAATAGAGGGAGGGCGGTAATCCATAGGACACTCATCAAAAGGCTACTGTTGTTGTCACTTTTCTGTCTTTGGCCGTGTATAGAAGTGCTTGTACCACAGTGGCTCGATCACAGTGGAGACGGACCCGAGAGACTCATTAGAAGAATCCAAATTATCTCCCTACAAAGCATGTGTGTGTTTTGTTTGTGTTTATTCCTGAGCAAATATTCCTGAGCTTTTGTGCAAACACTCGGGCCTCACAAAAGACAAAAACAACTTTGGTCTGACCGTTTGAATTGTACACTGGGGCACGGGTCAAGGTTAAGAATTGGTAAGAATGACGGCAATGTAATCCCTTATCTGTAATCCTGTTAATCTCGACACTGCAAACAGTACCAAATGTGCTTATGCCAGCTCTGCTACTGTGTGAGGTGCCTTGTAGGGATTAAGAAACGAGACACAATAGAGCGATGAAGGCTAAGGTTGAACACTGTTTTGAGAGAGAGGTCGAAATAGGATGTTATCTTTACTCCTTGTCTTGTTAGAAAACAGTGCATGAGTAACTCACCCGCGGTCAACAGCTACAAGACCACTGTGCTGAATTCTCCACCAATAGCAGAAAGAAGCAAAGCTAAAGCAAATGTCTGGATTTGCATTCAGCCTCCTACCCTTTCTTTAAGAGATTAAACTTCAAAAAGCGCACATTTTCATATTTCTTTTGAAGCAAATCTAAAGCAACAAACAGGCACATGAGAGGAGCAAGGACTCGCCTTCTTAAAGAGGTTACATTTAAAAAGCCACAGTCACAGTTTTTTTTTTTCCTTCCTTAAGCCAGTTTTGGCATTCATCAATATAGAATCAATCAATCTGGAATTTGAATTTCATTTTATGCATCCATTGTGGCTGCTGCGATTAAAGGCTTAGCGCATGAAATAGCGTGGAACGTGGATCCGTATTTTCACTCCAGCTTGAGTCTCCCACCCTTCAGCCAATCTGAATGCACAAGCAGGCAGCTTCATTTTTAGCTGCAAACATTTACACCGACACTTCCCTTCTCCCTCTGTCTCATCAATTCATTTCATGCCACTGCGTGAAGGACAGAGGACTCGGGAGGGAAATGTAGTTTTCCCTTCTAATTCCCCAGAAAGTGACTTTCAGACAATTTCCCGTACCAAACCATGCGGCTGAATTATCACATCATTTTTCAGCACCTCAATACTGTCCCCAAGACTGAGGCAATTTCACAGAAGAAAAATGCCTTTCCTCAATTCGCCCGTGTCCCTCAAATTACATCTCAAGGCCCTACTTGAAGACCTCAGCCCCAGCGCTGTCGTAATTGAAATGATTGCAATGTTATTCGTTGAAACAGTAATGGGACAAAGAGGCAGAGACTCAGACAAGGGAGTGCAATCTTTTCCTAAGAGCAATTATGAACAGAATGGGGACGACAGCTAAAAGTGTGTTCAATGACAATTAGAGAGAATTGGGGCTTTTCTGTACCACTGCTGTTCTGTATATTTTCAGCACCAGACAGAGCAAAATCCCAGACTTCCCTTAGAGGAGATCATGTCAGATCCCATCAACTCAGATATCACTGCCATGAAGATAACCTGAGCAGGCACAGGTATAATGGCATGATAACACATTCATATTATAGGATGATTAGAACCAAGAGGAATAAAAACACAGGGCAGAGAATAAAATATACATGGCACTATCAGAGTCTTCTTCATCTTGGAATAGGCTCCCAAACCTCCTGTACTCTTTAGATCTGGGATCTCAAGCAGGAGGGATCTGAGAGCGGCAGGAAGTGTAAAATGGATTACCTCACTGTGTGAAAAGCAGTGCGGATGAGCTGTGGGAGCCATGGGAAAATTGTGGCAGGGAAGAGACGAAGCGAGGTAAGGTCATTAGGGAACGGTGGAGCAGAGATGTGAAATGGAGACTTTCCTCAACGGTATTACTCCTCTGGGTGGTGGGGTAAAGTGGAGAGAGTGAAACACCTTCATCAATAGCCCCGATCACCTCGACGCAGCACATAAAAAGCACAGCATACTCGTATACACCCCCCCCCCCCCATCCCTGCTGATAACCACCAGCAGCTCACTACCACAGTATATCTATTTATAGACACTCTGTGCCCCATTTACAGGCATTGGGACACTGGATCTGTACAATAAAAAAAACAAAAAAAAAACAGTGGGGACCATGGAAGACATCATTTGTATACTGCAGACCTTTATTAGCAGCCAAGCAGGAGTCAGGGATGGCACAGCGAAAAGAAAAGACGCATATAGAAAATACTGCAGAAAGCTGAAACTCCATGAGGAAAAAAAAACAAAAAAACAGTTATCATTCACAAATGCCTACAGATCCAAAACAAGCAAGGTGTCATGTCTAAATGAACTGCAATCTAATTCATGCGACTACACTGTGGACAGATTAATCAGAGAAAGGGAAATAATTGACCCCACTTTGGAGACTCTGCATATGCTTTCATCTTTGAGTGACATCGCAGACTATTAGGCAGCAGCCGCAGGAGGGGAGATCCTATGGTGTGTGCAATTGAAATACATAATAATTTCCTTTTTTGATGGTTAGTCATCACGCATATTTATGTCCTGCAGGCTTGAAATTACGGCAGTGGCATGTTTACTCGTGGAAATGATAGGAAGGACCTGAGGCAATGCATAACCCCCACTCTCCTCCCGCAAAAGAAATTAAAAAAAAAAAAAAAAAAAGGGTACACTTCAGCCTATTGGATTTCAGAGAGGAGAAATAGGCTTGTAGTGCCTCGGACAGCCAACGCGAGGAACAGGGAGGTGGTGGCCAAGGCAGGAAGGGGTTGGTAATTTATCATTTTTGTCAGTCCTGGTACAAGAGGGAGGTGGGGCACGGGGGCTTTCATATAAATTGAGTGTAGGTGGAATCAATGTGGCGTTGTTGGTGAGAGGAGGGGGGGCCGGGGAGCCAGATCAATGCTGGTGGGAGTGACTGTTTGTTCCCATTGTTTATCTACTGTCATCTCAGGACGCTGCTGAAGGACAGGGGAGCATGGCGGGCAGCACAATGTCTCCATTGGGACTTAGGATTCGTAATGAGTCTCTCCTTATACAGACAATAGACATCACTCAGAGGTGAAAGTCATACTGCTCGTGGATACGGCACGTCTGCGTGTGTGTGCGTGAGTGCGCGTGTGAAAATGTGAGTGTGCGTGGGAGTTGGGGGGGGGGGGGTTCTGAGTGGAAGGGGCAAGAAGAGATAACAGTACTTGTCAGCGTGGTTTCATGGTGCAGGGTCTGCTGATCTGACCTGAGCTTCACAGAATCAGTTTTATTAAGACTTTCATTCCTGTAGCGAAACAGCAATAACAGATTTGCTGACCTGACTTGAACTAAAGATGCTATCAAACAACAACAACAACACTCATTATGGCCGCAGATTAATAAAATAACTAATACTAAAATCCCCAGGCATGCAGTGACACGGGCAGTGGCACATACAAACAATATAATTGTCTAATCTACTCAATCTTGCTGGGAGAAACTGAGGGAAAGCGAGCAGAGCATGTTTCTGGCAGTGTAATAGGGATAAGAACAATACCTGCTCCTGAAATGATGATGAGCTAGATTCGAAAGGCCGCCCAGTGAATTTCAGGTATAATCATTCCCGGGGGAGCTTTGCCTCTCCCCTCCTCCTTCCCTTCCTCCCCCCTTTTTACACCTCCCTCCTCCATCTTCCCTTCTTTCATGTCCAGATAAGAAACGGCCCGCACTGATCTGACTGTGATTCGCGCAGCAGAAATGCGTTCCCATGGGAATATCACAGAGCGGAAGAATAGCTGACACAAGAGATGAGATTCTGTTGTGCTGCCCATATTTTTGCCTGCGAGATCAAAAGAGATAGGATTTTTCCTCCTGCATGAAAACGTGCTCATAATCATCAGCTTGCTTTCAAAGCACAATCAAAAATACAGATAAATGGATGGCAGTGGAAATTTGTCTAGAGGGCCATATACTGTATGTTTTACATAAACAAACAGTGCCCACTTGACACGTGCCCCTATCGCAGTAATTGCAGGCAATAAATGTGTGAAAACTCCAACTGAAGAGAAATACCCAGCCTCATGATTGGTTTATCGCAATAACAATAATTACACTCCCAATTGTAGCCCTGGTCATGAATCCTATTACAAATCCTGTGTGCTTTTGAAACTGAAGCTCAGCGCCAGCTTTTCTCTTCTCTCTCTCTCCCTCATAATTTCAGTTTTAGTCGCGGTTTTTAAAACACAACCACAGGCAAGCTCCGCTGCACTCCCCAGTAATCCAACGTGGCAGTATTCACCCTTGGACTGTTTCTTTGCTGTTGTATGGCATTAATTCAAGTAATAAACAAGATTTTATTTTTTTTTTTTTAAATCCATGAACAAATCTACAAATATAAGACGTCTCAACACAGATAAAATTAGCACTATTTGTAGTGTGTCGATATTAATGTCCGAAAATCTCCACAAAAAAATAAAAAATCATAATGAATGATTTAACAACAAATAACTAGTGCATCTAGTTTTCAGAAGTTGCATTATAAATTGAAATGAGAGCAGTTGTGTGTAATTAAGGTGTGGAAACTTAACGGCTAACATTTTCCTGTCAAAACTACATTGTGAGGTCAAAGGAATATTTGAAACAAATGACGCTGAATTCTCACTTGTAGCACAGTGAGGTCCAGTAATTAAAGGAGGACTTAATCTGGCACAGCTGTGCATTTGCTAGGAGAAGGCCGTGCTTAGAAAATTAGCATCTCTACATTGAAGGACACTCGTGTGACGGCCACCGAGAGGCCTGCAGGGTTTCATGGCTGAGGAATGGGAGACACTGTGCATTCAAAAACTGTTGCCTGGGGGATTCACCAGTCACAGTTTTATAACACACTTGTAAAGAGAATGCCAGTGTTAGAAAGAAAAAAAAAACTCACATTACATCTCAGCTAGTGTTTGCCAGAAGGCATGTGGGAGAATTTGAAACAAAATTGAAGTAGGTTTAATAGTGCGATGGGACGAAAATGCAGCTTTTTGGCCATCATACTAAAAGCTATGTTTGCCGCATCACCAGAAACTCATCATCCCCATTATGTAGTCTGGTGGTTACAGTTTCTTGCTTTGGAGATGCTTCTTTGCAGAATTGTGGAGGAAGAAGGTAAAATGAATGTATCAACAACTTGCTAAAATATGACAGAAGACCGTGAGGGAAGATTCATGTTTCAGCGAGACGTCAATCCCAAAAATAGGCCAAAAGCTACACAGGAATGTCTTAAACACAACAATGTTAATCTCTAGATGTGGTGGGGTACAAAGAGAGAGACAGAGAGACACACACACACACTTTGAGATCAAAACAATGTTTCATTATTTTTTCCCAGATAGGGAAACAGGCCAGTGGAGAGGGAGAGAGAGAGGGAGAGAGAGAGAGAGCGAGGGAGAGAGAGGGAGCGAGGGAGAGAGAGGGAGAGAGAGAGAGAGAGAGAGAGAGAGAGAGAGAGAGAGAGAGGGAGAGAGGTGTATTTATGCGGGAAGAACGCTACGCTTTCCGCTGTCAGTTCAAGGAAAGCCTGTCAGAGTTATGGATTAAACGTCTCTGTTCAGAATCGCACACACACACACACACACACACACACACACACACACACACAGACACACACACACACACAGAGACACACCCTGACAGTTTAATGGCGTGTATGTATGTGTGTAGCCATGTGCACATTTATGTGTTGCTGGTTGCATGCGGCTCAGAGAGGGGTTATGGGTCCAAACACCCAAACTGAAAAGCAGACTGTCATGTAGTGCGTTAGCCGTGTAAAATCTCAAATCTGTCTCTCGCCACCCATCCATAACCGGCCAGCAGCTGCCAAAGTCAATGCGGTTCAGCCACACGCCGTCACCATAAACCCTATGTAACACATTTCTCATTTGCAACGCTTCTCACCCATTTGCTCTCCTGAGCACACGTTTAGCAGTTTCCACTCTCTTACACACACACAAAAGAGATACACACTTCCACACACTGACTGGTGGGGTGTTTTTCCTTCCGCTGTCTGTAACAGGTGTGTGGGGGTAGGAAGTAGTAAGCCGATCCAGCCATGAAGACCCACTCATTCCCCTCTCTTGCCAAAACATCCCCAGTCCCACTGCTATCTTTCACCTCCTGAAGGGAAACTTCCAATCAGTTCAGCAGATCAATACACCCTAGCCTCAGGATACGAGGCTCTAAAGTTAACTAGAAGCACTTAAGGAGAGGGGGATCTGTATTGATTACAAAGGGTTAATGAGACCTTGTGTGCTGGCTACGCTTTTTTGAGATGGGAAATGTGTGATTCAGTCAGTTAATTGGTACAAATAGGTAATACACTTGGATTTATTACAACTATTCTACAGTGCCTTGTGTGTTGACACTTAACAGTTACACAAAAGGTGAAATATGGCAGAATGATATAATGAGAATAGTTTCTCAGTCAGGAGTCAGGAGAGCACACTGCCATGTTGAATCAGCGCAAACTAGAACTAGGTGACCGGAAAGGAAAGCAAACTGGTCAATCTTTCATCTGCACTGCAGGTAAATATACAGAGTACGATAAAGTTCAGGATGCCACGACATCTTTGCTCCAATATCAATTATTCAGCATCGCCTTTTCTAACCCTTTAATTATACATCAGTGTTAGAATAACAAAGGCTAGGGATGCTCACCGTGTTCCTGCTCACAAAGGCCATGACAATGAAACCGGATGGGGGAGCTTTAGCCTTTAGGTAGAGGTTGGAGGAAGACGGAAGCAAAAAGGCCTTCGGGCTGCTTTGCCCTGCTGTCGAGCTGTCATTTATGATATGTCCGCCTCACCCACTGTGTGATCAGAGATCAAAGGGTTAACTGAAACTCTGGCCTATAGCCCTGTGCTTACATTATTCAACAGCTTGTTACAACAGCCTGCTCCCTGATCTCACACACAGCGAGACAGAGCTGGAAACTCCAGGGAGGGGAACACGAGGGACGAATAGCCGGATTAAGAAAAAGGGATGACAGAGAGACCGGGAGGCTGGAGAGAAGAAAGATAGTAGAGAATGAGGGGTGGAACTGAGGGAAGGGAAGAGGAAAAAAAGGTGAGGCGTGGAGAGAGGAAAAAAAAAAAGAGGGATTCAATAGGATGAAAAGAGCTATTGAGAAAAGGGAAGGATGAGAAAGTGGTGAAAGATAATGAGAGAACCCAGGTGGACAGAAGAGTGGGGCCGTTCGTCCAAATCTGCCTGTTGCCAAGGGAGACTGATCAGAATCATCGAATATGGACGTTAAACCTTCGACCACATACCTGATGTTAGCTCAGCTCCACAGTTTCTCTGAGGGAAGCAGGGGTTTCATTTCCAACCTTTTCACAACAGAAAGGCAGAAAATGCCACTGTCCATATACTTACATCTCAACTGTCATGAAACACGATGACGATGGAAAAAAAAAATTATCGAACTCATTATTTTTCTTTCGCTACCAATTCTCAATAAGACACCTGTATATCGGCTGGTAGTGTGTCGTAACAGGTAACGTAGTAATGGCCGCTTGCTTAAAGCAGATATAGCCGATACAGTGCTCGCGCAAAACAACCGCGCAAAACAACATCCATCAGATGAGCACTGAACTGACAGCGACCATGTTTTGGGAGCGCCCTGTTTATAGTCCCAGACTCACGCCGCTGCTCAGTGAGCGGGCTCCTTTGTTCATTAATTGATTGGCCTCCCCTGCTGGGCCTCAGTAACTAGGTTACACAGATCCATGAAAAGAAGAGGATTGCCCCCCCCACCCCCCCGGTAAAAGGCGGAGGATAGATAGACGACTCCGGGGTAGGACTCTGAGTGTTAATATAACTAATGGAGTGAGGACGACAGTAACTTTATTGAAATCACCCTCATCTAATTAGAGCAAGCAGCTGATAAGAGCAGAGGGGGAAGGGAAGGAAGGTTGGATTTCATTATGCAAGGGTGATGTCACCGTCGTATCAACTGAAGGGGTGAGGCTGCGGAAAGGTGGGGGGGGGGGAGAGAGAGAGAGAGAGAGAGAGAGAGAGAGAGAGAGATGTTCATTATCCAGCTGTCACAGGCGGATCTCGCACCGACGGGGACTCTGCTCACCGTCACTTGCTGATATAATGGTAGCAGGTTAGGGAAAGTGCAGAGGTTGTTGTGAACATCGCGCTGGAGGTCACAGACGCTCGCTCTCACTGAAGCACTAGGCTTGATGAGACCGCGTGACCTCTGAGACGAGGCAGCTAGAAACACATGTACTAAGCTTTGCTGTAATGAGAAGCAGTAAAGGCAACAGTTTTACTCATTACTAGAGGTTTAACCTTTCCTCTCCATGTAATACGGGATCAGGGGGAAATGCCCTTAAAAGTTCCTAAAATACCAGTGTAATTAAAATGTAAAAATGCCAATAATTGGTCAATTCTATTTCTTCCTGTTTATCTAATAAATTGAGTTGCCGCACAGTTTGTTTACGTACAGTATGATTTTCATTACTGTGCCTCCTGGGAGCTCACCACTGTCCAATGTGTGTGGGCAAAAAACTATTTTGCAAATTAGTTTTTGGTCAGAAAACAACCATCAGTCGTTTTGAGTGTAGTAGTGCTTTAAGCTGTGGAAAGAAATCGGCACCATACAGTCAGCCGTACAAGTGGGCTGACCTCAAGCCACCGTGTCCAACTAAACCATAACCACCGTCCAGTGTCTTTGAAAAAATGTCCCACAAGAGGTTAAAGACAGACTGTTTAGGAAGAGCAGGTTTTTGCTGTGGAATCGCAGATACAACAAATCCTAGGAAGTTGAAATTGGTTTACTTACCAACATGCGATGCAAATGAATGAATACGTAGTTAATAAAGTCACCCCTGCGAAAGGACCACCATGATTCTAAATTCAGATTCAAAGAGGCATGAAAACCTCACAGCAAACCGTAAATATCTCGCCCAGCTTTATAACTGCTCCAATAACAGAGACGGAGACATGCTGTGGCCTCCCTGTCGGCACAGGGCGCGACAGCTGAACCAACGGAGGGTCTGCATCTGCCCGGGCATACCTCAGAGGATACAAGTTTCCACCATGCACTTTATCCCTCAGGTGACAGGACTGAGCTCTCTCGGCTAACTGGGTTGTTGGCAATGTGGCAAGTAGCGTCACTATCAGCCTGACAAATATGGGCACTGTGTGTGCTAATGGTCAATATGGGGGAGCGGTGTGGATGTCATTGGCAATAAGTCGGAATCCAAAACAAAATCAAACAAGGCCTCAGGCAGCATTTGGAAGGGGAAAAAAAAATACCTATCACAGTATGACTCTGCAAGAAATTTTGCTGGCATGGTACTTCTCAACCCAAGTGGGGTGTGACAGCTCGCAACATAATCTTAATATATTATTTGATCCTCTCGCCCCCGAGCGATGGAGTCATAATGCATTACGAGCTCCAGCGAGGCTCGAGACCCTGAGCGGCAGAGCAGTTGACCACTCCTCACAAGAGACGACTACTGGGTCACGTGAGGACAGCGCAGCAGAGATGAGGTTAATAATACTGTCACCGGTAGCCGGAGGGAACGAGAAAAAGAAGCAGAGGAGTAAAGGAGAGAAAACGAAAAAGAAATCTAAAGGAATACATCTGAAAATCTTTAGAGTGCAAATGACCTAGTCTGCAAATTGCGATGAAAAAGCATTCCACCTCCTCCCGACAGCCCCTCTAATGGTGTTGTCTTTAAAACCTTTATCACTAATTCATTACTTCTGATTTTCCAGCGGCAAGGGTTGAAGCTTTGTCTTCTGTCTAATTGAGAGCCGGTGGCTTCAGGCCGTAATCAGTCAAACCTACAAACAGCTTTCCTCGGAGGAGGATGGAGTCAAAAACAGCATTATTGTAGCAGTAGGCCTTTTGCTCTATGTGCAACTTCAAATTACTTTAATTTCAGTCTCTCCAAGATGGTGTTGTGTGGAGTGGGTAAAATGTCAGGCTGTAATGAATGTTGAGGTTCCCCCCGTTGTCACTCGTCAGAAAGTGGATGCTGTCAGTAAGCGGAATGACATTCAAAGAATATGCCACTTTTAAGAGTAACTTTCAGTGCCCATTCAAATCAGTAAAACTTTCAAAGAAAAAGGGGGGAAAAAGCCATTTTCTTTTCTCGCTCCATCTCCCTTCACCACCATCTCTCCACTCACACATGGAAGTGTATACAAGTCTAATTAGCTGTGTCGTGTCCCTTGATGACTTCGGCATTTCCTCTCACTGGGAAGATTAACCACCACGACGCTAATATCAGCCTCCACATCAACACAATTAGGTGAAGAGTGAAATGTGAGGCATGTCGTCACATCTCCCCGGCT
The DNA here is from genome assembly GCA_943590825.1 of Bovichtus diacanthus. NCBI lineage: Eukaryota > Metazoa > Chordata > Actinopteri > Perciformes > Bovichtidae > Bovichtus > Bovichtus diacanthus. The sequence continues at coordinate 701,330 of CALSBV010010690.1, forward strand.
TCATTAGGGCACACAAAAGACAACTTGACGACAGACGGCCGCTGTGTCTGCAGGTTGTGGAGGCACTGAGCAGGTGTACTTGGCAACCCAGACTGTCGGCATGGGATGTGGTTAGAGCTTGTCCTAGATAATACTACGGCCAGGTTAATTGTTGGAGGTAGAGGTTATAAAAAGAGCTCAAAGGTCACTTCAAATTAAAAAGGCACACTCCTATAGTTTTTACTTGGCTTATCTGTTGATTACAGGCAAGATGTGACCAATTATAAATGACCAATTATCTACTTTTGGCCTTAAAATCAGGATAACTTCGGGTCTCCTTGTTGCTAATAACTCGTCTTTGTTGAATTCTAGTTTATTAATACATATCTTTCATTTAATTTGGCTACGGAATGATAATCTGTATAGGAGAGTCAGATGAGGGTTAGACCTTTAAACTGTATTTAAAGGGATTCGATTATATTACAGAGTAAAAATCCAATATCATAAAGCCAATGCTATTCACAGCTGACATGATTGGAATGAGGATACGAGTTTCAGGTTTTTGGGTTGAATTAAAAAAATAAATAAAAAAAAAAAACTCCCTCATTCTGACAATCTTCCAAAAGTTTGTAGAGCACGTACGAGGTTCAGTTTTAAGATGAATATCAAATCAAAGAATTCCATGTCAATCTTTCTATGTCATCCAACTCTTTCCCAAGTTTGTCTCCGGAGGCTGAAACTCAAGGAAGTCAGGAAGGAGAAGCATCCATACGGTTTGACATGTAGCCTGCTGCTGACAATCCATTGTTTCAAATTATTTCCAGATGCTCCGTACTTTAAGCTGTTGCATTTTCTGGCCACGGTTTGTCATTCTTGAGCTTCCTATTAGTTCTAGTCAGCCAAGACACCACCCAATTCATCCTTCGTGAGTAGGAGAACTTCTGGGATCTTTGGGTGCGTTTTGTCTTCTGTTCTCTTACGAGAAATCCTTTAACAACTACCAAAAATCATTTGCTCTGATACACAACCCAAGAAAAACCCACAACTCCCTATGGTACATGCCGTTTAATAAACAGCTTGTTTATGCCAAGAATACATTTCAAGAAGAACACTGAGTATTTGTCATTTCAAGGATTTGTTTTTTGGCAGGTTAATCATTAAAATTACATACGAGGCATAGAAAGAAAAAATCAAAAAAAAAAAAAAGCAACTGCATAATATTCCACCAAAATATGACCAGTTGTACTAATGATGTCATTGATTAAAAGCAGAATTAATCATTCAAGTGTAAAGCGTAGACTAGCAGCCCTATCATTAAACAACACAGAGCTGGAACCTACAACTCATTAACTAACAAGGCTTTCATAAACTACACTAGACATCTATCAACTTCAATCTGACCTGTTAATATTTGCTGATTCCTTTTTGTTTACATCCTAAAGTACATATTACATAAAGCTGAAACAATTAGTTGCAAATAGTTAATAACGACAGCAAACGTCTGCTAGTTTCAGCTTCTTAAATGTAAAGAAATATGTCAAGTATGATAGTAAACTAAACATTTGGGGGACTTGGATTGATGATTGGACATCATTGAAGACATGAACTTGGGGTTTGGGAACACATGGTGGGCATTTTTGACTATTCTCCAACTTTTTAAGAACCAAATGAATAATTGATTAATTGAGAAAATGATGATCAGTGTGTGTTAGTTGCAGCCATAATAGTATTATATCTTTTAAAATCACAATCACTAGAGGAACACAAAAATCCTTGCGTTTCATCCAAACGTTAAAATGTTTTAATTGTTGTGCATTGTGATCATACCCGTCATATTTGCCAAAGTAAAATACTCACTGGGTCTTTAAGAAAATGGCAGACTTAATATAAAGTTTGTTCCTTAAAGCACAAAATAGTTGAATCTAAATATATGCAGCACGATGCTCCAAAATGAAATCAGATCATCTTTCTATATATAGGTGGGAACCTATGCCGTCTCTCATGTATTGAATTTGACAGAAGCAGATGCCGCTTTGAAAACATAAAGTCCTGCCATGTACTATGAGGTTTCAAACGTTGATGCTGCTGGATTCCTGCGTGATGTTGTCATTTAGGCCTTCAGACCACCTAAAAAGGGTTCCTGTCAGGGAAAACTCTCTTTCAATGCAAGAAGAATAGACACGGACAGGAAGACAGAGATATCCTTCTGATCGGATATGCTGTCAACTGACATTAGAGCACACAGCAGATATTTACAGCTTTCTGGAAACATCTGTAGGCTCATAGAGGACTGTCAGGCAGGCAGGGTAAACAACATGCTTACTAGAATCTCACACCCCCATGCTAACCATGCCTGTCAATCATACAAATCAAGCTAGTGGCTGTGATTCAGATGTGGATGAAAGAAGAAAGCTTCCCAACGGATGGTACTGCAGCCCGGCAAGCGGCTACACCACATGTGCAAATAATATGGCAATTAATTGCAAAAGACAAGAGTTTAAGACTCAAAGCAACAAATAAAAACACAACAAATGCTCCGCTAATTGAGATGTTTTGCTCAAAGAACTTCAGCACATCATTTAGTGATGGCTTGAGCAGCAAGTTCAAAAATATGTAACAGAAGAAACGAAAAGAAAAAAAAAAGAGAGAGAGATGAGATATCTGCCACTGAACACAAGCGTACAGAACAGAGCAGAGAGGAAAACATGCAGAGGGGAAAACAAGAGCGCTAGAACAGAGGAAATCTAACAAAAGACAACAGAACATAGTCGGAACACAGTGGAGCCGAGCACAACACACCAGAACAGGCTGTAATTGTGTTGTGCGGGACTGACCCCAGCGCATCCCAGCAGGCATTGCATGATGAATGGGCCTGGCGATGACTACATCCCACATCCCTCCTCCTCCTCCTCACATGCTCTTTTCTCTCCCTCTCCTCTCTGTCACCACTATTAGCCCTCCTTCTGTCCCTCCCTTTGCTCCCCTCCTTTCCCCAAAACCACACTCTATTCAGCTGCTGCCATCCCACAAGATTAATTTGCATTCAGTGCACTTAGTCCCCGTATTGTGCTCTGACACAATGACATATTACAGTGCATAGCACACCTATTAAACATATAGTCTAGCTTGAGGGTCGATGCTTTTTTTTTTTTTTTTTTTTCAAGATGGTTATGTTGGAGAACTACGGCGTGTAGCGTAAGAAGCATAAGGCTTGATCGGTTACGAATGCAGAGAGGCTCTGACACAGAAGTCGCAGCGGAATCATTTCAGGAACAGTTAGATAACCTCGATTAATGATTCACTAGACCCAAACTAATAAACTGGGTCAGATTGTGTTAGCAGTGGTAGCAAGAGCAGAGAGACCTTCAGGTTAGGCTGCGTGAGAAGGAGCAGCAGCGAGAGCGAGACGGGGAGGGAGCAAGAAAAAGAAAATTAAAGAGAGAAAAAAAAAAAAGCGATAGAGGTGTTGGTGTTACTCCACTATAGACCCTGAGGAAAGGGTCAGTAATGCATGGGAAATGGGCTTTTTCCTGCAGATTTCTTTGCTCCTGTTCTCCTTCTACTGTTCCATCGTGCCCACGTCCCTGGGGAGCAAAATAGGGAGAGCAAATTTAATTTGCTACACCGTTTCTAGCCATCACACTTTGTGCCTGGGGACAAAAGAAATGAATTCTGGAATTTAAAAAGATGAGTGAAATAAAGAAATAAAACCGGGCACTCTGGAGAAGGCATAACAGACAATAGCACAGAGGGTGGCAGCGAGAAATGAGAGCAGAGTTTGTGGGGAGGGGAGGGGGGGCAGGAACCTGGGAGAGCGCTATGTGGGCCAGATATTAACTGTATGGTTATCATAAAGCAGCTCAGAGGCCGCGCCATCTGGAGAGGCCACAGGTTTACTCAAACAATCAGATCAGGGCGGTGATAGCGGCGACTGCCGACGGTACAACATCCAAACATAGAGGTGACCGAGGGGTTAACAACCCATTACCTCACCCTGCTGCACCCCCCGGGGGAGGCACAGTATGGGGTTGTGGTGCCGGTGTTTGCTTCTCCCTCAGAACACGTAGAGCACCTTTAGGCTTTTATTCAACAAAAGGGTTCAGGTCTCAGTGCAGTGACATCACTACTGAGACTACGCCTGTGTGCGGGAGGCAAGTGGGAGACAAGGGCGTGGAGGATGGAGACAGCGGACTATGTGGGAGTCACATTACTCCCCTCCAGCTCTTCTCTACCTGTCACATAAGCACTTTGAGGACTCAACAGTAAAGCCGGAGTCTTGACAACTTCAAACGCCTGCTTTGCTGGGGTAGATCAGAGGCAACGGAGGGATAAAAAGGGAAGAATAAAGGAAGAAAGAGGAATCTAAAAAGCACCAGGCTTGCTCAATGTGTAACCTCAACATTGTGTTGTGGGATGTCTTGAATTTCATTATCAGATTCTTGACTCAAGTATATCCACTGCTCAGTCCCACTGTAGAAGAAAAAAAAAGAAGAAAAAAAACAAAAAAAAACGAGGGGGCCTCCACCCCGGCCCATTGAGAGCCAATGAGCTCTGGTCGAGCTGCAGCAGAGAGTTGGGGGCCATTACGGAGAGAAAACAAACATAGACCTCTGGCCGGGGCACACACAAGGCGGCTCAGACACCTGTGTCCTATTCACCAAACATATCCGGCCACTTAACACTTCACAGAGGGGGTAGGGTGGTGTTTGTGTTTGCAGGCTTCCACACCCCACTATGGTTCCTTTAGTTTAGCTTCTTTACCCAAACAGCCTCCGAGCCTCTCTGTAAGGATGCTTGTGGCTGTAGCACGTCCCGCTGAGAACAGCAAGCAGCCGCACCACCTGACCATCACAACTGACCCCCTACGAAGCTGCAACCTCTGAATAAAACTGGCCAAAACCTGGCAAAACAAAGCTCATTCATCCTGCTGTCATTTGCAGTCTCCAGCCGTCCTCCTGTATAGGTGCCCCAGCTGCATTTGGACTGACCTCAGAGTTGCCAACACCTGTCTCTCTCTCTCTCTCTCTCTCTCACTCTCACGAGAGAGACAGAGAGAGAGAAAGACAGAGAGAGAGAGACCGAGACAGAGA
>CALSBV010010690.1:711883-784066 GCA_943590825.1 Bovichtus diacanthus
CACACACACACACACACACACACACACACACACACACACACACACACCCACACCCCAAGGCAACAGATTTCAGGCAGGTCTGGACTGCCCTTTTTTTCTACAGAGCGGAGTCAAATGTTTATAGTATTTAATAGATGCAGCTATCTCGGTGGAGATACACAACAAAGAGTAACAAAGCGGCCTCATACAGTAAAGGGAGATCTAATTTAAGGTTACCGCATCATTGTGAAGCAGCCACTATGCCACATATAAACAACATATTAAAAACACTTAAAACTGGGTGTACGTCATTGTAGACAGTGAATCCCAAACTGCCCTACTTTATTGAAAACTAATACTGGAGAATGATATGGCACCGTCAGCATTATCTTGTTATGACAACCCAAACAAACAGAGTTTACTCTTTGGACGAAATAGTTTTGAAATCTTACTAAAAAAAAAAAAAGGATCAATATTAGTAATAATACGGCTGCAGATGATTCCTACAGGTAGCTACATTATAGTCTGCCTGATGCATCATCTGTCATAACACAGAGCCTGTCATCACTGCTGATAATTAACCCAAGTTCCCCCGAAATCATTTGGGACAAATTGAATAATGTTAAAGCGGACGTTGCATTCCCATGGTAATCTTTGACCCAGCTCTGTCATGTGTCTATTAGATTAAGTGCCAGGCAGCCGTATCGACCTTTAAATTGTGATTTGTACACAAAATCGTTTTGCCTTTACATTGCAAGATGCTCGTCAGACTGTAACGTGTGTGTGTGTAAACGACCACATTGTTGCCATATTGTTAAAGCTAAGTTGAGGCGAGCGTTTGATACATACTCTATACATCGCAGCTGCTACAAAGTTACAAAAACAAGTTGGTCTCTTGTCGCTGGTGCCGGGCTGCATTATGGTATCCGGCTGGATAAAGGAATTCCTATATTAAATCACAGACCAGAGCAGCCGGACACCGCTCTATCCTGTGCACAAACTTCGACCTGCTTCAAAAAAAAAAAATAACGTTAGCCTCTTTTTTTTCCTCTGCTTGCCACACGGACGAGCTGAAAGCTGCACCGAGCCTCCACTATATCACCGGGGCTTTATGTTTGCAGCCAGGAGAGAGTCGGGCCGAAAAACTGGCCTCATTCTCCGTCTGCGCCAGACAATGTTCACTAGCCTGGCCTGGGAGACCGAGCGGCGGGGCTCTCGGTCGTGTACCAAACATGTGCGAAAACACCGCGACGAGACTAGCAATTGTGTCGATGTACTCACCTTGTTTTGCGGGTTAGGTGGATTTGGGACAACACAGCCCGGTTGGGATGGTTGCAGGATTGAAGCACGCTGGGCGCATGTCGTCGTCGTCGTCGTCGTCTCGGTTTGCTGTCGGCCGTGATGTGGAAGCGGCACAGCGGACCCGGCTGGGAGAAATCGAGAAATCTGAGAATGCCCCTCTCTTTCTGCAGCTCAGTGCTCCGGCAGTGGCCCATAACTGTCGACAGGAGGCGCCAGCGCAGCACATTTTTGTCTCTGATATGCGCATACATACATGCATGGGCCTACTACACAACTCCTCAAAGAAATCACTGCGATCATATTCATGCGCGGGGTTTTATCTGCATCCCTGATCTTCTGCAGTGAGATTAGGGTGGAGTGGCCTGGATGGACCGTGTGTGGCACTACTCAACTCGGATTTTAATTGTGCAATGCTATTATCCTGGAAGTTTTTAGGATTTCTATTTCTTAAGAGCAGGAGCTCAGGGATAGACTCGTGATGATTGTCATTAGTCATCACACCGTGCAGGCTACACAACAAGGTTCTATGCAAAAATATTTTTTAAATTTGTATAATTTGTTTCATCAAAGGGAAATTGACTTTAGGTTATGATAAAATTAAAAAAACACAGTATTCCTATAATATTACTACTAAGTACAATGTCATTGGTACTCAAAGTGAAGTTATAATACTCTAGGTACTGCTATGGTATATATGACATTCTAAGAAATTACTATACTTTTATTTGATGTTTTCTTATTAGAGGAATATATCCAATTATGGCACTGATTATTGCTAGCCTACAAAGAATGGACAGCAAACGCCATCAATCTGGAATTACATAACTCAAGACAACTCTAAGAATACAATATCTTGAATAGAGCTACAAAACATGGAGCAGCTGTGAGGTAACGGTACACCTACACGTCCTCTGATCTTGTGACTCGTGAGGTTGGTGATTTTGCTTACAGGGTGGCTAAATGCAAGACAAAGCCATCCTTCAAAACAGCTTTGGCTGTCTCATCCACATCACATGATAGAGGAGATAGGGTCATGCGACTCATTAAGACAAAGAAGGCAATGCATGGAAGGCTTACATCAATGTCCCACTAAACACGGTGCAAGAGACAGACGGAGGGGAACAGGCGGAAATTTTTTCTCCTGGAAATATGATCACAATTGTTGATCAATAACCAGTGTTACCTAGCTGATGAGCAGAATGAGACTGATTATACCATGAAGTCATTTAATCTAACTCAGACATCACAGGTAACAGAAGAGCTGTTTTTTCATTTAGAAGTAGCCTAAAAGTTCAGCAAACTTCCTTTTCTGACCTCCTGAATGGCAGCTGCACTATGAAAGAGTTTCTAGCTCTTCAGGCTTGGATTTAAAATCCCTGTCCTTTGACTCCTCCATAACCTCACCATGGCCTTAAATAAACATTAGGGGCTTAATGCTCATCCGTAATCTCAAACATACCATGCCTCGCTAATTGGAGTTTCACACAGCAGAGACACCCTGACCTGGAGTGGAACAGGTGGATAGATAAACTGTAAGTGGACTACACGATTGGTTTATACAAGCTCACACACACCAGCTAGTCAGCCTGTCTCGCTCACACACACACACACACACACACACACACACACACAGACACACACAGACACACACACACACACACAATTGAAAAAAGTAGGCTACTCACAACCTTTACTTAGCCTGCTACTAGAATGTAAAAATAAACCATTAAAAGTAAAAGTATAACTGTTTTTAATGTAAAATCTTACTCTGCAAAGTAAGTAGTAAATGTAGTAGTTTCAGATAAATGTAGCCTGTAAATAGAGTGAAACGTAGCACAGTAAAAATGTAAAGAAGCATTTGGTAAAAATGCTTAAACAGAATTAAAATATAGCCTTCTATAGCCTCTATGCCATATTCCTGTGTGTTATGAGAGCAACATGATAATACATACAACCAAACAAAGACACACATACATTTATACTTAAACTGTTGATGTTAATTGTGGCACAAGCATATATTTACATATATACATACATATCATATCTTTCCAAAATATTTATATTTGCTCCTTATAGGCTATTTACATATTGTTCATAATTAGATTATGTCTGATGGTTTATTGAAATAGGGCGACACCCTAAGGTGAAACGTGGCTCTCAGGCGCGGTGCATTCTGGTCTGACACCTCCCGTTTGGCTCACACTCTGCAAAATGGCGACGTCTCTAGGATCCAACACCTACAATAGACAGAACTGGGAAGACGCGGTACGTTTGATCGGCATTATAGTTTACGGGACAGGGAGTGTGACATAAACGCCATCATTTATAGTTACATTCAAGGAATTTACATGACTGCTTAATCTACAGATGAACCACAAATCTGTCCAGTTCGCTTGGCAGCTAGTTAGCCTTCTGTTAGCTAACGCTAGCTAGTAGAAGCGTGGCTGCTGCCTTCATAACATGTCTCTGTTGGCTGTAGTGTAAACTTCAATTCTTAAAACATCAACATTTAATATTAAAAATAGTGAGCTATAGAAGATGGGCGGTAACTTCCAAGGTTTGCCTAAAACTAAGCACTCGGTTAATTTGACCGTAACATGTTTGGGGCTAATGTTAGCTATCTAAGCTAACGAAGGCTAACAATAATAAAACGAAGTTTCGTTAATTAACGTTAACGCTCCCCAGCTAACTAGTTCAATTTCCACTCAAAACCGGGTTATACAGAACTGAGACAATCTGGCGCATCATAATGTTGTTGTTGTTTTGGATTGGTAATTGTAAACTCTTAAAGCTGGAGCTATAGCTAACGTTAGCTTAGCAGGCGCTTACAGGAAGGGACCAAATCCGCTGCCTAATACTCATGGAAAACTCAGAAGTAATGTGATCTGTGTTTATAAACTGAGTTCTATACGAATTTCTTCATGCATTATTTTAACCACACTTTGTGATGGTCATTGTAGTAGAAATATTATAACGGTAACCTTGCATTTGCCCTATTCATAGTACTATTTTTTTTCTTTCTTGCTCCAAGAAACTGTTTTTGGTCCTCTCAAAAGGTTTGCATCCCGACTATATAAGGCTACACATGGTTTCCTCTCTTTAGCCATGACACAACAGGGCGTTTGGCCAATGTTGGTTTTATTAAGACTCTAGAATATAAAGTTTGCAACCCTATACTGTGTAGTTGGCGCTTGAGCCTCAAGAGCTGCTTATATTTAGGTGTTTGGCTGATGCTGTTAGTAGGATAGATTAAGGCACGGTCCTTTTCTGCAGCTAGCACTAAGATTGAAACAACATCCTTCAACAGATGGCAATGTTGAAGTAAGCAAATCCCATTGCCCTGTATTCACTCGTGTAACATTGCCAATGTGCCTACAGCAGAAAGTGAAACCGAATGTTACTGTCTCAGGTAACTGACCAGGGGACTGTTGGATGAATGACAGACATAGGGCTACACAACATGTGTATTAACATCTGTTTTACTTTTTGTCTTTCAGGATTTTCCAATTCTGTGTCAGACATGTTTAGGAGAAAACCCTTACATCCGCATGGTGAGTTTGCATTACCTTGTATCATAATGATTCGGTGGTTATTTTGTTGTAGTGTTATCAATTGGTTTGTGTGTGTGTTTTAAATTTGTACATGCCTTGTTTTACAGACCAAGGAGAAGTATGGGAAAGAATGCAAGGTATGTTTTTGCTTTTAGTATTTGAAGTCTTAGTTATGCAACACACGTAACACTATGTTCCATGTAAGTGTATATTTCCATTCTGTGGCCATCAGATTTGTGCCCGACCATTTACCGTGTTCCGATGGTGCCCAGGGACCCGAATGCGTTTTAAGAAGACAGAGGTCTGTCAGACATGCAGTAAAATGAAGAATGTTTGTCAGACATGTCTGCTGGACCTGGAGTTTGGTGAGTCTCTGCCACTAACTCCTTGTCATTTGTAATTTGGCCTGTGTTATTTTTTTATGGCTCGGTGAAGCATGTAGCTATGCGAGTTTAACCTTCTTGTCACGGCTTGTGTTTTACAGGTTTGCCTATTCAGGTCAGAGACACCGGGCTGTCAGTTAAAGATGAGGTTCCTAAGTCAGATGTGAACAAAGAGTACTACACACAGAACATGGAGAGAGAGGTATAATTGCTGTCCGACGCAGACAAAATATTTGTTATTCTGTTAATTGTGATTTCCATAATCTAAAACTAGCTTGTAGGGATGTCCAGAGAACTTTCCTTTTGTATTCTTTTTCTCTTGACCCAATTTCAAGTCTTTAAATAATGAATATCTGTTAAGTCTGATACAATTTTTTTAATACATTTTTTTTTATTATTATTTGTCTTTCCTAAACATAGGAAAGGTTTGGACAGAGTTCAGCTTGTCTTTATTTTCTTAAGTGCATATTTGAACCATCAGCAGCATTTTAGAGGTTTGAAGAGTTAAATGAAATGGGGGACAAAACAGGACATCCCTAATTATCCTTTCTAAGGCTGTTGTTTTTTTGTAGCTTATCCCTCATTGCCCATTTGAACCTCTGTGTTCTTAGATAGCCAATTCTGATGGCACACGGCCAGTGGGCCAGCTCGGTAAAGCCCCCAGCTCTAGTGATATGTTGCTGAAACTGGCCCGGACCACACCATACTACAAGAGGAACCGGCCGCACATCTGCTCCTTCTGGGTGAAGGGAGAGTGTAAGAGAGGGGAGGAGTGTCCCTACAGGTGAGTGACGCTTCCTGAAATGGGCTATAGTTGCAGTTACTTCGAGGTAAAACTTGGTGCAATGTGTGTGTTGTAAATTGTTCATGTATGAGTTTTGCACTAATTATTTAAGTAGTGATTAACATAGGCAAAATATAAATTGATGTTATGGTTCACTTATTCCGTTATTACAGTCTGCTGTTGCCATTGCTCATTCTGGTTCTCCTTTTCAATCAGGCACGAGAAGCCCACAGATCCTGATGACCCTCTTGCCGACCAGAACATAAAGGACCGTTACTACGGCATCAATGACCCTGTAGCTGACAAGCTGCTGAAACGGGCCTCAACTATGCCCCGACTGGACCCACCAGACGACAAGTCCATCACCACCCTCTACATCGGGGGTTTGGGAGATACTGTCACTGATGGAGATCTCAAGTAAGGATTTCATAACAACTGTACAACTTCCTGTTGCCATTGGGAGCGGGGTCATATAAGGACCGTTACAATTTTACACCTTCCAATTTCAAGTGTTTTTGATCTATTCTATCTGTTTTTATTGCAGGAGTCACTTTTACCAGTTTGGTGAAATTCGCACCATTACCATCGTCCAGAGGCAACAGTGTGCCTTCATCCAGTTTGCCACTCGCCAGTCAGCTGAAATGGCTGCTGAGAAGTCCTTCAACAAACTCATCATTAATGGACGGAGGCTCACTGTCAAGTGGGGAAGGTAAAACACTAGCATTAGGGTTGCCATCACCAGCCTGACCCCCAGACGCTTAATCCATGCTCATCCATTCTGTTGATGCAACTCTAAAAGCTCCTCCTGCCAACTGCTTTCTTAACTTCCATACAGCCCCACTTAGTGGAGCCACATGGGAGGATATGTTAGGATTTATAGCGATCATTTTCTCATTAAACACCAGGTGGTGTTCAGAGAAAATGTGTGATTAAAAGTAACAGCCTGGAATAATGCTACCACCACAGTCACAGTTGAGAGTAGAGTACAGTCTGCAGTGGTTTCAAAATATTATTACAGACGCATTAAGAGCTTTACCACTGCAGCGCGGGTCACTTGGGCAGAATTGTGCTGCTGAACACCACTAAATAGTGTTAAGTGAGATATATATATATATATATATATATATATATATATATATATATAAACTTATATTGTCTTTTTAGGTCTCAGGCAGCAAGAGGGAAGGAGGGAATTAAAGATGGCATCAGTGAGATGGGCACCAGACTTGATCCTGTCCCTGGACTGCCTGGAGGTGAGTGTGTGTGTGTGTGTAATGATATAGTCCTGTTAGTCTAATTTGAAAGTAGTCTCTAATGTCTACTTTAATTATATTATCTTTGTGCTATAGCTCTTCCGCCACCTCCAGCTTTAGATGAAGAAACTCCTGCAAACTACTTTAACCTGGACCCTAGCACCTCTCCTGCGGTCATGAACATTGCTCTGCCTCCACCTCCAGGCATCAACCCACCTCCTCCAGGTAAAATCTCATGGATGCAGGTTATATCGCATATTTAGTAATGTGTATATAAAAGCTTTATTTGAAATAACCCAACTAAATTGATACCGTTACTTTTTCTAATCCTGATCTGTTATAGGTTTTCACAATACGTTTTTGCAAATAATTTATCCATCACGTAGCATGGTGTAAAGGATTTTAAACACTGAGGAGAAGTAGTTGCCTAATGCTGTATTGTTTTTTCCTTTTCATCTGTTCCATCAGGTTTTGGCCCCCCTATGTTTCACCCCATGAGTCACATGGCTCCACCTATGCCCCCTCCGATGAGCATGAGACCTCCTGGTCAAATCCACTACCCCTCCCAGGATCCTCAGCGCATGGGTGCCCATGCTGCACATGGCTCACGTCATGGTGAATAGCTGCTCAAGAGAAGTCCTACTGCGAATAGGTGTCAATCTTTCCCCTACGTCAAACCTGGTCAGGTGCTTTCACTTCAGATGCTGTTAGTGGGTCTGAAACCTGCAGACTACTTCTGGGAGAAAACCCTGTTATGTCTTACTGGATAACATCAGATTTATTATGCCACCTGCAGTGACGTGAATGAACTGAACGAGCACCATCTGTATCTGGAGAGACAACCAGGATATTCCAAGATGACTTTGTCACTTCTCGCAGTTAAAGTACCAGAACGGCATCAGCAGACTTCAAACATGAGAGTACAGGCCAATGTGAAATGGTGATTTATACCGGCTCCTGTTGTTGGAGCCATTGTACATATAACAATGTATAACTTGTATTTGTCACATCGTGCAACATGGAGTAGGTTTTCTGAGGAGCATTTTTAAAACTTCATTTTCAGTAACTTTTTTTTATTTGTCACAATCTTAAAATTCCACAGCAAAATGACTTTGTTTATTGTAAGGCTTTCTTTGAATGTTGTTTTCACTTATCATTAAAATGAGGCCATTTTGTCATTGACCATCTCAGAGTACATATCATTCACTAATACTTGTGCTGTACCATGAGACAAAGGGGGGGTTAAGATGATAAAGTCACAGTGTGAGTGACACCTGGAGTGGTGAAAGAAGAGTGTTGATGTTAACGACATCTGATACTGCTAAAGAAAACATAAGGAAACAGCTGTTCAGCCTGTGGCAGCATTGTCTGCGACTACTGTTGCAGTGAAGTGGTTGCAGGCGTCTTGAGTTTACCTCATCTGGACAGTCCACTCGGCAGTAGCAAACAACTTTATGTATCATGCAGGATTGTTTTTCTCTCTCCCCTGCTGTGCCCTCTGATTAACAGAGGGATCATCTTTGTATGAAGAGCGCAGCAAGCATAGGTCAGTGCTTCAGTCTTTTCGCTGATCAGCCCCCTTTTCATAGTTCGTTAGATTCAGGGTAGTAATTAATTCCCCATCCCCTGGGTGCTCTGTTGAAATTGGGCCGTCGACACATGCGCTCCAGAGCGATGCCGGGCAAGTTGTGGGATTCCACTGCCTCAAAGCCAATCACTGGGATCACCCTCTCGCTGGCCATAGCTCCCCCGAATGGCCTGGCAGATCTGAGAGACAGGAAAGTTATTATTAAGCAGGCTGAATGCATTGTGTTTCATATTCCTGGCAGAACATGACCCAAGGTATCGTGTGTCTCAGGCTCCTTCCTATAAAGGGGGTGGGGGGACTTTTAAATGATACATGATATCCAGTCTGGTCATCTTTCTGATTTTAACTGCTGTTAACAGGAGACGACCACCCGGGTTTCAGGATCAAATTGGTTGTGTTGAAGTTTTTCTACATGTGTAGCTGCTCTGGCCATTAGAGTTCAGATTTAATTAAGGCTTCACAATTTTATAATAATCTTATGGGCGTAAACTGATCGCTCCTCGAGGGGCACACTTCCTGACAGGCTGGCAGAAACCGAGTGATTGACAGCCTTAATTGATTTAAGTCTGAGTTTGTCTTTCATATATTGTCCATTTCTCAATCTGCCCAGGATTAACCTTTTATACTGTCTCACTGGTGTGATGCAATTCCTTGTGCGCTGTGAGAAAGGCGATTCCTTTACGTGCGTAATCTGTCTTGTGAGGGGAGCATTTTTAAGCTGGCATCACCCCAGTGGATCATTTTTCAAGAGCCAGGGTTCAAAATAGCCATCACACAGCAACACTCCAAGGAAGTGCAAGCCAGAGATTCATTTTCAAACTGTGGAAACATGGAGTGGAGCCGAGGGAAGAGATGATTGTGATGGATGACGTGGTTAGGTCATCTGTGGGTCTATTTGAAGAAGCCTGTGTTTCTAACTGAATAGGATTTGACAATTCCTGGTTTATTTGGGTCAACTGAGCAGCAGCTGCAGAAGTGCAAAGGCAGATTTACCTGTTGAAGCACCTGTAGTTGGAAGGTTGCAGTCTTTGTGGGAGCTCGGGCAGCTGGGTATTGAGGGCATTGAGGAGCTCTATGTTGTTTCCCAAAGCTTTGCTCCATGGGGAACTGTAGGATTTGGGGATTACTGTTGTGTTGAACTTCTCATGAGGAATTCCCTTCAGAGGCCCAGAGTATCCTGACAGAAACAAGTCCAATGTCAGTGTATATAAACATACAACTATGAGTAAAGTCAAAGCTTTGTTACTTTAATTTGAGTAATGTTATCTTTTAAATCCAGTGTAAGCAGAAAGGCCCCTTTTTTCTGAAAAATGGTATTTCCTAGGTTCGAAACTAATTACAAAACCACAGCAAAGCACAAACGGATCTAATATTAATATATATCTCTTTGATGCTACTCCTGTCAACAATAGAGACCACAGTAATTAAATATCAGCGTGAATCCTCCATAATAAACAGAGCTCAGCTCGCTGTCAGTCAGACCGTAAGCAGTGCATTCTGTTGGGACAAATACACAACAGCACTCAGCAAAGAAGGTCACACGACTGCTTTCTGCAAACTGCCAACTCTCCTGGCACTGACCATGAGAACAAAATAATGTGTATGCTCAATACATTTCCACATGAAAAGTAAAGACTTTCAAAGTCAGATGCTGTGCCCATGCATGCATTGCCCAGGCAAGTTTTATAGCTTGTGGTCGTCTGACTTTACTTCACCATGTGCTGTATTTTGATTTACCTGGAGCGAGGACGGCAGGACTGCCCTTCTTTGCTACAGTCTTCTGAAGGTTCATTACCAGGCTATGCTTACCAGGGACGGAGAAAGCCTGGTTCTCTTTTTCTCCCTGGGGCCCTGGGATGATCTGTTGGGGAGGGGCGGCCCCTGGATAGACCTGGGAAATGAACAAAGTTAGATTTATGTCGAAATTCAAAGATTTATTTGTCACTTACTCCTATTTTCAACAAGGATCAGAAAAAAGAAACATGACAAATACAATTTGTAAGATATAAACAATGTTAAAGTGAACATTTTGATATAGGAAAAATGTAAAATAAATAATGTCCCATTTGTGCAGTTATAACTGTGCTCTGAGACAGACACTGTGGACAGAGATTATCATACTGATGGTCTAAATCGCAGAGTTTATTCAAGGGGCACTCCACCGATTTTACACACAAATTCAGTTTACTTGTAGCAAGGAGCACTACTCAGCCTTTGAAAAGAGCTGCTTAATGTCCTTCCTTGTTCTCTGAAGGGAGCTTTCAAAAAAATATCCCTGATGATGGAATTAGTGTTTTCAGCTTGGCTTTAAGACATTGACAATATTTTAACAGAAAGACTGCATTACAAACTGGAGGTGTGGGGTACGAAATAAGTGGCTAATTAGGAGGCAGTAAAAGACACCACTGAATTGCATTATGGTCAGTGTAGTTATGGATGTTTTATGATTTTGTCCTGAACTACAGATGAAAAGTTAGGATATCTCACTCTTTAAAAAAATATGTCTCTTGTGGGCCTGCCAACTTTATAAAAGTGAAATACTAAATTGCTGGAGTACCACTGTAACACATCGTCTCACAAGGGTGATTGTTTGTTAAGGATACTCCTGTCGGATTAAATAGTTTTTTAAAATGTATAAATATGTCATTCGTCAAAGTGAAAACAGCTTATTTTGCACTTGCAATTATTGGGGTAAGATTTGAAATGTCTGTTGCTGTACACCAAAGACACGAGGCACTGAGAAAGATCAGAGAAGGATCAGACTTCATCGACCAGTAATTGTAGCTTTTTGATCAATTGGACAACAAGCTGTTATTAAGCATTAACTACATGTCAGAAACACAGGTATACATCATTGCGGGTGTGCAGGTTGCAGTAATGTCAGTGGAGAGGAGTCAGTGTGTGCGATGTGCCTTCTCTCAGTTCCTTACCATGTTGGTGTTGTAAGCACCATTAGCAGCGTTCTCCAGCGTGAACCTCTCCACCCTTTTCTGTCGCTCCTGAAACATGCGAGAGCCTCGATTAGATGGAAGGTTGAGCTCCTCCATCATCACGTCCTGTGGAACGCTGACCTTCTTCCCGAGGTTCAGACCCCCTGGCACAACACGACAGACAAATGGAGATGTTTAAATAAGTCATTAGCCTTCGTTTAATATCCCCGTGCATTTTTTTTTAAAAATGCCACTATCGGAGAAGAGAAATCAATTTGGGTTTTTTATGCTGTGTGGCATGGCATCAGGTTAGGTGGCTCTAACCCTGCGCAGACACATCATGACATTCAGTTGTGCAAAGGCAATGATAACAGCAACTTCCAGACATTTAGGAAGAGATGGAGAGTAACGCAGAATAATAAGGACCTTTGGCAAATCATCTGCCATCGTCTGATCTTCTTGCGTCTGTCGACTTTAACAGCTGAGGGGCAGTGATATAAGAAAGCCAAACCGTGCGCAGCATCACTAAGTTGGTATCCGCTTAGCTTTCGCTCAGGGTCTCTTCTCGTGTTATATCAAGGCACAGTGGAGGGTCTGAAATAGCCTTGAGATGATGTCAAGGGGTGTGTAATGTTTGTTGTGGTCCAGGGTTGCATGGGTAACTGGGCATATAAATAAAATCTTTGGATGAAAGTCTCAAGTCTCACGCATGAAAAGTGTCAGGAGAACTCAGGGCATGTGGGAGTGGGAGTTATATTTTGCTGAGTTTAGGGGACTTGCCTTCAAAGCTAGCTGGCGGACAGCGCTAAAAAACAATCCGAGCAACTGGGATGGTCCCTGCTGGAATGTTTGGAGAATTTCAACAGCACACTGGCACTCCTGGGAGTCGGGTGTACAGTATTGCATGTGTCCCCACGCTGTGGGCTAACACACTTTGATGTTTTTCTCAGCTACATCTGACAGCCCTGGCTTGTGATTACACACTATTGCAGTTTGAATGTTGGTGGTAATGTGCACAAGAGCGTGCCAATGTGTTGAATGTATGTTAACCAGTATGTAAACTAATACACGCGTTAGCTTGATTCCAAATATTATGTATGTGTTTGTCAGTTCTGTCTGATAGTGCACTGACATAGACTGGAATATGAAATTAAATCAGGTCCACACTTACCTCCCCTGGCTTCCTTACACAGAGCCTTAGCCTGCAACATCCTCTGCTTCGTCATGTCATCCAGGCCTGACTGCATCATCATCATCATCTTCCTCTGGTGGACACACATGTTGCCATATGAATAATTATTATGAAGGATTAAAATATCATTTACCACAAGAAATCTCTCTTCCTATGAAATGAAAAACGCCCTTCTACATCACAAACTTAGATATACCACACGTCCTAAATGATAAGTCATTGTGTTGTGACTAAATGATCCCAGACATGTGCTTCCACTTCATGTGTCGTGCAATGCCTTTGCTGCTTTTTCTAAATAAAAATACGTATTTTCTTACTTTTGTGAACTGTTTTGTTTGCATTTGTTAGAAAAATCAAGTGTCACATTTCAGAAAAAAACCACAGTGCATCTTCTACACTTTAAAGCTGTTTCTCCAGCCTCATAGTCATGTATAGTTTAATAAGCTCCCTGTTGGTAGCTTCAGCATTTGGTAAGCAGTGCCTTCTTTTGACCACTTCCTTCACCTCAGTCCTTACCTGTGTCTGCTGCCTGCTTGTATGTCGGGTGTCGGAGCTGGTCTTGGTGATCGTGTGCTTTATCCCGTACTGGAGCTGGGATGCTTCCACGCTCCACTCTGACTCTCCTCGGCAGAGAGGGAACAGTCTGTATAAAACTCATCCTGGGATGCCTCGGGTGCTTACCTCACTGGGTTATTTTAGTAGAGGGATAAGAGAGTGAGGATGGATGGAGGGAGTGTTTAGGGAGGGGGGGTATAAAGGGGTGATTAAGGGGAAGGGGCAAGTATAAAGATTTACATCCTGACCTCAAGCCTCTTAGATAATAAAAATCTGATCCCCTCAGTGTGTGTGTGTGTGTGTGTGTGTGTGTGTCTGTCTGTGTGTGTGTGTGTGTGTGTGTGTGTCATAACAGCTGCTGTCCAGACAGTGACACTGAGGCCAAGCATCCAACCTCTTCACTGTAAGCACAGACATACAAAAACAATTTCTATTTCTCCCTTCCCTAAAGCCCTCTGCCACATATACTTAGACAGATACTTATACCCACCATGTGTTTTCCATACAGTTTTATGGGAGCCACTGTAAAATTGACGAGGTCACTGCGATCGCAGGTTGTGATTCAGGTCAAAGGTTAAACTCTGTGGCAGCTTGCTCCTCCATTGTGGATGGTGTGAGACCTTTGACGTCCTTTTCTTTCACACTGCTGTGAGTTTTGTGCATTCGACATATCTCAGTTATTCAGCAGTGTCACGGATGGCAATAAATAACACAATGTTTTTTCTATTTTGTTTTCATTTATTCCTTGGTCTACCAACTGCTGAGACACTCCAGTTGTGAATTGTGCATAAACTCACATTTTGTGGTGCACAAGAAGTGATGCCCTTTAACTTTATATTTGGCCTTTTTGAACTCAAGTTAGTCTTTATCGAGCAGCTTTTTTCCCCCTACAAATTGATTCATTGAGCTCAGCAGGAGCCTGCGGGGAAAAAAACATTTTCCTTATCTCTGTTGAGATTGGATATCGATTTAACACCTGCCCTGCTCCACAACACCACTATCCCCCCCAGTGGGAAGCCTCCCGGCCTGTGAAAGAAATCATCCTGAGTCACAGAAAATCATCTGCAGACACACAATGGAAGTTGAATAGTTGCTGCCCATTAAGAGTTTATTTAATAGTGTCTGCTTAGTAGAAAAGGCATGTTTCCTATGTAAAAAGAAACCGCAATAGGTAAGTAACCTCATTTTAACATATAACATTTCAGCGCTGCGTCACACTGAGCCTTAGTGACGAGAATCAATCTGTCACTTCCATTTTATTTAAACCTATTTCTTATTATAATTCATTACAAACGGGGTTATTATGACAGTTGTCTATTGTTAATTCAATGATTTAAAAAGTAATTTTCTTGAAAAGGAAATTAACAGGATAATGAAAAGGGGACTGGTGCCATCTGTGTTTGAGGGGTGGCTCCCGCAGTGTGTTCATGTCACATACAGAGAAGTGCACAGCCACCAGTTGCTGACAGCTGACACAAAAACAATAGAGGCTCATTCAAACTTAAGGGCTTTAAAACCGTTTGCACTGTTGGCCTTCAGATGAAACTTTATCTGGCTAGCTAGTCGGGAGAAGTTTGAAACTCCACAGGTAGTGAAGAATATGAAAAGCTTTTCATAGCTTCACGCTGAAAGCAAAATTGATTAAAATTCAGCTTGCAGCACTGGAAAAGTCATCATTCTGAACTTTTCTTATTCGCCTGCAGGTGCCTTTGGGAGGACTGTTGGAAGTCAATCAGTCGGGGAGCGGTCTTGACAGTACTCAGTTTGAGCTGACATCCAGAGAGACATAATGTACGGGCTGCTGTGTGAGAGTCTTCACGACTTCATCAAGGAGTCCTACGGAGATGATGTGTGGAAGCTGGTCAGAGAAAGAGCAGATATCAGGTTACACTCTTTTGTCACCCACGAGGTACAGTGTCTGAAAGTATTAATATAATTCTGTATGCATGCACTGAATTGTAATATAGCTGTGAGGGATGTGCTGTCAGTGTGCATCCAAGTCAAACTGTCTGCAGTTTTTGTCTGTGGCTTCATAGTCCTGATGTCAAAAGAAATATTAAGGTCTCTATATATATATATGTGTCTGCAGGTGTATAGTGAGAGTGTGATTCCTCGTATTGCAAAGGCAGCCAGTGGAGTGACAGGCACGCCCTACAATGAGCTGATGAACTCCTGGGGCGTCTACTTCTTGGGCTTTGTTGGGAAGTACGGCTATGACAGGATCCTCAAGGTGAAAAAAAACGGTCAGAAGTGTGTTGACTTTTGGTAGATGTGTGAGAAAATTATTAAATACTCATTGAGCTATTTATACTTAAAGCTGCTACTTTGCTAGTGAAAGGTTTTTAAATATTTGCTTTTCTGAGTTTCTCCATATGTCTTATTGTGTGTTATTATTGAAGAAGGAATATGTAACTCATGTACAATTCAGTCAAGAATGGTCAAATATCCTGCTTTCTAGTCCCTTGTGTGGGTCAAGCTCCAAAAATGCTAAATTGGTTTGAATGTTTTTCCTTCAAGCACAAGCCAAAATAAACTCTGATGGCATCATAAGGGGGTTAGATTTTCCTCTAGGAAGACAGAAGACATTATACAGCTGATTTTACAGACTTAGTAGTTCTCCCCATGAAGAGGAAACTGACTTTTTGGTCTAAAATGGGTGAAGTGACCCTTTAAAAGTACTATAATAAAAAGGTAGAGCATCTATCTTAGACATCACCTTCTGTATCTGCCTTCAGGTGCTGGGCCGTCATGTACGTGACTTTGTCAACGGCCTGGATAATCTTCACGAGTACCTGCGCTTCAGCTACCCCAAGGTGCAGCCTCCAACCTTCTTCTGCCAGGAGGAGTCAGCCACCGGAGTCACCCTCCACTACAGGTCTGAGACGAGGAAGAGGAGGAGGAGGAGGGGGGAGATTGATCGACTATCAAGCATCAGACATAACAGTAGAAGAACAGGGCAAACAGAGAGAAAGCTATGTGATTTATTTATTTTGGAGCGATACTGAACTGTCTTCCTCTGTGACCCGCAGGAGTAAGCGCAAAGGCTATCTGCACTACGCCATGGGTCAGCTGAGGCAGATGGGGAAGCAGTTCTACGACACCGACATCCATGTGGAGGTGCTGTCTGAGCAGATGCTCGGAGACTACTCCCATGTCACCATGAGGTTCACACACACACACACACACACACACACACACACACACACACACACACTCACAATAAGCTTTTTTTTATACTCAGCAGTGGAAAGTAGCTAAGTACCTTTACTCAAGTACTTTATATTTGTACAATAATGAGGGAATTTACTTGAGTGTTTCCATGTTATACGACTTCTACTCCACTACATTAAAGAGGGAAATGTTGTATTTTTTACTCCACAACATTTTTTTTTGGCAGCTACTGTTACTAGATACTTTTCAGAAACCCAAACTGTGTACACAGTAGTTAAACATAGCTACACCTGGGCTAACCAGTACAGCAAACAGCTACTGTATTGGTGCATTAGTACTATCAATCTAATAATGAAATATATAATACTACTTCAGTCACATGGGATATTTTGCCATTTCCCCTGCAGAATGAATACTTTTACTTTAGCTACTTTAAGCGCAATTTACTGATATTACTTGTGTACTTTTAGTCAAGTAATGTTTCAAGTAATTTCACTGTGTTGCATTTGTACTTTTACTTAAATCAATCAGAATACTTCCTCCACCACAGTTTATACTTAACTTTAAACTTTAGAAAACAAATGATCCGTATGTCTGTGCAGGCTGAACTTTGACAACTCCGCCTACCGCTACATCATGAAGGAGGATGAGGAAGAGCAGGACATTTTGCCCATCGCCTCAGACTTCTTCTTTGAGGTCTTCCCCTTCAACATCGTCTTCAGACAGGTGACCCTTTTGAGTTACAATCATAAACTCACTTTATGAATAAAATGAAGCGGTAAATGATTGAACAGTCATTGCAATTCTTTGATTCTGTAGGACATGGTGGTGCATAACGTTGGCTCAGGCCTGTCCACAGTCTTCCCTGATCTGGACGGGAAGAAGATCAATGATGCCTTCTTGCTGGCTCGCCCCCTAGTGGAGTTCACCTGGAACATGGTGAGACGTCACTTTACATGACCCTGTTTAGCTGCAGCATTCGGTATATAAACAACACGTGTATTAGCTTTAAACAGGATGTTGATGAGTGCTGATAATATTGACTTAATAATCTGTACACAGATCATCTCCCACCCCAACAACCTGTTTGAGATCATGTCTAAGGAGCCTGTGAAGAGAGAGAGGAACCTTCACAACCGAATCCAGAGTAAGAGTCTGAGCCATGCAAACACTCGCATGGGTGTGTGTGTCTGCTGGGCGTGGACAGGCTTGTGGACAGATCAGTTTCACTGCAGTCAGTTGCAAAAGACACGCTCAATTTCAGTTTTATTAAATAAAAAGAAGGAGCAGGTCTGCGGTAAAATGGATGTGTGTTCTTGTGCATGAGCTCGAATCAACATTTATCTTGAAAACACTGCTGAAGTTGAGCGCTTATGAGGTCAGTTGGAGAAATGGACTTGTTTGATGTCTTGATTCACCCTAAATTGATCGTATTTAGTGGAACTGATTCCACTGGTGGTTGCAGGTGGAGGGTGTGAATATGAATGTTTTGGCTTCTCACAGTTTTTCCTGTTTTCACACAGATTCTGACTATGAAAATGCCAACCGCTCCGCTGACGTAGATGTGGAGCTCATGGCTTTCCAGTCCATTATTGAAGATGATTACAAAGGTCATGACCATTCTGTTATCTAACAAAGCACTGTGAGACCTGAGCATACAGACACTGAACTAGTCCGTCTTACTATGACAAAATAAAACCTATTAAAGACACTTTAAGAATACAAAAGAATCTCACTTTAAAGGGACAGTTGGACATTTTGGAAAAGACATACTTGCTTTCTTGGTGAGAGGTGTTCAGTTGATAGGAAGGTTGATACCACTGTTGTGTCTGTACCTTCAATATAGAGCTGGAGCCAGCAGCGGGTTAGCTTAGCTTAGCATTACCTTGGTAAACAGCTAGCTCTGTCCAAAGGTAACAAAACCCTGCCTACCAGCACCTCTAAAGCTCCATCATTAACATAGTATAGCTTGTTTGTTTACAAATAACATAGTAAGAAAGAGAATATTTATGATTTAGTGGGGCGGGGAGTTATGTGCAGGACTCCCTCTTGTCTGGGAGCAATGCCTTTCTGAAGTCGTGTTTTCACTGTGTGGGAGCCAGGAAAGCCATTAATTGTCGTTGCTTTAAGACAGAGCCAGGATTGCTGTTTCCCCCTGTTTCCGGTCTTTATGCTAAAGTTACGCTAAACGGCTGCTGGCTCCAGCTTCATATTGAACATACAGATATGAGAGTGGTGTTGATCTTCTCATCTAAACCGTTAGCAAGAAATAAGTGTGAACAAATCGAACAATAATCGACTGCCAAATCCATCCGGATGACATTTTTATCACAGTGCAGTTATTATCTACTGCTGATATTTAACCTAAAACAACTCTCCAAATGTTTGTCTTGTTCCTCTTTTAGACGGTAACAGCGCTAATGCGATGGAGAGCTGGGGAGATGGGAGCCGCTGCCTAAAACTAAAAGGACAAATGAGATACATGCCAGAGTGGGAGTCCATCATCTTCCTGGGAACCCCTGTGTATGGCCCACACACACACACACTCACACACACACACACACACACACACACACAGACACACACATACACACAGACACACACAGATCTTTATTAAAATGCTGCAGTTGAAAAGTAAAACATTCAAAAAAGCAGCAAGAGCTAAACTGAATTACGAGGCTGGAAATAAAAGCCTGGGCAGTGAATCAAATCAGGGGGCCATTCTAACAGCACTTACCATGCATGAAATGAGCTGCTAATTAGCTTGTAATCAGACAGTGCAGCTCTTGTGAGTCTAATGGGAACCCATTTGCAACCGAGAGTGTTTTCCACCAAGTACATTACCAAAACATTTCCCTCCTCTTCTCTAAACATTTTGTTTCCCAAGCACATGCCCTTATGCATGTATTGGCAAAATTAAAGTGTTAAATGCCACATCACACTGCTTAAATTATTTATACTGTAGGAAACAAAAAATAATATCTCTCACAATTACTGTCTTTTAATGACACCGTCTCTATCGGTACTGCCACTGGTATTTCTACATAGATTCTGTAATTGTTTTAGTACCTGTTATTAGCATTATCGTTGTCGTAATTGGTCTTTCATTGTTCTCTTTCACTGTCTGTTTGTGTGTCTAGGATGGAGAGTCTGAGTGCTATGTTTAGGACCGGCCTGTATATCAATGACCTGAGCATGCACGACTCCAGCAGAGACCTGGTGCTGGCGGGCACGCAGCAGTCAGAGGAGCTGAAGAGAGCTCTCATACAGGTTCACTCTGCCAACGTGCAGCTGCATTATATATGTGCGATCACCTCACTTGTCACTCTGCATTATGCAGAGTTGCTCTGAAGCCCTTCTTTCAGTCTGGCAGGCACAGATCAGTCACCGCCCACAGACCTGAGATGAAAGACATATATACAAACTAAAAGCGTTATTCTGTCTTATTCCCCAGGAGCAAAAGAAGTCCAGTAAGCTGGAGGAGAGCATGAAGATGTTGGACTACGAGATGAAGAAGACTGATGACCTCCTGTACAGGATGATTCCAAAGCCAGTGGCTAAAAGGCTGCGCAAAGGAGAGCCGGCTGTGAACACTTGTGAGGTCAGCATTGTAGATACATATGTATGTATATATATATATATATATATATATATATATATATATAGATATATATATATTGATATATACTGTATATACAGTGTTCCCCTATGAATTAACACCTCAAGTACCAAAAACAACAGAAGCAACAGTTTCAGTCTTTTAACATTTGCTGCTCTTTAAAACAATAGTAGATATAGTGGAAGATTGATCGCACACTCATGGCTGTACAGTACATTTTAAGCGTAGCACAAAGGCTGGAAATGGGAAAACAGCTCTGTATGCCTGGCTCTGTCCAAAGGTAACAAAATGGTGCTGTTAAGCAGATTTTGTTACCTGTTTTGTTAGGACAGAGCCAGCAGTTTCCCCATGTTTCCAGTCCTTGTGTTAAACTAAGATGAAGCTGTAGCTTCATATTTGTTGTACACACATGAGAGACACATACAGACATATCGTACTTCTCAAATAGCTCTTTTTAACTTACATTCATGCACTAAATCCCTTCAAGCTTTGGCACAATTGTCTGATTAAAGGTTGAATCTTGCATCTATCATAGTGTTTAAACTTTTTTAACTAAACTTTAAACGTGTCTCCCAGGTGTTCCCAGATGTAACCATTCTTTTCAGCGACGTTGTGGGATTTACTCGCATTTGCAGCCACATCACACCAATGCAGGTGGTCTCCATGCTCAACACCATGTACACGCTGTTTGACACGCTCAGCGAGAAGCACCGCGTCTTCAAGGTTTGTGTGGAACCTTTCCCTTCGTTTAACATACTTTATCTGTGCAAGTGCTGCTGCGTGAGAGCTGCAGCTCCTGTCTTCTCCAGGTTGAGACCATTGGAGATGCCTACATGGTGGTAGCCGGGACTCCAGAGAAGACAAAGTATCACGCTCACAACATCTGTGACATGGCCCTGGACATGGTGCGCTCCATAGATCACCTCAAAGACCCCTCTAATGGCAATCACATACAGATTCGTGTTGGTGGGTAGAACACGTGTGGACCTGTTTGTGTGTATATGTCGCAGTTCGACTGGGTGAAGTAAGCTGTTGTCCTGGTTGCAGGGATCCACTCTGGGATGGTGGTGGCAGGCGTGGTGGGACACAAGATGCCACGTTACGGTCTGCACGGTGACACAGTCCACACTGCATCTGCCATGGAGAGCAATGGAAAGGTATGGAAGCTAAGTCAGCATGTCTGCTGGACATATGACGACTAAAGTGGTCTAAACTAGAGTTTCCTGTGATTGTGTTGTAACTGCCTGGTCTTCCTTTATCTCATCCAGGAGATGCACATTCAGCTCAGCAGTTCCACCTACGAGCACCTGAAAGGAAGTCACTTTATTTTTGAAAGGAGGGGCACCATTACTATCAAGGTTAGGGGTCAACACTGTCCCCACAGCAACTACGCTCACCACATGAATTGCATTCACCCAGCCACTATGACAACATGGAATTAATAAGATTTGGTGTGGAACATGGGAGGAACACACAGCGATGATGTGGTTCAACAACCTGACACTGTAATCTATGTTAATGCAAGATTTGTGTCCCAGCAGTCAGACAACATCGATATTTCTGAATCTTACATATACATGAAGTAATAATAACTCACTGTTTTGGCTCTGGGGAGCAAGCACACTTAGTATTCAGAGCTGGTAATTGCTGCTTGCTTGTTGATTTGCCAGTCTGTTTTATCAGTGGGTCTGACTTTGAGGCTGTACAGTGATAATGCCAACAAAGTGACTCCCTAAGGTTTCTAAACTAGCTGATTACAGGTGCCAATCTCAAGTAAGCAAGAGCGACTAATTTTTCATCAGTGAATTATGATTATTGGAAATCTGCCATTTTACTCCCCTCCAAAACAGAAATTGTGCCTTTGAGCATATGTCTTTGAATATTTTTGCATAAGTTAGGCACCTTTATGCCTGAACCTAAACCTAACTTTTCCTCCCCTGTCCATTTTTAGGGGAATGTTGAAATTGAGACCTACTGGCTCAAAGGAAAGAGGGACAAAGACGGGAATGCTCAGGCGGCGTGTCCTCAGTTTGAGACCCAGACCATCAGTAATGTCAACATCTCTGGCCCTGAGGCCACAGGAGATGAGGAGGGACTGGTAACAATTCAACTAAGACATCCTTGAATGGTTTACACTCTCATTTGCTTCATTGCCGCCATCATTATCATCATCTCTGATTTCCCGATTCTCCTTCTGTCTTTGCCCCCAGGGTTCCCCACGGGTGGCAGGGTGGGACAAGGATGATGTCAAGTCTATCCGCTCCCATTGTATCAAGATGGAGATTTCAGGCCATTGTCTGGAGGAGTCGATGGAGGAGTGCCAGGTGGAGGAGATGTCTGTTCATAAGGTGAGAAAGAATATCTGAGATTTCTAGACATTTTCAATGACTCTGATTGAAGTACAACTTTCATTCGTACCCATCACCATCATTCACTTCCTATTAGTGACATTTTGTTATTGCTGTGATTGGCTGTTCCTTCCCCAGTCCCACTATAAGGATGCTTTGCAGGACGACCTCCAGGACGCTCACCTGGAACTGGACTCCCCTGATTCTGACGGCAGAGACTCTATCCTGGAGTCCCGGGACAGCTCCTGTGACTCCCCCTGCTCCAAGAGTGCCACGTGCTCCATGTCGTGAACCTTTGTATTGCAACTCATTGAATGTCAATCTTTACTGACGTATTGTTTGTACATGGCCTAGTCTGTAATGCTTGAAATTAATAGTGGCCTTGCGCGTGTTAGGTTGCACAGCAAAATCCTCAGTGATATTTAGCTCCGACAATACAGAAATAAATCACAGCTATCATTGTTCATTTCGCACTAAGATCATCTTGAGTTCTCCGATTAATACCTCACATCAGTCACCTCAAAGAAATTGCCTCTGAAACTTTGCTGTGTGCCCATGAAGTGTTTTAATAGCAAAAAGTGGTCACTGCCACGTGGTCCAGCTGGACACAAGCTCAGTCATTTCCGTAGTTCTGCTGCACCTTGTAGATTTGACATCTTATTTCATCCTTGGAAGACATCGCTCTGTATCTCTCCTCTGTCCCTCTCCCTCCTCTCTCCTTCATCCTGCACGTCTAGGTTCATTGTTCTATATCAGTCTCGTCAAATACACAGCCACGGCACAATGTAAATGCTTGTCAGCTCAGTGAAAATAAAGCGAGACGACTGCTGAGCCGTGTGTGGATCCGTTTGTTATTGTTTATCTCGTCACTCAAAGGCATTGGCATTCAGACTCACACTTTACATTTACATTTATTTTACACTTTTCTTTATTGAACACATTTCTCCATGGATATGGATATATGAAGATGTTCTTATTGTGTCTATGTGTGCTCACCTGACATGCATGCATATGTAGCTGCACCCAATGCCCTTTTTAGCTTCAAAATGCATCTCAACTGTACATTTGGTGATTATCTAGTGTCTGAAAACCTTGCTTGTGTTCAATCATCAATCTAACACAGGAACAAATCAATACCAAATCAATATGGGAGTCTCAAATCTCTGCCTTACGGTGCAAATCTTAACGCAAAGACATTGATAGACAGTCAGATAAGAGTTATTCTGGTCCAGTGTCCCAGTCAGACAACGTTCCCCACCGACTGGTTATCAGAAGAGCTGCACTTATAGGTGGCGTCCTCGCGGTCTGGGCTGCATCCGTTGGCCGTGTGCGAGTCTTTAGGCAATGAACCGATGGAGCAATGGAAGCAGAAGGCGTAGAGGAAGGCGAGCAGGAGCAGGAAGCAAACAACACAAAAAATGATGACAATCAGGATGGTGTGCACCTGCATGTGCGCCTCCTCCCATGGGAGCAGTGTGGTGGTGGTCAATAGGATGGAGGTCATCGGGGTAGCGTTGAAACTGGGCGCAGGAGGCTTAGAGGGCAGGTGGGCAACTTCCGGCATGATGGGAAGCCTCAGTGGCTTGGGGATACTTTATTGCAGCTTTAAGTAAAAAAGAAAAACACATTTCAGTTTAGTTTATCAAATGCTCGTGATCACTCACGTTAACAAGATACAGTAGTGATTTTAATTCAAGCGGAGTTAATTATGATAAATCAACAACAGATGAGAACAATGGCATAAAACAGAATGACTTTTTCTGATTATCCCAATCCATTTCTGTGCAATAATAAGCCATGTTACAAAAAAAACAACATTATTAATTTTAGTAACACAACTTCCCATTATGCTTAATTAACCTGCTGCTTTTAAGCAGGCTAATTATCTTTGTCACAGACAACCGAACACAGACGCGTCTTTTGTTCGTACCTGGAATGTGTTGTTGTCCGGTCTCTCTGAGCAGCCTTTCTATTGATGTGCAGAGCTTGGGAAAACTGAAAGAAATGGAGAACAAGAGAGGGAAGGCTTTACTGAAGAAGAGAGGTGGCTGGTGGACCACGAATAACAGGGAGGGTTGCCATGGCAACACTTGCTGAGGGCCCACTTGCATGACAGTGACATCATATCACTTCATGCAGTATTACCAACATGTGAAATATCAGGGTATTAAGAGATGACAGCGGGATTAGTTGGAAACATGTAAAGAACAGTATGTACACATAAATCAATAGCTTATGGAAAAACTAGTTTACATAATATTCTTCTGAAGCTGTGCAGAAATGAAAGCATCTGCTCGATCAAAGATGAGCCGGGGAACAAAATTAGAGTGTTTAAAATAATTTATTTGTAAAGAGCAAAGCCTCGTCATCCGCCCTGAGATTACTCAGGCTCTCTAATACTGCCCCCTGTTGGTAAAAGAAGCAGCACTGAACAACACGCTGCAGAAAACAAACTCATCTCCCACCATCGCAGCTCCTGGGCCGTCTGGTCTCTTTCAAACAGCCATAATGATCCTTTAGTACAAGTTGTAATTGGTCCCCCCCCCCTGCTGTGCTCACTCAACAGGAGTTGATGCCTAAAAAATGTTTTAGGACTTGCACCAAATTATAGTTGCCATGGAGATAACTCAATATTCATCCAATTGTTTTTCTTTTTTTTTTCAAAACCACTCATAAATACCAGACAAAAGAAAAGAAAAAATATATATTACCATAATTTCATGTAGAGGAGGACACACTACAAAGCCTGCCAGCTGATGTGATTTTAGAGTGCTTTCAGATGGTTAATTAAAGCTCCAGACAATAGAAACAAAAAGATCCATTAAATCCAACTGCACAGTAGAGCCAAAATGGCTGAATAGAAGACTTAGCCTACACCAAGGTCAGTCTAAAGGACAAATATGAGAAGAAAGACCACAGGGCTGTGTGGGCCTATAAGTGTGTGGGGTTTTCTGACCGCTGTCGTCCCAGTGGAGATGAACCATACGTGGGTAGAGACTGAGGAAGTCTTCTGAAATCAATGATCTGCACACTCTTTATTGCAGACCTCAGAACATGAGGTGAAGAAGGATTTTACCTCCAAGATGCTCACACAAAGCAGACCATTTGTATTCGTGCTGCGAGAAGGAACAGTGCTCACAGCTGGACATTAGATGTGTCATATGGCCAACTACCTCTGTGAAGAGGGATCCAGGCAGCTCTAACATTTTTTTTGCGAGAGAGACTGCACGCTGCGTAATCGTCCCAGAATTAACATATAAAACAAACATTTTGAGAACGTCTCTGATGTAAATTAGTCAGCCTCTCTGCGTGTAATTTCCTGCACTGTTTGCTCTGCTGTGCCTTGAAGATTTGATATCTTGTTCTGCCAGGCGAGTGTATAATTGTGAACTCTCTTCTCTCTCGCTCTTGCTTTTCAATTAGTCTCTCTCTCACTGTACAATGTAAGTGCTTATCATCGCGGTGTGGAAAAGCCAGTTGACAGCTGAGCAGGAGTGGAACAGCTGGTTATTGTTCCTCTTGTCACTCATCGAAGCGTTGACATTTACACTCACATTTGCGCGTTGTGTGTTGTTGTTCATGTTTCAGGTGTTCTTCTGTCCTTCCTTGACAGTTTTTGAAACTATTATTTGACCGTTTATGTTGTTTGTGCATGTATTTGTGGAGAATTTGATTCAAGAAAGCAAAATAGTGGAAATACCTAATTATTTTATTGTCAAAAAACTCAAAACACATACTTTACACTCACACTGAACTGGTGTCTATGTACCTGACAAACCCCAACAGTTCTACATGGCTACACACTCAAAATGGTTTTCTCGGTGTTTAAGAAAGCACACAGACTCACCAGACAAGGATCCTTGGGATAAGGGGCCAAAAAACATACATTTTTAGGACAGAACAATGATTAATAAGTGCCTAATTCACTTATTGTAGCTAAAATATTTATTTTAAGTAGCTACATTTTGCAAAATATTCATAAAAATGACACAAATTGTAAAAACAAAATTATCATTCAAATCTGTGAGGGGAGCAGGATCCATGATAGGTGAAGTGTGTTGATATAAATTAAGTGACATATTTTTTTTAATCCCTTATGTGATGCAGGTTCTCTCTTTGACTCTCTCGTCAGTGTTGTTTGAGACGCTGCTTCACTTCTTCTTATTCACAATGTTGTTGCAAATCCAGTTCATGCCATCCTGTCGAGGAAATAAAAGTACAACAATCCAAATCAGTTTCGGAGTTTGAAGATGTAAAATGAATACTCAAAACCATAACTAAGCAAGTAAAATAGGTCATTGGTAGAGTCTATTGTTTGATATGGTCAATTAGGTTCCATCTGAGGAGAAATCAATAAAAGTCTGACCTGAACTCCCTCCCCAGAAACAGCTGAGCAGGCCTGAATCTGCCACTCGCGGTCCCGGTATGTGTGCAGGTTGAGTCCCTCTGCGATCTCACTGGCCGGTGACGCTGTGGCCAGATCCTGCTTATTGGCAAAGATGAGCACTGGAACGCCCTTTAGATTCTCCTCGTCAATCAGGTCGGACAGCTCCTGCACACACACACACACACACACACAATCAATCCCTCTATCCACATATCCATGATAACATATTTAACTTTAGGTAGCCTAGTTTTGTTTTGTGCAGAAGTAGCATCAAGCTCACCAGTCCTGTCTCTTCAAACCGCTTCTTGTCTGCACTGTCAATGACATAAATCTGAAAATACAAACACATTGCAGTGTTACAAGTTTTCTTTGTGGCCTCAGCTTCTAGTATACAGCTGCTCCTGTACAACAGCCAAACAGTCAGTGTTAATTGAGAACAGAAGATACACTTGTCAACCTTTCAAAAAATGTTCCACAACATTAGAGTTTGACTAACAAGTTACTTAAAATACAATTATATAGCTTAATTTGTGCTTGTATGTGATTTAATGTCATGGATTTTTTATTGCTTCATATACTTTTTGTGGAGTTTTTCTTTTTTCAGTGAAGACCTGTGTGGAACCCAGGATGAATAGAAACAACTTTGTAAACACTAATGGGGAACACAGAATAAAGGAAATGTGTCCCACAGGAAAATATCATATTGTTTTGAATTAAGTTTAGTCACTCACCAACAGGTCTGTGTTTTCCA
This sequence comes from Bovichtus diacanthus, assembly GCA_943590825.1. Lineage (NCBI taxonomy): Eukaryota > Metazoa > Chordata > Actinopteri > Perciformes > Bovichtidae > Bovichtus > Bovichtus diacanthus. The sequence goes on from CALSBV010010690.1 coordinate 739,677, forward strand.
AGTACTTTTTCCAGAAGGTCCTGATCTTCCTCTGTCCTCCAATGTCCCAAACATTGAGTTTCATGCCATGAGAGGCAACGCTCTTTATGTTAAAGCCCTGAAGTGAAACGCAAAGCCGGAGTCACTCCACCGCACATCACTGCCTTCAATTGAACACAGCTACAGTACGCAGCACCTGCGAAGCCTTGCAAAGCCTTGCAAATGGTTATGAAGCAATTCATTGAGCTGCAGTGTACTAGAACACAACACAGGTGTGTGCACTAGATGAATCACTGTTTGGTAACTCTGTATTGTAACCTTGTTACACATCAGCAGTAGAGCGACAGGTGCTCCGGTCACTGTGTTACTCCAGCGCAGTTTCTCATAACGACACTCCTTTCTGTGTCAGTCAGCAAGATTGTATAACAACTTTATCCTGAGGGTTAGCTGAGGAGCAAATCTAAGTATAAGACTGGAAGCATCAAGTGCAGTGTATGTGTGGTCTGGCTTGGTGGCCACTTGTCATGCTGGACTGCATCCTCTCTGCCTGATGAGCTGTCACGCTTGCCCAGGAGTAGGAAAGTAATGCAAGGGTATTAGATAATCATATTAAAGGTTAAATAATCACATCACAAGAGGGTGATAAATAGCTCAGACTTCACTACAACATTAGGATCTTCTGCAAATCAGGAAGGTCATTTCCTGCTGGAATGTTATTTAACGTGGGATTTAAGAGGATGAGCCTCAAATCATTATTTTACTTGTTGGTGGTTAAAGCGTGTGTACTGTAAGACCAATTATTTTATTTCTCGGCGTGTCAGAAAAGCAAAGGTCATCTGAATCCCATTACTTTGAGCGACAGCGTGCACTGGTCCAGCTGGTCTCACAAGATTAGATACAATCCCCCTGCCTTTTATAATGCTTCGCTGCAGTGCCATGGAAATACTAAATATCTTTAAGCTTCATTCAAACAAGAGGAATCTATCATTTAAAAGGATTGAGTGACGGCAGACAAATTGATCTTTAAAGAGCGGTAGCTTGTTAGTTAACAAAATATTGATGGTATTTTTCTGGCAGATGCACCCTGCTAATCTAAGATACACTTAATGATGAACATCAGGTAATGATGTTTTAAAGTGGCTCAGCTGTCCATGGTGGGATAAATTAATTAAAATGAAGGACACAAAAATATCGTCTGCAAGTGTGCCAGTCAATGGCGCTACTTGTTTAATTATACCGTAAAGTAAGTGACTTGCCCTAAGTTCGTGATGGGTGTGTGTGTGTGTGTGTGAGTTTTAACATATAACTTCCCCTCACCTGTGTTGGTGTGATTGTGTTCACATCCTCAGAGGCGAGGCTTTTCAGCAGGGTGGTCTTGCCGGCGTTGTCCAACCCCAGAAGCACTATCCTGACCTCCTGCTCCGTGGATCCCTTCAGCTTCTCAATGACAGAGAGTAAGCCCTGCATGTAGGGAGGAGGTGGGACGTGGAAGGAGAGGACAGACCATGAACTTATTTCACCATTCCCACAGCATCCTTTAATATTTGTAGAGTATACTTCTCTTCTGTGGAAGTGTACCTGTATCAGGATTGGATATTTAAATCTATTAACGTTTTGGTAAAGAAAACAAACGCGTGTGAGGGGCTCAGCTATTTTTAACATTATGTTCTTGGAACACCAGGATATTACCATGATAAAATATATTTCCTTTTCTCAGGAGTGCAAGGTTTCTTTGCAGTACTCTGGGACATCCAACATAATCTCATTGCATACAAAGAAAACAACAGTTTTCAGACATACTTTACACCTGAAAACTGATCCCACTGACCTCTTTGTGATTTAAGGTTAAAGCACCTCTTACATACAGCACTGTTGACCACACATGCGCACCAATCTTGCTCCACCCACCCACCAATGTAGAGCCTTACTTCTCTTCCTACTGTATAGCCCCCATTCTGTAAGAATTAATCTGTTGCTTTATTTAGAAAAGCACTGGTCTTGATTAGTGCTCCATTCACATAATGGCGCACTGTTTAATGTGATTAGTCTGAAGCAAGGTTGCGCAATCGCAGTCTGTCACACTGCTGACAGATGAGGCGCTGTAGCTTTAAATATTTCATTCTAAGTGACAGTTACTACTCTGTATGTGTGATAAGGTGTACAACAAAGAGCATTATAGGTTCCATTTAGATGTATAGTCATTACTTCAACACTACTTGACCAGATGGGCAATTTAGATAATGCAACCATCACAGCAGAGCTGCATCGTAACAGCTACTAAATGTCAAAAAAAGTTGGTTCACCTTTGGAAACCATACTGTTTTATAACTCACTTTTATAACCACCTGTAAATAGTCCCTAGTGAACAAATAATGAAGGTTCACGTTTGGTTTTATAAGTCAGGTCACTTACCTTTTGAGCTTCTCCCATGGTGGCGTGTTTCCTGTGGCTGGAGGGCTGCAGCTACATTCTCCAGTGAAGCTCTCACAGGTGTTAGCTATCCAGGTCACCCAGGTTAGCTATCCAGAAAAAGTACCAGCAGCCTCTGTCTATTCCCTCTTCCTCCTCTGTAAACTTCAGTGGGTTAAGTGCTATGTGTGTATGTGATAGTAATGTCTACCTGGGCGTCAATTGCACCTCACTGTCGCCGTGGAGTTAGCAAACAGGAAGAGGGGGAGGGTGGACGGGACTGGGATTAGGAGGCCAGAATTAGCCCTAGTCATCTATGCAAAGGCCACCACCGCCCCCCCCCCCCCTTCCCGTCCATCTCTCCACTTTGCAGTGGCTTTACCTGGATTATCCCTTAGCCACCTGCTATAGGAGGAAACTGTATAAACAGTTCTGACACACTCACACACACGGATACTATGAGGAGAAAATAGAAAAAAAGTTCCAAAATGTTGCCATACGGCTGAATGAGGAAAACTTGCTTTTAATGCAGAAAAACAAAGACCCTAAGAGCATCATTGGGAGTGACAGCATGCATACAGCTTAACACATACACTTCAAAGGATTATAACATGTTGTTGAACCAGGGAATTTATTATTTCTGTGTTCATAAGTCAACTCTCAAATCCCGCATCCATCCCTGGAGTGGATAACATTATCATCCCATATATCCATTACATGCTATAAAACTGCTCTGTATGGGTCATCTGTAGTTTGCGTTCCTGTGAGCAGAGCATTCAGAGGGATTAGTTAGAGCGAGCCTGTCCTGTGTCTGGATTAAAACATTTCTAGATTCTTTTCCTCAATTGAACAGGCTTCCCGGTCTGGAAATGGCTATACATAAGCTTGTAACCTCAGCTGATCACGCACACATTTAGCCTCAAAGACAGAGATTAAAGAGACATTAACATACATTAAATACAACAACAGCTAATTATGAAACAATTCCATTATTCATTATTTTTAAGAGTGAAAGATTTATTTCGGTCTCTCATGGGGGAGCTGGAGTGGCGGCCCTTTGCTCCGCCTTCACCTTCTGCTTCAGCCTCTCTCTGTGTTTAACTGCAAAGAGAGAGGGAGGTGTCATGCTGGATCATGTAAATAGACATAAATCAGATCTGTAATTCAGAGATTAGCCGTAGGCAAACATTAATGAGTAGTTTGGCAGTTTAGGAAGTAATTATGTTGATTTGCTTTTTCGTAGAGAGTTAGATGAGAAGATCAATATGATGTAATATCAAGATGTTGCCGGAGTCAGCAGCCGGTTAGCTTAGCATTAAGGCTAGAAACAGGGGAAGGCAGCTAGCCTGGGTTTGAGGTAACAAGTACCACCTACCAGCACTCCTAAAGCTCACTTATTAAAATGCTATAACTTGTTTGTTTAATCAAAATCCGACAATTCTCTGTTTCACGGGGGTTATATGTACTCTCACTGCGTCCGAAATCACTTGATGGCTCATTCACAACCGCCTTTATGACACTCAGTAGTTTACTCAATAGTGAGAAGAAAATTGAGGTATTGGACACTTAAAGGGATTATTAGTAGAAAATGTGATTTCGGACAAAGACAATTTCTTGGCCAGAGGTAGTTACGTCTCCGCCGGTTGCCTGGCAACTGCTCCTGACCAGCAAAAGCAGTCCGACCCGAGCCCCCTTGTAAAACTGCAGCCTGCCTTTATTAGTCTTGAGTTTTTGTACAGATTTAACAAACCAGATATGACGTGTTAATCAGTAAGCTTTAAAGGTTGTGGTGGGAGGATTATGTTAGCTTTGAACAGAGCCAGGCGTTATGTTAAGCTAAGCTAACTGGCTGAAGCTTTATATTTTATATATACATATATAAACATATATATATTGTGTTATCAATCTTCTCATGTAAGCCTTTTTAAGAAAGCCAAATAAGGTATTTTCTCAAACCATTTAAGCTTCAAGTATTTGAAATATAATATTTCCACACCGTAGTTAACATAATGCTACAGTACATCCGTCATCATTACATTACATTACAGCTCATTTAGCTGACACTTTTGTCCGAAGCGACTGCAAACAATCATGAGGATACAACTCTGAACAGCACCTTATATTTGAGAAAAGAGAGGTGCTGTAGGCTCCTGTGTTGTCTAATGCCAGAGATAACCTGAACTGAGCTCTTACTGTTGTCTCTTTTCAGCTTGAACTTCATAGCCAGTCCAATAACCAAGATCAGGACCAGAGCGGAAACACCACAGATCACAAGGACCACCACGGCCTTGTCTGGTGGAAGATAAAGTTTTAAAGGCAGAAACAGACACACGCTATCAAGAGTCATTGAGGTGTGCATTTAATTATTCATATCTTCTATTAAATATTTTGGCTCTTTCATTTTTCAATTCAGAAATTGTACAATGCACTACTTTCAGGCTGGTTAATGATTTAAAATCAACATTACTCATGTAATCTGTGGCTGTGTGCAACAAGCAGGGAAACGTCTACTTACTCTCTACAGTGACATCGTGTGGCGCAGACTCGTAATCGCCACACAGGCTCTTCACAAAGCAGACGTACTGGCCTGCTCTATCTCTCAACACTTCTTTGAGAAACAGCTGGCTTTCGTTTCGGCTTTCCTCAATTTCCTTGGTGTTCCTCTTCCACCCAAATGTCAGAATCAAATCAGTAAGGTTATGGATACATGTTAGAGTTAAGGAATCGCCCTCCTCAATGTCGGATCCAGTGCTGTTGACAGAAACCTGAAAGTCTAAAGGGCGGGGTAAATATTTAAGGGGAGGGAAGCAACAGTGATAGTGTTAGGCTGGTTGTCATTTTATGTGTTTAGGTGCACTCCTAGGATATGGTAACAAGTTACCTTTTTTGCAGTTTGATGGAATAGCTGAAGATGCTAGAGAGAATAGTAAGCATAGAAAGTAATACAGTCACAGTCAGCATTTAAAACAGAGAAGATAAAACATAATGTAGTAAATTATTTTTTTTTTTTATATAAATGCAACCACACTAACTTATTATACTCAGTAAAACCCTAAGCAATACCCTATTTAGGAAGAACATTCACATTTATGAGCATTTACATTGTTTTTCAAGTCTCCTATGTTCGCCATGTCCGATTAGCCTCATTGTACTGCCACTATTCCACCGCCAATTAGTGTCTGATGTAAAATTCATAGGATTTATCTTCAAGTAAACTAATAAAAAGAGAGATACCACTCACCATTGATGCAGTGTGTTAGATTGTTTGTGCAGTATGCACAAGGATCTATAGGGAAACAGAGACGGAAAAAATAGCATTAAGAACATTTTTACTTTGCTTCTCACCTCACAATTTTTAATGGGAGACAACGTTCAGGCACATTAGCTGGTACATAACATCTCAACATGTAGTCTATAAATAGAGTGAGAGGTAGCTAATTTTTTCTTTTTACCTGATTGAGTTTCTTCTGTGCCGTTACATATCAGACACTTGACAGGAACACAAGTAGAGCTAGCATCAGCTAAAATAAAGAATACATACAATAAAATATATATGTGTAGAGCTAAACAGTCATATATTCATGGGGAATAAGAAACATATATTCACAGCTGTTAAATTCAGAAGTGACACCTTACCTTTGAGGAGATAACCAAGCAAAAGATATAGGGATACCCCTCTCATAACCATTGTCTGTTGGAAATCATCATTACATTGGTTTAGCCTAAATATTAAGTTTAACAGGTGAATGCTATCAGAATCCCGATGAATAAATGCTACAGCTTTTAAACAAATTAGAAATAGAAAATGTCATAGCACCATCAACTGTAACATCTTGCACGTGATCTATGAAATGTTGTTATAAAGGAAGAAAGTAATGCTCAAATGTTTGTCTTACCTGTGGTGGTGTTGTCTCGTCACACACTGTTGAATGGTGACCTGTTCTGTTTTGACTAACCTTATGGTCTTTGTGTCAGAAAAGGCACGGCAGAGCTGATCATAAACACTGATACCAATGCAAATAAATTCTTTTCTGGACCTTAATGGCACGAACAATATTGCTGTTTATATGTTTTATAGATGGGAGTGAAGGAAATGATGACTGTTAGGCTACTGCTGCTTTTTATGGTGTTGAGTAACATTTAGGTTAGACTTATGGGATTTTTACCCTTTTTGAAAAAGATTGAATGAGAAATAGAGACAAAGCACACACACACATATATATATATATATATACTATACATAGACAAAGACAGAGGTACGCTGAAGTAAAATGTGATATAAGCAAAACAGTTGTTTACGTATGCAAACTATCAACTGCCTTTGCAGACACCATAACATGTGACACATACTAGGGACAACTTTTTGCTCAGAATGTTTGGGGTTATGGCCAAATTGACTGAATTTGAAGAACTAAAGCTTGGAAATGAAATAGTATCTTTCATATAAGTCATCTATGGCATTTATACACAGTATTTATACATGCAGTGGCCAGTAGAGAGTGCTGCTGATCATCCATCTTTTTTCTTAACTCTAATCCCTTCAGGGTGATGGGGGGCTGGAGCCTATCCCAGCATGCACTGGGAAAGAGGCAGGGTGCACATCGGAGAGATTGGAAAATACAAACACCATGACACTCCTTTACCTAACAGCCAAAAGGCAATTCAGAGTTTTATTTAATCAAACCTGCATGTGTTTGGGCAGTGGGAAGAAAACAGAGCATCAGACACAAGGTGAACATGTAAACTCCACATGGACATAACAAACTGGTTTGGAGATTCAAATCGCCTCCGAGTCACTTCATCAAGGCTCTTTTGTCAAAAGATAATGTACTGTAATGAAGATCAGGTTGAATACATAAAATAGGCCGCTGTTGTTCCCTCATCAATTTGTTTCCTGTTATTTTTAACCTCTACCTAATCTTAGCCTAACTCCATCTCAGCGATAAAGGTCAACAGTGTGGGAGGGAAACTATTTATAGGGGTAACAGACTTTGACACACGACCGAGGTCTGAACTCGCCTGGCTGCAATCCTGTGTCAATAATTATTACTTTAATTTAAACTGCATTTGTGAGTAATATCTGGATTGTGTGCTCATCCTAGCATTGAGGCAGCACTAGTTTAAGATTTAACTCCCAATTTTAACACTTTAGATTATATAATTGTATTCCAGTGTTGGGCAATGCTACCAAACAATATATATTTTGTCAGATTAGTATTTTCATGGTGAGCCATGATCAACTATAAGATATTTTCACACTTTACCTTCAACTGGTTTCTGTAATCTATTTAATTTCTAATTTGTTGGCCAGTCCATTTATTGGTCGAACTATTTAATAAGATTCTGTTAAATATGCTTCAGTCATTGACTTTAATTAAGTGCCACCAGCAGGTCAATATTTCTAATATTCAGTTTATGACAGGATATAGTTTGTACAAAATTCTGCAGCCTCAGCTGTACTCTGATGTTAGTATACTGTACATACTACAGTTATATTGTAACCTACACACATTTGTATAGTATTTTTTTTTACAATACTTTCGTTATATTTCCAGTGTTCTATATTTATGTTCTGGACCTTTGCAGTACTTAACCTGTATTTTTATTTCCTCTTATGTTTATTGTAGGCACCAAACACCAAAGCAAATTACTTGTTGAAAGTCACATTACTTTGGAACAAACCTTATTCTGACTATTCAAAATGTTACAATAACATGCTACTGTAATCAGTAACGACATGATACATTTAGCAATGTTACACCAACTTGCTACTAACTAAATATTATCAGGTCAATAGTTATGTTGAAGCCTCCATAAAATGCTACTGTCAGTGTGCGAATATTCCACATATGGCTACTAAATGTTAGCATGTTGATCTAACAGCTAATGCAAATTAGAAAGTTGTTTGCATGGCAGCAAGATACTATTCATATTGCCCAGAGTTGAATGTGAGGTGATCACTCCTTTTACTGACACAACATTTGCATGTTATTCACAAAATGTGCCTCTCCATTAGCCCGGCTCTCCAGAAGGCACCGTTAGCCACAATGCTGCTGCTCCACTCTTTCCTCAGGTAAGTTAACACCACGACATTTTATTCTGACACCCGCTTTTGACGAGTTTTCAATCACGCTACAAATTGTGTTTCCTCAATTTTGTCTCACGGTTTCCCTTCGCGATTTGTTTGTAGGCTAAACTTCGTCGCCAGGAACGTATTGCTTCAACGTCGCCATTACATACAACGAGCCTCACGTTGCTCTAAAAGAGCCGCGTGTGGCCTCACGAAAAGCGCTGATATCCTAGCGGAAGTAGACAGGACGGTTGCCGACACACATGTAAGCTAATTGACAATATGTCAAGGGCCAAACACGGTGCACTGTTAATTAAAACGCCCTGCTGCACCTGGGTCCTCAGCCGGTGCTAATTACCGCTGACCTGCCATCATCCCCTCGCGCTATCATCCCCTCGCGCCATCATCCCTCGCGCTATCATCCCCTCGCGCCATCATCCCTCGCGCTATCATCCCCTCCCGCCTTCACCGCAGCTCTCGATTCGTGGTGCGTGAGTTTCCCCGAAGATGGTCGCGTTCAGAGGACTCTGTCACAGGCTCTCCCGCCGGGCAAACGTTGCTGCAAAAAAGCTATTCAGGAAATGTGAAAAGTATTGCACCACTGGCATCACAGCAGAGAAGAAGGTACGAGTACATGCGTGGTGCTTCACGGTGTATTGGCAATACAGAAAGTGTGGTGTAAAATGTAATCCACATTGCACACACTGCTTGGACTCTATTTACATTCATGTGATTGCTATAGCTGCAGAATAATACTCATATAATCTGTTTACCAAACCTCATGAAAATCTGCTCACTACTTTTTTATTTTTTTATTTTTTTCCCCCCCAACTATTCTGAACACTGTAATGTTAAATGTTAAATTGAAAATATTTATAGCCTATAATTGTTTGAGAGATGTAAAGTTGTAAAGTTTCTCCTACAACTTGTAGCAGTTTAGTGATGTCATTTAAAAAAAAAAAAAAATTATGTGGTTAAATTTTTTTTTGAACCACTGTATGGCAGGATGACCATTTTAAAATAACAGGAGGCATTGTGTTTTCTACTTTTAATGTCTAAATCTCAATGACTTCCAAGTAAAAGGATACATCACTATTACTTAAAAGAGACAAAGTGACGCATGTTAAAAAAACAAACAGCGGCACAATTGCTTTCTGTATTGTATAGAGGTTGTAAGATGTGCGAAGTAACCCGCACAGTGACAAAAAGCAGAACAGTTGCGTTCGTCTTGTCTGTGTTCCCACATCATAGTGTTTATCAAGACGTATGTTGAGAACAGTTTGATCATAATAACCGTACTTCCTCTTTTGTGGCTTGTTGCTATGGTAAGACTTCCCTTCCAGGCAGAAAGTGACAGGAAGACCCAAGTGATGAGTTTGTGTGTGAGAAGAGAGTGCATCATGTTTGGGTGGAGCACTTTACTGTGTTCCCCTGACATTTGTGGACATCGCATAAAGACTTCAGCTTGTAGTCTGGTGTCTGAGCCACCATGGCGAAGAACTGCAATGCTCTAATGATCACTGCCGGCCACATGGTGAGTTGGCAACTCTTGTTCGGTTTGGTTTTGCATCTGTTCTTCGGATCCAGTGGTTTGTTTATGCGGCATAAAGGAGGGGGCTTTATCAGCTCTTTCATAGAGGGATTTCAAAACTCTGAGAGCACTGTGAGGAATAATTAGGAGTTAAGTGTGTTTTTAATAATAGTACGTTGTAGCCCTATAATGATTTGGCAAACGGGAATGTCGTTTTAAAAATGTGTTTTTTTTTTTTTTTTAAGTTTTGGATGACTTTCAGTCTGCTTTTCTACCCGTGCTCATACTGTGAAGTTGACATCCAGGTCTGAATACCTAGATGTCTAGTACGATACAGCCGTTTCTTGTCTTGGCTTGTATTTATCTCTCTTTACTCAGAAGGGCCAGAACCAATCAGGCTGTGTGGCTAACAGTTGGTTGCTACTTAAAACAGAACAGGCCTGCTCGAGTCAGAAACAAAAGCAAGCCAATCTGTCATGTGTTGGCTTCAGTCAACTCTTTGTGAGACATCACATTTCTTGAAAGGGTGCGTGTGCGTGTGCGTGTGCGTGTGTGTGTGTGAGAAGATGTATTTCACAGGGGCAAAGAAGACCTGGATGTAGCTAAAAAAGCATCTCTCAGTGCTTTTGCATTTTGCGTGATTGCACATTTTTAAAATGATTGGTTCTGCTTTAGACTCTTTCCTTCACATAGCGTGGTTGCATATCTTTTCTCTCCAAAGGATTCACAGAGAATCCTAATCCTTAGATATTGCTCTCTGTTGCAGTGTATGAGAAAACTAAAAGGTGCGTAAACGAGACTAAAATGTGTGTGTTGGCTTCTCCCGTGAAGTGTATATGTAGGCACCGACATGTTGTGTTTTGAGCCAGAGTTTGAACAATGAAGTGAAGAGGTGGAGCCACAGTGGAGCTCACTGCCAGCCCATATCAACCTTTATATGGGCAAAGTTTATGAATTACCAACAGGTATTTCCTTTGAGTTGTTGGCAAGCAAATAATTACAAAGATGCTCTCTCTTTTGCGTGCACTAAAATTCTCACACATGTAGTAATATCTCAATTTCAAAGGCATGTACCTTTTTTGAGTCAAACCAGAGAGAATGATTAGGAACATTGAAGTCTGGTTTCTACAGTCAATACGGCCGCATGTGTATGAATCACAAAGCTGAGATGTCAAGCACAGATTAAACATTAAACAACTTGTGACGCGAGATATTTGTCATTTTGTGGAATGTAAAAAAAATAAGCAATGAATGAACCTCCTTTAATCGTATATTTACTCACATGGCATTCAGATTGTGAGTGACTGTTCATGGTGACAATTTTTCCTTCAAGATTGTTTTTTTTTAGAAACTTTATACCCAGTGTAAACTCCCAACAGGTTGCGACTCTACAGGACCAACCCACATAAACGGACAAACACATTTACTCACCCGGGCAATTTTAGAGTGTTAGACTGTGGGAGGAAACCCAGGCAGACAAAAGAGCATGTACACTCTACACAGAAAGACCGTTTGGGTCAAAACCCAGGACCGTTGTGCTGTGAGCAACTGTGCCACCCTTTCGTAATATTTCATTACTGGATTCTTGAGCAGGATCTTTGGTGTGCCATTCTTAAAATTTAACATCCAGGATTTTCCTCAATTTTAGTTAAACCGATAGTTTTTTTTAAAACCTCCCCTGGGGGTTTTGATAGGTTGATACTTGAGTGACATGCAAACACGTGTAAAGAGTTTGCAGAATACATTTTCATTATTTAACTTTGAAAGTGCTCAAACTCAAACTGCACTTTTTACAAGATGTGAATTGTGTGATCTCTAAAAGCTGAATGAGAGCCTCGTCATCAGTGTCACAACCACTTCCTGTGAAAACAGCTCTGGCTGATTGCACTACGTTGCTACATAGGAGAAGGAAAGCAAAAAAAAAAACATGCAGCTGGTGTTCACATTTCACTTCCTAAATGTATGCCTCTGTGCTTTTATGACTATATGTCTGGTTTCTGGTAATGCTTATGTGCATTGTAACGCTGTTGCAATAATATTTAAATGTACTGAAATTTCCCACATTTTTGTCATCAGAGTAACTTTTTGTTCTATCATTTACTTTTGAATGCAGCATTTTAGAGATTAGTTATGAATTTAAATACAATTCCTCTTAGGTATTTATGATTCAATAATAATGATAATGTTGACTTTCTCAACTATTACCACAGGAATTATCCAGGTAAACCATAAGAGTCTGTGAGGTGTATTCCATGTTATGAGATGTTTTAGTGTTGTTCCCCGGCTTATCTCTCTGTCTCTCCTATTCACAGAGCCAGGCAGTGTCAGAGGGAGGTGAGCATGAACAACCAACTGACAATTCTGTACATCTCATATTTCCCCGAACAGAAACACGTCTGTGCACGAATGAAGAAAATATCTGATTTGAGTCTCGTTCTTGTTCATGCTTCTCTGTGCCGATAAATAGGTGTGTTTTGTGTCTGGATGTGTTGTAGAGTTGAACATGTCTGCACGGGGCCGCGGAGGCAGCAGCACCAGCCTTCCAGGGACTCCGGGCGGAGAGGTCGGCCCAGCCAACAATGTGCTGAGCTGGGCCGTCTCATTTGAGAAGCTGTTGGAGGACCCCTTCGGAGTCCGCCAGTTTACGGTGAGACATGCTCAGCACGCATGGTGTTATGTTGTAATTTTAAGTTCAGAAATAACTCAAGTGATGACTTTTTCTCATGACCTCTCACAAGGTGTGCCTTTCACGAATGTGTGTGTGTGTTGGGGCGTGTGTGTGTGGGCTTCTTTCTCCACAGTCCTTCTTGATGTCTGAAGTGAGTGCGGAGAACATTTTATTCTGGCAAGCTTGTGAAAAATTCAGAAAGATCCCAGCCAGCTCCTTAGAAGAGGTACGATGGCACTTTTGACCTCTTTTACATGATAAATTGTCTTCTCTAACATTGTGATTCATTATGCTGTTGTGTTTACTCTGCATAAGCTCCATGTTTTTGTGTTATTTTTTTTACATTTTTTTTATAAATACTCTTCAATAGAATTTTCCTGAAACTTATATATTTGTAGTTGTACACCAGACGCTGATGCGTGCAACTTGGTTGCTATACTTGTGTCTGGGTAGTGGTCAGAGTTTTTATTTTTTTTTGCTTTTGATATTCCTTTTATTTTGCTACAATATTTATATATTTTGTTAACAAGCCTTATGTAGCATTAATCAACAATTCAGTAAAAACAATGTATACATTTACTGTTGACCTCAATGACAGATGGAGCTTTTTTTCAACCATCTTTTTTGATATATTTAACTTTTTATACTATTCAGCTTTGTATTTTAGAAATGAGGAGTGCAGCAATTGATAGGGTTGTTGACTACCCACACATCAGCCGAGTTTCTGTGGTTGCTCAGCTCTGGGAAATGATTTGACTTTTAGCGACGTTTTGATTGTATGAATTGCAGTGTACAGCACCGGCCACAGCCTACTTGCATTCACGCACACTGAGTGACTTCTTAGATGGATATAGAAAGCTACATACTCATTCTGTTATTCCTGGTTAAAACGCTTTCTCATCAGCTGAGACGCGACGATTAGCAAACAAAGTGTAGTTGATATGTAATGTTCAGGAGTTTTCAGTCTGATGGAGCCGTTGTGTTCCCAGCTGAAAGCAGCAGCTCGCTCCATCTACAACACCTACCTGTCTGACAGCGCGCCCTACTCAGTCAACATCGATGACACAGTAAAGATGGAGGAGACGGACCTGAAACAGCCCACACCTGACATGTTTAACAAGGCTCAAGCACAGGTCTGTTTGGAGTCCACATTCCCATTTTAGCTGAGTAATACAGTGATTCGTTGTTTGTGCCTCTGCTGACGGTGTACAACCATCCCTGCTTTGTGCCAGATATTTAAACTGATGAAGATGGACAGCTACAGGCGCTTTGTGCGCTCTCCTCTCTATCAGAGCTGCACCTTGGCAGGCGTAAACTGTAAACTTGTATCTCAGCTCTCTAAAGACACGGTCAGCATGGGATCCTGGGAGGACGTGGCCACAAGAAGCCCTTTAAGTGACAAGAAGGTAGAGTGACAGGGAGGAAATAGACTGAGGGGAAAAAACATGCTCTCGTTTCAATGTTGCTGTTAATGGATTTGTCTTTCATCACTGTCTCAAACAGAACAAAAAGTCAGACTCCAACAGTCTGACAGTTGACGGGAGTACCTCGGAGAATCAACAACAGAAAAGAGGATCCTGGGGAGGTAGATGTAGCGTTCCTAAGTTATGCCTTGATGTACATCGTGTGACTTTATATCACAATCTCTCCCTGGCTCACTTGTGGTTCTTTTCCTCCATTGATAACGATAGATGCATCCAACACCCATGGTTTAGTCTCCCGGAAAGAGTCCAATATGGCGGTAAGGTCGAGCAGCGGTGTGGAGCTCAGCTCCTTCTATAGACAGATAGAGGTCAGTGTATTTGTGACAATAGGGCACACATGACTGACAATGTAATCACTAAGGTGTCAAATCTCACAGTTCAGAGATAAATCTGCCATAAAGTGTCTAGCTATTGTTTTTAAGTATGTTCTTCCCTCTCTTCTCCATCTGTGATGTAGAATGGCAGATCGAGACCCCAGTCTCCAGAGCAGGGAGGTGGGAGTCGGATAGGGGTGGAGGGAGGCTACTGCTGTGTCTACCTACCTGATGGCAGTGCTTCCCTGGCCCCCACACGTAATGGGCAACCCATTAAAGAAATGCTGGCAAGCCTGTGTGAGAAGAGAGGCTTCCCGCTGAAAGATGTCATCATCTACCTTCAAGGCAAGGACAAGGTGAGCACTTGGCTGCTCCGTCTACAGCACCAGTCTTAACCTAAAATCAAGAAGCTGATCAAAAATATCAAACTGCAAAGTTGTTTTCGCAACAGGCGGTGTGAGGAAGATGACTCTTCCTGTTCCGACATCCTCCCAACCTCTCACTCCCTCTTTTCAATTCTGAAACTTTGTGAAACCTATTTGAAAGTATCCACAGTTGATGCTGAAGTCACTTCTCTCTGTGTGATGCAACGTTCTCTCTCTGCAGCAGCCCTT
The DNA here is from genome assembly GCA_943590825.1 of Bovichtus diacanthus. NCBI lineage: Eukaryota > Metazoa > Chordata > Actinopteri > Perciformes > Bovichtidae > Bovichtus > Bovichtus diacanthus. The sequence goes on from CALSBV010010690.1 coordinate 754,746, forward strand.
ATCGCTGGACCAGGACTGCTCCGTACTGAGAGATCAGCAGGTCTCTCTGGAGCTCCGGGTGATGTTTGCGTGAGTCAACTGTGTCACTTCCTTCATTTCCTTTTTTGTTTTCTGTCTTTGTCACCCTAGGAGGCTTTTACACCCCCATCCACACTACAGCATGCCACTTCTCATTATGTTAGAAGGAAGTCCCTGTGTTAACACCAGTCAGATCAGTAATAATGTTTTGCATTGAATACATTTTCAAATGGCCTAATGAGATCAAGTTTGGATTTCCTGCTAAAATATTGAGTGGCAGACTATTTATGCTATATTGCTGCATCACTGCATTGCTTGTGCTTACTGTGTGATGGAGGTTATTGAAATGCATGCATGTTTCAGGTTGGAGATTGCCTTCACTGGTAAGACTGTGGGGATCATGGTGAAGTCATGTAAGACGCTGCAGGATGCCCTCTCTACAGTGCTGCAGAAACACAATCTCAAGCCACAAGATGCCCTGGTCACCATGGTGAGTGTGTGTGAAACCACAATATGTAGCCAGGGCTCGAGTAGTTTCTCATAAGTTTATAGACCTGACCCAAGGCCAGAGGACGAGTCTGGGTCTTGTGTGACTTTGTTCGAAATGAGTAACTTTTGGAGTCAAATGTAGTTTCAAAAGTATTACAAAGTCAAGAAAAAATCTTCACTGGAAAGGAGCAGAGTTTGAAGCAATAGAGTTTTATTCTATAACACGCAGAACAAAACCAGAGGTTGTTGCATGTAACACACACTGAATAAAGACAGTTTGAGTCTGTCTTTTAAATCTAGTCTCAAAATAGTCTAAAATTTGATTTCCTTCCCGTAAGTATTTCTTCAAACAGTTCAATTCATATGTTTTATAATGGTGTCTCGTTTTAGACGGTCCCACCTCCTTTCTTTCATGTACAGTAAGGGTTTTTTCCACGACATTCTCTTCTTTGATTCCGGATCAAGTTTATGTTCAAGGATCTATAGATAGTGATTTATGACTCGATTAGTTTGTGAACCAGGTCTTTTTTTTTTTTTAAACGGGCATTGCATGTTTTCCCCTCATTACAGACATGATCATATTACACTGGCCCCCGTCATGACATGCTTCCATGCTTTACAGGGCTGATTTTATACACATACAGACATGGTCTGTCTATCCTTGAGCTTTATAAACACTTTGGCTGTCTATCATTACCTTAGAAGGTATTATACGTGTGGTACAAAATGGAATACTTGCTAAACAAAATTTACTACAACATGATGAGGATTACAGTCTTTGTAATGCTTTAATGTGTGTTTTCTCTGTGTTATGCATAAAGACCCATTTTCTCTCCTTCATCCCCACGAGACTGTGCAATTAACTGTGTCAGCATCTGTCCAACGTGTCTTATTTCCTTGTTCGTTTTAGGTTGGAAGCGGCGAGGCTGTGAACATGAGCGGCACGGTGTTCAGACTGGCCAATAAGACGCTACGGCTTGACAAAACCAAAGGTTAATACGCTTCACCTTTTTTAAAACCCAATGTTTTACTTAAATGGAAACCAGAGAGAATGATGTTTTGGATACTTTCATAATGAATACACTGCTTGCCCAAAAAAGCACAAGCAGCCACAGTATATAAAGAAACCTACTTGGCCAATGAGTAAATGAAATGAGTTCATTGAGATAAAGGCACATTTTAGCCCTCCAGCCATGGTTAGTCGTCTATGATGTGGGTGACGCATCAGTGATGCATGGTGTGTTTTCTTCTGCTGCCTGAACCCTGGCTGTGCCTTCTCATTCACCTAATTGTGTCTTAATGGGTCCTAGAAAGTTTTTCTGCATTAATTGGCTTTCACTTGCTCTTAGTTAGGGTCGAGGAGAAAGTCTTTTTCCTCTCCACTTTAGTGCCCTGCCTCCATGTCTGCATGTTCCTTTTCTTCCTACTCTTGTTTTCTTTGTACGCCTCTCTTTGTGTCTTTATTCTTTTCTGTGGGGTTGAAACGTCCAACTCCATTTGGTATGTTGAGTGTTGTGTCACTTTGAGTTCACTCACTTCATTTCCCAGCTGCTAAGAGACCAGAACCGACTTCACTTTGGATCAGTGCTCCAACCTCAGCTCGACTCACTGCATGTAGAACGATGGTATCCCAGGAGGACCCGTTTAATTCTTGTCAACAATACTTTATTTGGTTTATGTCAGTGTTTAACACAATCGGGGAGTTAGGTTTTGTAGCATTATTAGCAGTCCACTTACCACTTTCCTACCGTTTAGAAACTAAATGGTATCTTTTGTGTGGTTTGAACAGGAAACCAGACCAATACTTCAAGAGGCAGTGGTTCTGCTGCAGCCCCACAGGTGAGGCAATGTTAATACACTGCTAAACATCAAACTCAAATCTTGTTGCCATCATCCTGTACGACACTGACACAATCATGCATAAAAGGCAAGCTGCTAAGATGCTCCTGGTTATTATCTAAATAAGAATATATAAGAAGGTTATCATTTGAAGGCTTCTGGACACCAAAATCATTATTGAAAAGCATAAAAATGTATCTGTGATGAACTGGTCTATTCTTTGTGGGATTTCTAGTATCTGTAGTCTACAATGTTACCAGGATTTAAAACCTGTGAAACCTTAATGTCGTACATTGATAACGCTGGACTCCATGTTGGTCCCAGGCAGGAGCAGTGAGTGCAGGTGGGGTGGAGGCCCGACCATTGCTGAAAAAAGACGGGGCCAAGACTCCGCTCAAGCCCAGCAAAAAACGCGAAATGGATGGTAGGGCATCTCAGCAGTATCTATCTAGTAGGGTTTGGACAACATGGCAATATTTACTGTAAGATGGATATTTGACAACCATCCACAACATGTATAACAAGGAATCTATAGCAATATTACATTTAATCAGTGGGGAAAATACCTTGATTTTTATCTAGGGGCTTTGAATCGTATCACAATCTTTCTCAGCAGATGGAAGTACAAAAAAATAAAAATTACGACTACATGACAACTGAGAAATGGTGTGATATAATCAAATGGAGCTGTGGTTGAAATTGTTTGATCAGCTACTGTTTTCAGGTCAAGAATTATCTTTCAATCTCGAGTTTCTCAGTAGAATTTCCAGAAAATATACTGCATTATGTTTTACATTCCTATTGTATACACCAAGATGGCACATTTTATCCATATAGCCCAGTTCCTGGTCAGGGGTTTGAAGAATTATTTTTTAATATAAACTATTTATTGGCATTGTTGTTCCACACTCCTTAAACGATAAGTTGTTATTGCCTCGCTATACTCCCAAATATAAAATGTAAATGTCTTAAGCAGATGGCACAGTGTTGATTATTTGTCTAAAACAAATATCAGAATTAGCATGATTTATTTATTTATTTTTTAAATTAATTTTTTTATATAAATGAATTCTTTTGTGCATCAGGGTTTCTGGACATGCTGACGAGGGCTCAGTGCTGCAGGGTTGATGACCAGCGAGGCCTTTTGACCAAAGACCAGCTGGAGGTCCCTCTGTTCCTGAAGCTGGCCTCAGATCAGGGACAGGAAACAAAGCCGGACCAACCCAGTACAACCAGCGCCTCCACTGCAGACTCCAAAGAGACGTCGAGTTCAGCCAGAGCAGCAGAGGAAACCCCTGCCTCTGCTGAATCTGAAGCCAAAGACTTAAAGGAAACATCAGTTTGAACGACTTTTGTGTTTGTGTGGGATGGACTAAGACGCATTTGGAAATGACTTCAAACATCTTGCACCATCGTGAGGCCAATCATGTCAAAAGACAGTAAAAAATGGTGAAGCACTTTTGAAATGTTTACAAATAAGCTCTGAGACTGCAGTGTGCTACCATCTCTGCTATTGATAATTGGCAAAAGGCAATATGTAAAGAAGAAAAAGAAAGATCATGAAAAACATTTATAGTGTCATTTCAAAACACTACACATGTTAATGGGAAGACTGGTTGCTATGAATTGTTTAATGTATTTAAAAAAAAAAGATTTGAAGAAGTTTTAGCTCAACATTTCACCCTGAAGCCGTATTGGTGTTCCCTGGAGATGGATGCTTTAAGGTTTGCAGTTCACGTTTCTGTAATTTCTCACAATGTCCCATTGCCGTCATGCTTTTCTTTGAATTCTAAGCAAAAACATGTTTCTATTCTGAACTGTCCAGAAGGGGTTTTTGAAGTGTATTGCACAATTGTTTTCTTTCTTTATTTGAATTGAGATTATTGAATATTATTTACAGATGTGTTTTTTAATATTTTAAATTACAAATTTTCTATTTTTTGTGCTTGCTTGCTATTTTTAAATGTGTGTTTGTAGTACTTAAATGCATTTTGTTTGCTGTGATGGCACTTTGAGAAACCCTGGTCAAGTCCTGTTTTCCTGTCACCTCAGACGACATATCGGGGTCCAGATCATGAATTATTAATGTAATGTAATTACAGGAAATTATTCAGATGATGTGATCATCATAAATATCCCACAGTGTGAATCCAAAGAATAAAAGTATTTTATGACGAAATATGTCCTTTCTGTTTGAATTTGTTAAGGAAAGACGTCAGCTTTCTGCTTTAAGCCCTCTGTGAAATTATTAATTTTTTTTTTGGATGAATCAGGTCAGTTTCAGGCTTGACAAATGCTACGTGATTTGATTTCATATTTGTCGTGCAACTAGACCCCACTGCCCCAGTGTCCTGGCTGTATGACTCATGCAATATAAAACAAGTCTGTGTATCGGTCTGTGTAGGTGTCCATTAAACACCTGGTAAATGGCTTTGATTAAATTATGATGTGCCTTTGGTGTATCCTGCTAGAGAAATCTCCCTTTTTAAAATGCCATGTCATGTAATGTCATTTTTGCACAGTGACGGTGGATCATTGCAGTGCTGTGATTGGCTACAAACCCTTCATAAAGAGCCAATGACTTGCTTCATCTGTCTACAGACTTGTTGCTGGAAGGTGTTTTATCATTGAGGAGCCTGGGAGGACTATTATGGGGTGCATTTGGCTATTGTATGGGTTATAAAACAAATTTGATGAGTCATAGATGCATTCATCCACATAGATGATGTCAGCAGAATGTATATTTCAGAGTATGTGACTGTATAGGTTTTGGAAAACATTTAAGTGTGTGTGTGTGTGTGTGTGTGTGTGTCCGTGTGTGTGTGTCCATGCATGAGTGGTGCGTCGGCAGTGCTATGAATGGGCAGAGGGGTGTGCTCTCACAGACACTATAGCAGCAGTGAGATGAGGAGTGCCATTTACTCCACTGCACGTCTATTGAGAGAAGCAAGAAAAGGAGGTGAGTGTCTGAATTTCCCCCAGGTATTTGACTTATCTCATTTTTTGGGGTGATCGCTGTGTCTGCCTGCCCTTTCTCTCTCTCTCTGTCACTCCCATCATTCATTCTCTCCTCATGTCTGTCACATGATTAAACGTCTTCATCTCCTCATTCATAGAAAAGCTCTCATTTTTGCGCCAATGCTTTCTCCTATCTCCGTTTGTCTTTGCTTGCTTTCAGTAATCTACATTGGGATGGATAAACAGGTTTTGAATATCTGGGAAGTGTTTATTTTGTGAACTCAATCCTCTGCTTAGGGGAGCTCTAAATGGTGCTCTGTGCCTTCGAGAGTCCTATACATGCATACATAAGTGGTGTAAAACAAAAGCCATCCATCAGATCTATGCTTGCACATTCACAGTGGACTGAAAGATTCTGCTCAGCTGAAGGACACAATCTGTGCTCAGTGTGTTAAAAATGAAAACGATAGTGGATTCATTACTGACTCAGTTATCAGGTGAGATGCACATGGTCGAGCTGTTACCCAGGCTGGGAGCAGCTGTGTTGGTGGACTACTGACTAAATTCATCCAGCTGGGAGAAGCGTTTCTGTGTGTGTTTGTGTGTGTGTGTGTGTGTGTGTGTCACACCTGAGCGTGGCTGAACAGACAGCCCATTACCATCAATTACAGGACATAATGTCCTTGCCTCTGAGAGCCGTCTTAATGTGTTCTCCACTGCCAGCGCAGCTACTGTCCACATGCTCACCTTGGTGCTCCAGCCACCTCTGTGTGCATGCGTGTGCTATAAGGGCCTCGATAAATATACAGATCCTGTGCATGAGTTCTCCTGTGATTAGCATGTTCAGCAGCACAGATGTGGCCAGGCTTCAATTTTACCACCTGGACTGAAATTATGGGAATAAATTGACCCGAACGAGTGTAAATCTCGAAGGTGTTTGTCACTCAACTCACCGCTGAAGGGATATTTTGTGTCTTCAGCGGGTCATTAGGACCTTAAGAAGACAACAGCACTGATGATGTAGATGCAACTTTACCGTTGGTTTGCTTTGATATCTTTTCTGCTCTTGTGAAACTCTTTCACACGCCCTGAAATTAAGCTATACAAGTCCATTGAGTGCTTCTCAGTTGGGGAGTTAATTAGTGTTGACCCAATGTTCAAAGAATTGAGCTATCGGCCAATCTTGGTCTCTGCTGGTGCTATGGATTCAAATCTTGAGAACAGATTTTCTTCTGATTATAAGCAGATTCTCACACCAGCATTTTATTACAGACCGTTAAGGCTAATTACTGTTATTAAAATGTTCTACCTTATCCTCCTCTTGCAGTGTCTCAGTCAAAGTGATGATAGAAGTAAGAAAAGGGTGATAAAAGACTGCACAGCATTTGTTTTTTTGGCCCATCCTTGCAGAAAGAGTTCTTGAGTAGCTTTTCAGGAGAATAGCAGGCATTGCTTTTGTGTGTGTATGTGCCCATGTCCACGTAATAATGTATGAGCATTTTGGGCATTTGTGCGTGTACACGTTTTTTTGTATGCCTACCACAAAGAGGCGTAGTGTTTTCGAATGTGTCACCTTGGCTGTTGTAAACTCGCTCATGTGGATTAATCGATGGAGAAGTGTTTCTCAAAGCCACGGGGCTTTTCTACCTCGGCTACAAAGGACATGCAATTCCACCCGCTTCGGTCTAGCCTGTGAGGTCATTCATCCCTTTGCCTCATCTACAAAAGAGGGATTCCTCGTATAACTGAAGAGGGGGCAGCCAGTGACAGAGGAAAGCATGGCGAGAGACAGGGTTAGGCAAATCATTCTCATTTAGGTCATTTCCCTCAGTGAGCTGGTCAGAGAGAGCACTCAGGACTCGCTGAATGCGTGCCCTACCATCAAGGCTGAGATTATCGTCCTCTATCTCTCAAAAGGCTGTAATGCACTTTCTGGATTAAGTGCATGGAGTACAACAGTCATGTATACCCCAGGGGGTGCCAAGTGAACCGACATGTATGTGCACAATAGGCCTGATGTATGAAAGAAGCTGGGAACTCTCCACTGGGTCAGTCCCTCTGCTACAGGTCATTCACTTCGAGCAGGAAGGCCTTGTTGAACGTCACATGAGTTCCAGTTCAACTAGGACTTTCTAATGGAGTTCCCCGCAGCATGAAATGTGGCGCTGACGTCAGCCTTCACAGTAAGTGAGTGAGCTCCTGTCGATCAGCTCCCATTCATTCTTCATGAGCCCTGGGCTGAGAGCTTCCCGTAGAGCGGCAGGTTCAACTGGAGATGAGGGTGACAAGTCAGTTCAGCCAGATCAGGAAGGACTTTTTACATTTCATTTTATCTTCGCTCAGTGAAAGTTCTTCTCTTACCAGGCCAGACCTCAAGAGACTTGTCAACATTTTAACCCTCCAAAAAGAAATCATTTTATCATCAGAAATATTTTTGACCAACTTACTCAAAGTCAATGTCACAAGTGTTTGTGCACCAATCAGGATTCAGTTTGTTTGGTGACTGTTAATCACATGTGATTAAACCATACAAATACAGTCCTGATGAAGTGTTTTTGTTAAACTCATTAAATAATACCTAAAGATTAATTTAAAAAATTTTTTTTACTATGTTTTATTTAATCATGAATATTTTGCGTTATAGATAAATACTTAAGATTATAAACCATGTTTTCAGCAGCTTTCACTTTCTTTCAGGTTTCTTTGTCGTATTAGGAAATTCAATGTTATGTTTCATTGTAAAAAACATAAAAAACAAACAGTTTGCACAAGGACCTGCTCCACTTACTTGGTGTTTCCAAAGCTTTCCTCAACATCTTTTCTGGTCAGAAAGACAATAAGATGTAGCTTCCGAAACAGGAAGTAAATTGATTTGGTTTAAGATTTATTTTTTCCCTACCTGTTTTTTCCAAGGTCAAGAATAAACCCTCAATCTCACCTTTTTTTGTTATTTTTTGTACTTCTTCTTGTAATTAATGTTATCGACATCAGTGAACCACATCTTCAAAACTCTCCGATATCTTACCTTAGTGCCTCTCCACCATCTCAAGGCCCAACAGAATAGGAGATCAGTAAACCACCAATTCACTCTGGCATGCCAGGAAGTATTCTTATTGATCTGATCTAACTGGTCAGCTGACAGACACTTGACAGGCAGGACTGAAATCATTGGAGTATAAAAATCTGTCTCATGCAGATGAGACCCCGAGGTGTTTTGTCTCCTGACACCAGCTGTGGATCTGGCTGTGACTGTTGATTGGTAATCATTGTGGCCTTTCAATTGTGCAGACATTGTTTTTCATCCTGCATGACTCCAACTGTGTGTGAGGGTGTTGATACAGTATATTTCCGGCTCTATCCCCTTTTCAATTGGAATTCTCCTTCTTCCCATTGTTTGTGCACTTGACGTTTCTTAAAAGCTTTTAATCTGCATCTCTGGTTATTGGAGACAGACGTATTTATTTAGTTAATCTCAGTTTTATTTAGTTTGTGGATTATTTGAAGTTATTAATTACACACTTACTAGTGTATTTAATGACAGTGGAACATCTTGCAACTCACCTTTATGTTATTACCTTCAGTTACATAAATCTTAATATTTGATTGGATAGATCACCAAGCAAAGACATGTTAATAGCAACGTCTGTTTCTGTGATGATTTTTGCCAGTAGCATTAAAAAAAAAAAAAAACTTCAGGTGAAACAGGTGTGTTTTTATTTCTATCTTTGCAAATTAAAATGAGAAATAATATTGGGAGCAGCTGTGTGTACAGGTCAGTGTGAGAATGAATAAACTTCAGGGTAAAGCCCCTGAGGAAAATCACCACAATATTCATAGTAGTGACGTTAGAGCAGCGGTGGGTCCCTGAGTCAGAGTCGCCATCTAGTGAACAGAGGCCATAACTGCAGATGTGTCAGATGATGATCTCTCATCTGGCCCCTCGAGATAAGAAGATCAGGGATCAGTTTAGCTTTTTGTTCACATCTAAATGGCAATAAAAACGAAGTAAACGACATCATTATTGTTAAATGTCTTGCATTTAACCTTCCGTTGTCGCATACAACCACATGGCAACGTAACGTTCGTCTTTTTATTTCTCTTGTCTTTACAGTTGCACAACCACGGTATTCCGAAAGACATCATCAAATCCTAAACCTGCATCAGCACTGAACTTTTCCTGAAAAAAATCTTCAAGTCAGTCATGGAGCAGAAGGCAAATGAGGTTTGTGAAAGTCTGATAGACACAATATTTGAGTAACTCTGGTCTTGTCTAATATGATTTTTTCTCTCTCTCTCTCTCTCTCTCTCCCCCCCCCCCTCTGTCTCTCTCTCTAGTGCCCCACCACCACCACCTCCCCTCAGAAACACATGAAGAACAGGTCCAAATCCACAGAGGAGATGCAACAGACGAGGAAGGTGAGCAGCAATCTGACGTTCATATCTCTTTTGTCCTTATACTCGTTTTGTATAGTAGCATATTTTTATACTCGTCAGATTTAATGTGACTTCCCTGTCTCACCTTACAGGCCTTTTCCTCACAAAAATCCCTCCCGGGCAGACCAGAGCTGGAGAAAGTGAAGGTGAGCTGTGCACACATGTTCCTGTATTTCAACATGGAGGAAATAATGACGTTGTGCATTTCTTTCTATGTCACAGTTTAAACTTGGAAATGCAACTTGAGTTGGCGCTGTATTTTCCGATGTGTTTTTCAGGAGTGTCCTGACAGCTCTGACACACCGTCATCCTCCACGGAGGAGCTAAAGTGATAAATGGAAGGACATTACCATCAAGTTACAAGATCATCATTAACACAACGTACATAAAATGTACATATGTGCACAGGGAAACACACAAAATATTCTTCAAAATAATGATAAATAATAAAACACACAGGCAAAGAATTGATGATTGGTTCAAGAAAACTGTATAAAAAAAGGTAAATTGAACACTCACACACACAAACTGAAACAATCACTTTTAAACATGGTAATGCTGTTTCATTGTACCGTGAGTGTCGTATACATACCACACTGAATGTGTATTGACAATAAAGTAATGCTGTTGAGTGAAGCTGTCTTTACTCTCATTCACAGCCGACATCTGGCAATTGATGCTTTTATTTATAGGTTTAAAATGCAGCTTTGACTTTTGAAATCATGATGTAAGGACAGGCAGGAGTTCGGAGATATTCATCTTATCCACAGTCTGTGCCTCGACACCGGTTGCTGAGGCACAGACTGCAACAATGCAACAGCAGAGAGACGAAGCAGGCAAGTTGTTTAAACGTCAGCTCAGATGTACATTTGTTGACAGGAATTTCCACCAACTCTTAGTTTCTTTTCATCTGGTTTTGCTTCATCACTTACTCTCCTGTCATTTCAGTTCCTGACACTTTATCAGGACATGCGATCAACTCATACTGTATACTGTATGTATATACTGTAATGTTCACTAGCACTGGCAGAGTTAAACCCAAAAGTATGACAATGAGACAGTCAGAGTTTAATTTACTTGGGCTAACAGGTTGCAGGCAACGTCAAAACCGGGGTCAGTCACAGATAAGGATAAGGTCCAAAAACAGGCCAGCAAGGTCAGGTCAGGCAACGGAACAGGAAATACTGGAGACAATTTAGCAGGGACCAAGTGAAAGTAGACTGCTTTATGCATATATTAAATATATATATTTTTTAACTCAAAGTCATTAAGCAGAATAATACAAATTAATGATATATAATTGAGATATATTTCCTTAGTTAAAGGGGATTAACTGAGGGACTAATGAGGGAATGAGCTGCATTTATTATATTTAATAAAATTGATTGCAAAATTTGCATTTCAAAAGTCAGAAGAACCTGTGAATTTCTGGAATTAATACTTTAAGGATTAATGTATTAATATAGAAAAATGGTTGACAAAAAGTTCTGTGGATTGACTAATGGATTAATAAACAAAATGTTTCAGTTGTACTCCTGTAACGCTCCTTCAGTTAAGGGTTAACTTTTTCATATCATCAGCATACTTAAACAAAAACACAACAATTAGCTTGAGAATTATTTTCTTTGCTTGCGCTAAAACCGTCATTATACCTTTTGTGTACGTGACAGCCGTGTGCCAGCGACCAAGGTGAAAGAGAGCTTTTATTTCTTAATGAAGGGCATCATAGAAATGGTCACGTACAATATATTGATGTCCATGTACCAGCTGCCATATGTCCAGAGATAATAAGCTGACATGTTTCTATGATTACCTTTACTCAAAAGACAGATTGCCAGCCAACTGAAAGCATAATATATGTCCCTCCGTGTAAGATTAACACATGGTAACACCTCGGCCTACTGTGGAGTAGAGCGGGACTAACAGCGTGCACCTCCAGGCTACGGCTCATTGATTGGCAGGTGTTTTGAGTGGCAGGATGGTGTATGATGACCCGGTGGCCCCTGCTTGCTTTATCCCCAGGCTGAGCAGCAACCTCCCAGTGACATTCACATCTGGAGAGGGAATTAACAGCATCATGGGGAAGGGGGTTTACCAAAGTGCTCTGGAACAGCGCCAGAGGTTTAGCCTTGTGTGTGTATAAGTAGGTTCCATATGTGCATGAACGTCTCTGTGTCTCTTTTCCACTGCTTAATGCTGCACCAAATCTCAAGGATTTATCCCCTCGACCACCATCTGACAGCAGCAGCGGCAGCAGCCTCGGCTCCAGTCCAGCTGCCTGCACAACAACAGAGCTGTTCTCTGCCTCTCTGGCTCCCAGCTCTCGTAACAGTTTAGAAAGCAACAACACTAGACTAGTGGGTTATTCATTTTTCTTCTCCTCTGAGTTCATGGACGCAAGTCTGAGGTCAGCAGGTTTGACAGATTTGGTTGAGAGCACTGCTGATACGACAAAACCGACTAATTGTTAACAAGGTTAACTATTATTCGGGTCATCACGGCCTTCTCCCATGGTAAGGAAGCATATCGCCTGCGGGTAGTGAGGTGTGTAAGTAAATGTGTGTTCTTGCTTGATCTTGAGTCCTGGCATAGGACCTAAGCACCTGAACATTCTGCACAAGTTATGCACATTAAACTGTACGTGTTTGAAATACTTCCAATGGCTTATCTCATGCAATAAATGACCATTTAATACGCTGGCTTTAATCACTGCCAAACTGCAGTATGAGATGAAAACAGCTGCATGAGAATAGGAGCGGATTGTAGAAGCCAATGCAGAAATGATACTTTTCTTCCAACAGTTACCACTAGGTGTCAGATTTCTCCTGCTCTTCCACGTGAAACTAAAGAACCTTAAACAACAAGGATCTTTAATCGGACCAGCAGTCCTCTTCATCTTGGATTCTTCATCTGGCCCCTAATCAGGTGAAAAATAGGTGGTTGAACAAACATAATTTATCACCTAATGCACAATGTGTTTTCCCAGCTCATGCATTATTAAGTTAAGGCTTTGTGTTATTGATTAACAATGAGGTCTCTGATGATGGAGCAAGTTATTCGACAAGAGATGAGGTGTTACCTGGTGGCTTATTTAAAGATGATTTACACTTCAGGTTGAGACTTTCCTTTCCAGGGGGTCATACACGACACCTAAGACTGTTTCAAGGTAAGATACTTTACTGCATATGTCAATATAAAATATTGATAAGTAAGATCAGTTTTTGTCAGTACTCCACCAAAGCTTTCTGTTATTATTTGAAATGGAAATCTCTGGCCTTTTATTTACGGCTGCGGGAGCAACATCCTTTAGAAATGTTGGCAAGTCAGCCATCACTAACTGACAACTGTTACTAAATGTTGCATTAATCCTTTTATTTTTACCACTTCAAGTCAAACTCAAGTGGAAAGATTTTGGCTGAGCATAAACAGCGTCGACGTATACATGTGAGTCATAGTGAATTAAAGGCAAACTCACAAATAGTACAGAAACAGAAGGAAATAGTGAGAGTGGAAGACTGGCAAACAGTGTGTGGCAGGAAGATTAAAGCATTCAGAACACATAACATGCTCAAGTTCATTAAGAGCATAAACGGCTGCAATCTATGGAACGTGTCTCACATACTTCCATGTACAGATGGACGCACATATGCTAACCTCTCTGCTCATCAGAACCTGCAGGAGGATGCCGCACTGAATGAGAAAGATGCAGCGACTGTAATTACTATAATTTCAACTGCTGTAATTACTGAACTCACTTCCATCCTCTTTGCTTTTACAGAGACACATTAGAGTCAGATTCAGACAACTTTAGTACTCCCTCCTCCACTGGAGTCCCCAAAATATGGCAAAGTGGCAGAGATGAAAAGGGGAAAAACAGTTCTCTTTAAACTGAGAGTGTGAAAATCATTGAGTTGCTGCTCTATAGACAGTGGAGAGTCCCTCTAAGAGCTGACTTGCAGCTGCAGGAAACGGAGGGAAAGATAAGTTACATGGATACTGATGTTTCCTTATTGATTCTGACAAGGCGTTAATTTGTTGAGAGAGGCGAGACGATGCCTCGCGGCGTATATATTTTAAGTGTGTGATTTGACCTCAAAACCAAGGACAGCTGCCAATTACAAACAATGTATTGATATCAGGTCAGGAGAAAGTCGTCACACCTTCCGTCGCAGACTGAAAAACATCTGTTTCGACAGCACCTTAGTCAATAATAAAAAAAAAAAAATGTAAATCTTATTTCTGTATGTAGCACTAAATTGGTTTGGCTCATTTGAAGCTAGTGTACTGCAATTAAAATGATTTCACTTGCTTGAAGCTAATGTACTTCCAAGATTCTTGCTATTCAGAGTTGTATGGTCATGATTGTTTGCACCTATTGCAAGTCGCTTTGGACAAAAGCATCAGCTAAATGCAATGTAACGTGGGCCGCCTTTGTTCCTTTCTAATTGCTTATCTGTCGATCTCAGTAGCGTGGTGAGAGATAGACTCATATGCAGACACGTTGGTCTCCTTTGGTTTATTTTTACTGCTGCAGGTGGCTGATGAATACATTCTCTCTCACGTGTTCCCTTTACAGCGCTGTCGTCCTATGATTTTAATTACTTCCATGTCTCCACACAGCCTTCCAAGCACCATGTCCTCTCGATCTATAACTATAGTGTCCTCTGGACGGACACAAGGGGTCAACAATGGTAACTTATTTGTTTCAATTCCCATCATTCTGTTCAGTCTTTGAAATTCAAGGCTGATCTTCGCCTCCTGAGTCTCTCCCTATTATTCGTTATCAGGGTTGAGGATGCACGGCACTCATCTATCCTCACATCCAAAACTCTCGCAGGAAGAGGACAGGGAGTCTGGCATCGGGTCCACCCTTGACCTCAGCAGCGGCAACCAACATACCAATCACTACTCCAACACACTTTCACTCACGGAGGGAGACAGACTCCCTAAAGAGAAAGGTACAAGAGTGGCATGAAAAGGAGAATCTTTTCTCTTTGAAAAGGCAAATAACGACAGCAGAATCCAAACCGCATGCTCATCAGGACAAGCTCAAAACACACACATGGCCAGTGAGATCACGCAGCCAGGGCAACACAGGCAAAGTAATATATTGTAGTATTTAAGATGGCTTTGTTCTCCATGTGTGAGAATGCTTACTGAGGTTATCTCTCTTATCCAGTAAATGATCCTATACATACGGTTGGTGTTATTCTATAGTGATCTTATTGGTAACAAATTCCATGAAAAGGCCTAAACCAAGACCAAAAAAATGTGTTAGTCGATTTCTCAATTCTTTGCAACTTCCTGACTGTGGTTCACAACCCCAATATTCTGGTCCAAATATATATTTTCACTTTTAAAATGGCAAAACAAATTTCCTGAAACAGCTGGGCACTGTGGTTTATATCAAACAGCACTCCAACAGGAGTAAATAGAGCATTTATTGGTAACTATTTTCTGCTGCGGATGAGTACACATTTGGTGCTTTCGTGAGTATTTCTGGTAACTGGAAGGGGTTGTATGTGGGATTGACTCAAAAGAAACAACAGTGCCCATGTCCATCCTAATGAAGGGAACGTGTCATTGCAGTGTTTTTGCTCATAAATGTGTTTGTAATCTCCCAACATTTCTGTCAGCCTAGTTTATTTGACCTCATAAAACCGTGACACAGCGAGGCCTTGTTCTTTGTGTTTTAAGTGAATGACATGAGTATGCAGGAGCTGCCTCTGTGCTTTTGAATCCTTTCTTCAACAAAGCTAGGCGGAAGATTATAGGTAATTATCAAAGAGAAAAAAGAAATGCTAAGGCATGGACGTGTGCATGCGTGCATATGTCTCATCGTCATTAAAAGCATCCTCAACAATGATCCTCCCATCCAGAACACATGAACTACAAGAAGGAGAAACATTGTGTGACACTCATTTCTGTGATAATTTAGCTGTGTTATATATTTTTGATAACTTGGCACTCTACTGTGGGGCACAATGTGATGCGAGACCATCTCCCTGTTTGTTGTTGTTGTTGTTGTTTTGAACAGATAGCTCTCCACAGACCACAGCAGTGAGTCTGAACAAGATCAAGCAGCTCCTCATCAATCTATCCAAGATCCCTCTCCTCCTCATCCTCCTCTACCTCTTTGTTTGCTCCTTGGACACTCTGAGCTCTGCCTTCCAGTTAGCAGGGGGTAAGTACTATAACCCTCACTACCCCCTCACCGGCTTTATAGTGACTCAGTCAGCTAATGTCTCAAAAATAAGTGAGTCACTGCAGAGCAGTTCACACTGTCCTACCGGGGGCCTGCTGTGTAATTTAATGCAGGGCTTCATGTGGTGACCTTTTTGGATTTGGGGAAACAAGCAGTTGGAATTGTATTCAACATTGCTCTTGGCAACCATGTCATGTCTGAGACCAGCTTTCTTTTGTTGTGTCTGTGTGTGTATGTGGGCGGCATATTTAACCAGGTAAAGTGGCAGGGGGCATTTTCCAGGACAATGTGGTGCTGTCTAACCCTGTGGCAGGGCTTGTGGTGGGGATCTTGGCTACTGTGCTACTCCAGAGCTCATCCACCTCCACCTCCATTGTTGTCAGTCTGGTGGCCTCTGGACGTGAGTAGGAGCAGACAATTGTGTGAAAATGTGTGAATATTAAGTGGAGGAAGAAGTATTGAGATAATAAAGTACTAATTCCACATTGTGAAAATACTCCACTACAAGTAAAAGTACTGCATTCAAAACCTTACTTAAATACAATTATCAGCAGAATGTACTTAAAGTAATTCTATTATATATGATGTTTTTCGATTAGTATTACTGCTGCATTAATGTGTTTGTTGCATTTTACTGCTGTAGATGTTTGAGGTAGTGCTAATCTACAGAAATGCATCATATTCTATGAAACCATCATATGTTTGTAGCTTTGTCGCGGTCCTGTGTGAGAATCATGTTTCTCTCTCTTCATGAAAAAGTTAACTTTTCATGAGCTCAGTGAAACTGTAATCTGTTATTTAGGTTATTTTAGGTTTTGTCTGCGACATGGAAAGATGTCCAGGCTGGCCTGATATATGATATATATATATATATATATAATATATATGTTTTATATATATATATATATATATAATATATATGTTTTGTGTGTGTGTGTGTGTGTGTATGTGTGTGTGTATACATACTATATGTCTACATAGCAATAAAAACAGAACGTAAAAAGAAAAAAAAAACTCCCATAGTGCACATGTGGCCATAACAACCATATCTAATTAATTTACAGTTTATGGTTCCAATCTCAGTTTTCCCACATGCTTATGGAGGATACAGGGAATTATTATTATATATAGCAGATATACAGTAGCTTATCTTAAATACATAAATGTAGGCGGATGAATGTTTATTAGGACAGAAGAAGATTTAGCTCTGTTTATATACATTAGTTTTCTACGGCAGTCAAGTGTAAACTAGGAGAAGTACATTCTCCTGTCTTGTAACATCATTTGAAGGATAAGACTTGTGTTATTTTATATTGATGCTACAAATGCTACAGAATGGCCGACACCAAGACCAAAAAGTCAATTTCTCAATACTTTGCAACTTTTAATCTTTAGTCTATGGCACATAAGGCTTTAGCTGCACAGCAAATACTTGTTGGTGAAATACATTTATTATTGTTTTTTGTTTTTCCATATGACTTTTCTTTCTTTTTTTTTTTAGTAAGTAAAAAGTAAAAAGTCATCATCATTGTCCTTTTACATTGACTGCAAATAAATAAATGATTCATTTTCACTCAGAAAAATGTATCTTTCTTTTCTGGAATTATTATCACTCACTGACTGACTGACCTGGATTTTGAGATTGTAGTGCTGCGGTGGCCATTTGCAAAAAACATCTGAGAATTATTGTAATCTAACAGATTGGACTGGGATCAGAGAGATAATGACATCAACCCATTTCACACCCTCTAATCTCCCACCATTTCTGTCAGCCTAGTTTATTTTACCTCATAAAACCATGACACGGCGAGGTTATGACCTGTTTGTTTCTAAAGAGTGCAAGTGTTTAAAGTGAATGATATCAGTATGCAGGAGCTGCCCCTGTGCTTTTAAATCCTTTCTGTAAGAGTTCTAGGAGAAACATTATAGGTAATTATCAAAGAGAAAAAAGGATGCAAAGACATGGATTTGTGTATGAGTGAGTGTGTGTGTGTGTGTGTGTGCATAAGTGCATGTGTGCTGTAGGTCGTCATCATTAAAGGCATCCTCAACAATGAACCTCCCTGCAGAGTGCGAAGGCTAAGCTGCCTCCACTCCCCTGCAAATTGTAATCACCTTCCAGCCCCATTATAACTGTACCATTTTGAAATGCAGAAAGTCATGTCTTATTATTATGTGATGCATTACCATTCATAACGATGGCAGACTTGTATCCATTTACAATGTTTTTTTGTTTAACTATAAATGCATATAGTTTTAGGAATGATGAGTTTTAAAATGTGCCGTTCTGCGTGGTCTCATCTCACAGTGCTAGAAGTGAAGTCGGCTGTTTCAATCATTATGGGGTCCAATATTGGGACTTCAGTCACGAACACCATAGTGGCTATGATGCAAGCAGCAGAGAGGACTGAGTTTCAACGGTGAGTGAAGAAAGGTGCCAAGGCTGAGGGTGAGTGGAGGGGATGCTGAAGAGCAGGGAAGAAGAAATTGAAATGGAAAAGTGAAGAGGATAAGTGGGAAGATGGAGAAAGATTGATAAACGCGTTGAAAGTGCATAGGAGAAAGCAGAGGAGGGTGACGAGAAAGCATTAGCAGCTGCTCGCTGCCTCTTTGCTTCTGCCTCCATTTAAGTGTAATTTATACAATAGTGACAATAATGGCACCAATCCACATTGATCCCACACCAGTAAATCTTTGGCATGAAAATATAAGGCACTGCACAGATGGCATGTTGCTTAATCTGTGTCTGGTAAAATAAACATCATTTATTAAACTTTCATAATATACTCACATGCTGAGTCCAAAACTAAAATGCTCATTACATCACGCACACCCAAAAAAGTTGACCCATGAAAAGCAGATTAACAAGCAATCATTTTGAGTAGTTGATCACGCTGATGGCTGACCTTAGTTAACATAGAAAATGGTTGTGACCCACTGCAGTGCCTTCGCTGGGGCAACGATCCACGACTGCTTCAACTGGCTGTCGGTGCTGGTTCTGCTGCCGCTGGAGGCGGCGAGTGGCATCATGGTCCGGCTGTCACACCTGCTGGTCACCAGCTTCAAGCTTCACCCTGGGGAAGAAGCCCCTGAGCTGCTCAAGGTCATCACAGAGCCAGTCACCAAGCTCATCATACAGGTAATACTATCAGCCAATCAGCATTTTTGTAATTGACCATTTGCTAAACAATCAATCTTAGCTTAGCAAACGTATCTAGTCATGACAGGTATGTCAGTCTTTGGATTTCTGTTGTAAGAGCGATATTTGAAGAGTTTAGAGGGTTGGAGAGTTTTTGCCTTTTCAAAACCAAAAACACAAAAACATAAGTGTAAGGAACGGACTTAACTCATCGTTTGCTCCAATGTATGGTGCGATCATTAACGTGTCCGGCTAAGTAGCTTACTGCCTACAGAAGTAACTGAGAGGCTTAGCAGGCCATTGAGCACACAATAACATTAGTTTGTGGGTTACAGGTTACGTTATAAAAAGGTCTGTTCACAACTAGCACAGCCGCTGTGTAGTATTCCCCCAGGTCCTGCATGCTACGGAGTTTAGGCTAAAGTTAACCTGCTCTTTATTATATTTGGGGAAGTTTATACTCCAGCAACCCCAGCAATGTTACCCGAGATAGTGTCTATTCAGTTGTAACATTAGAAGTGAAAAGTAGTTAGATCTTAGGCTACATCTGTAATCATTGTACCTATCATGCTAGGACTAACTAGCTCTACACTGCAATACTAGAAGTATTCTGTTTTACTGTATGTCTTTGACACAGATCATGAATTGGTGACTTTTTGCCTGGTATATACAGCTTTAGCTTCAGTCTTTGAGCAGAATATCATGTGTGCAGCCATCAAGTTCATATTTAAGACCTCTTTCACAAGATTTTCATTTTAAGATAAGTCAGCTGGGAACGTAAAAATGCCAGCCAGAGACAGCATTTTCTACCAACTCATGTAGAAAGAATTTTCTTTCTTAGCTAGCTAACTACATCTGATAAAATCTGCAACAGTTGCCATATCAGCAGGCAGATATGTTGGTCACAAGCTAGAAATGAGAGGCCTGCTGATAGTATTTTAAATATGTGCCGCGTGAGGCTGCAAAGCTTAATAGGCATAGCAAAAGTTACTAAGGGAGGCAAAGTTTAACAAACAGCTCGCTTTTTCAGTCTCTACGACAGCTGTGATGGGAACTGAACGTAGGCTTTCTGGATGAAGGACTGAAGGACCGGAGGATCTCGCTCTCCTTTAAATCACTGAATTTTAGAGATAAAAAAACATTTCTGCTTTCACCCTCAGCTAGACAAGTGTGTGATCACAGGCATCGCCATGGGAAATGAGGACATGAGGAACAGGACCCTGGTTAAAGAATGGTGCCAGACTGACCTTGTTATGGTAATGGCCACCGCTCTACTGCTGTCTCCTGCACATGCAGACAGATTGTGTCACACACTGGCGCCAAAAAGATCCTGACACTGCTGCCAGTAAAAACTGCGTTGCTAATTTGTGTTTTCATCACAGATGCTTCTTTATTTCTTCTTTTCTGCAGTCCACTGGCAACGTGAGCACTGCAAACTGTGGCTCCAGTCATGACTTGTCCCAATCGTCACTGAAGTGTGAGTTCTCTTGTGGATTGTACAATGTATTTCTGGAAAGCAATTTCTTTTTTGTATTGGCCCTGTCAAGAATGAAATGAAACTGTGTTTGTGGAATAATTTCCTTATGTTTGTTGGTCCTATCACTCTGCAGGTAAGCATTTGTTTGTGTCTACCGGGCTGTCAGACCTCACAGTGGGCCTGCTTCTCCTGGCGGGCTCTCTGGCCGTCCTCTGTACTTGTCTGCTGCTTCTGGTGAAACTGCTCAACTCTCTTCTTAAAGGCCAGGTTGCAAAGATCATCCATAAAGTCATCAACACAGGTGAGCATGCTCCAGGTTTTACACACCATGTCAGCATGTAGCAGCTGAATGCAGTATGCCGGTCTCCACATGAGCAAAAAAAAAAAAGAAGAAAATCTTTACTGCTTTGGATGCAAATTACATGAAGAGGCTGTGAAGAAGATGCACATATTGTTAATTGTATATAGAAGTGGGTAATTTCCGTCTCTCCTCTCTTCATCTCAACAGACCTGCCATATCCGTGTGGGTGGCTGTCAGGATACGTGGCCATGTTTGTGGGTGCAGGGGTAACATTTGTGGTCCAGAGCAGCTCTGTCTTTACTTCAACCATGACTCCCCTTGTAGGTGGGTGACATATGCTTTTGCATCAGCAAGATGGAGAGGGTCAAAGCGTTGAGATTACTACATTCTGTGAAAATTAAATTCAAACATTTACAAGATAAAATGTTAACGTGAGAAATGCGTAGGTAAGTAGGACACAGAAAAGACACTGTAAGTAGAAGTGAAAACTCACGAGCACCTCATGTGAAACAGGATGAAATGAGTTAAAGCATGAAAATGTATGAGCCAAAAACAAATATGCCATACAGTACATCAAAAATTAGAGGAATATGCCAGGAAAATAAGTAAAATTACTGAATATGTAGAATTATGTCTCATTTATGTGGCTACTAATAGCACACAGTGTGAACACAGCATCAGCAGAAACTTGCTGCATGGCTTTTTTTACTCTCTTGGATGCGTACTGTCTTCCTGCTTTTGTCCACCACCCACCTCAGTGACATTGATTTAAAAAAAAAAAAACACCCAGCCATTAAATTGCTGAATAATATAAATGTAATCCTATACAGAGTTTATGCTCTGTACAGATATACTTCTATATAGATAATCGTAGCAGCCTGGTAACTAGTGGTACTTTTGTTGGGTCTACGTCAGTATAGCAAATGCAACATCCAACTGTAATTGTAACTCAAATCAGATTCTACTGATTTATTATACATTATAGTCTTTCATTGACATGTTTCTTTGTGAGTAGTATACAGTAAGACAATCTTTGTGTGACTGATGCCAGCGTGAGACATTATGCATATGTGTTTTCTGTGCGTAGGATTAGAGAATATGGCACTGTAGATAATTGGATCACATAACACATCACACATAACATCCACAAAGTACTGTAACAAAGCAAACACAGATCTAATTCACAGTGCCGCAAAGCAGTGATCCCAGCATCTGCCCAGTCTGAAGGGTGGAGTATCTTCCCATCCTGACTCCGCAGTTATGTGTGATTTGGTGCAGGCCTTCAGGGAGTCTCTGTCTCTTTTAAACTGGCCGAGTTTCAGATCTTATTCTTGATTGGGCTAGCACTGTGCAGAAGTGGCTGTCATTACCATGCTATTTGCCTGGACTCTGCTTCTGAGGTTTGCCACTGCATTTGTGAGCTTAGATGATCACATTTCATGAATATTAGTTTGCAAGATTACTTTGTTTTAAATGTGTTGTGGCAGAGAGAGAACGACTGAAAGCAACAGCATGTACCTTTTAAATCCCGGAATTTGCCCTGAAAGAATCCCAACTCTGATTTAGCAGCTCCTAAACTGGGCTGTTGTTTCCAAGGTCACTGGTTTTGCATCAAGTTATACATTCAAACACCACAACCTCCGAACACACATCTACTGCTACAGTAAGAAATTGTACATTGAGCAAAGATTTACCCGATTACTCTTGTCATGTATTCAGTGGCGGATTAAAATGAGTGTGTTCTCATAGAATATCTCAAGTTTCCTTGTTGGCTAATAGCTAGAGGGGCTAAATGAAGGCCTACACCTGCTTATTCCCACTGATTTTGTCTTGTGAAGTTTGTAAGAACATGTTGCATAAGTGGCACTGTATGCCACTGGCTAAAAGAAGAAGCATGTAAAATCAGTGATGACTGAGTCATCAGCCTGCTACTCAGTGATAAATGTGAGATTGGAATCATGTCTCATTTTAAACAGGGGAAATTAAGCAGCTTAAATGAAAAAACTCAAAGGCAAGAGACTCTACACATGGATGTTTTCCAATCCTCAGATATACTTATTTAAGTATTTATTTTTATTTTACTTTAGATTTGAGCTTTTCCTCCCTTTCTACCCACGCTGTTACCATGTCGTAGTATTATGTACTAGAGGATAACATATAACATGTGTAACCATTTTCACCTAATTTCAGTACTTTTAACTACATAGATACTATCCCAAATACAGAGTACGAAGGATTTTATATGTTGCCTATTTATCTGACGTAATTTAAGTCAAATAGTTTGAATAGTTTAAATCCTCTCAGCAATGTTCTCAGTACATTTACTTCACTGCTGTGATTTCATACTGATTTTCATCCTTGTAAAAGCAGTGAATTCACATTTTTATCAACTCTTTAGAAATTAAATCCAAATCAAAGATTTCCACTTTACAAGATAGATCAGTGACGCTTTGACAAATGTTGTAAAATGATCGCTAACACTTGTCTTTGTCACAACTTCAAGAGCCGATGATTTTCATGCAGTTAACAACAAAACTGTGCATTATTTATTGATGGAATTGTTTTGTTTTAATGTAGGCCTAACAGTAAGTGAGTCTTAGGTGATAGACAATAAAGTGCTTTGAATCTTGATTCTTTAGAAGCATTTCCTGATTAGCGTCTTTATTTACTGCCCTTGTTTCCTCTTACACAGCATGTTTATGTCGTGTCCCTCAGGTATTGGTGTGATCAGCCTGGAGCGGGCCTATCCCCTCACCCTCGGGTCCAACATTGGCACCACTGCCACGGCCCTGCTCGCAGCTGTGGCCAGTCCTGGGAACCAGCTAGCAGCTGCCATACAGGTAAACCAGTGTTTTATCAGGCACAACTACGCAGCAACCTGCGGTGCTGGAAAATTAAACCAAAGTGCCAAAAACTAAAGCTCCCCTAATGGCCGCCTGAGGCTGGCTCCAAAAGCGAGTGAATTCCCATAGATCCCCATGTTAAAACGCCCAACTTTACCACCATGAGTATCAATAAAATGGCCATTTTAAAACTAGTGAGAAAAAAAGCACACGAAGGCACCATTACCACTTTAAAGGACATTTTTTTCTCTCACAAATATGTATTCCACTGATATGCATCTCAGAGAGATAAATGGACACAGACAGTGTGACAACCCAATATATATTTTCCCCCTACACGGACTAAAACTTTGAAGTTACAGATAATTATCTACAGATGGTAGATTATAATAATGTTCGTATGTATATTTAGGAATGTGGATTTCTACATAAATAAACTGAAGTGGGCGCTTCAGAAAAAAAAAACAATTGTTGGTAAATCTTCTCTTCGACACTAAACTGCCAAAACTAGAGCAATCTTGTGTCATTGGATTATGTTTATGGAATGAGTGTTGTCACTCAAATACCGCATCTCTTTCTCTTCTCTTTGTTTGTAGATTGCTCTGTGTCATCTCCTCTTCAACGTCTTTGGCATTCTGCTGTGGTATCCTCTTCCCTTCACGCGCCTGCCGATAAGGATGGCTCGTGTCCTGGGTGAGCGCACTGCCAAGTATCGCTGGTTTGCAGTGTTGTACCTTCTCCTGTGCTTCCTCCTCCTGCCATCGCTAGTGCTGGGCCTCTCGCTGGCAGGCTGGCGGGCGATGGCTGCCGTTGGGGCTCCTTTCCTGTGTTTGACCATCTTCATTGCCATGGTAAATATGATGCAGGCCCGTAGTCCTCGCCACCTGCCCACTAAGCTCCAGAGCTGGGACTTCCTGCCCCAGTGGATGCGGTCTCTCAAACCTCTTGACCGACTCATCACCAAGGCAACTGTGTGCTGCTCCTCTGCTGCGGAGGGGCAGGGAGATGAAGAAGAGGAGCATATATCGACACAGACAGCCTCTGTCAACACGCGGAAAGAGTCTGCCCAGAGGAAGGCACAGCTGGCTTATGACAACCCAGTCCTGGACTACCTGGATGAGCGCAGACCAGGTGTAAGGGTATTCAAATTAAAAGGGTTAGAGAGGTGCAACAGCACTCCACTGTAGTCAAACTTTGAGTTGAGTCGGACTAAGAAAAAAAAAAATGTTATGCTTTAAAAATAAACCCAGTTCTGATTGATATATGAATGATAATTAGAAGCAGCCTGCTAAAGCCAGGCTAAATATCATGAGCCATTAGTATGAGATTTTCATCCATGATCGATCCATGTTCCATCATCTGATGCAATCAAAAGCTACCGAATGCATGTTTTCCTGTCCCCTGTCGTCAAGACTCAATTACTGATGAACTACATAAACGGAGCAGAACATGAAGCATGATTCTGTAACTACAGGAGTTTTTGACCACTAGTGCTGCTATAGAGCAATGTTCTTTATGAATAATCCCCATATTTTGTGTGCACATGCACGTCGCCAAAAACATAGCAATGCATCAACAAAGGTAGGAAGAAGAAGATGAAAATGGTTGTAGGGTACGCATATTAAAAAAAAAAAATAAAAAAAACTGCCAATTGGCCACAATTTTCATTGACACCTATTTTAGGACAACAAAAGGAAAAAAGAAAGAGAATGAGAAATGAGGTTGCATCAACAGAAACACATTTTTGGAGAGACAAATTGATTGTGATATTTGTGAGAGTAAAGTAAGGTCTGTCAATCATACTAAGAAAAAAATGTTTTCAGGTTTTTTTCAGGTATAACCACTTACAAAAAAAGGTGTAAGATCAAAATGTAAATGTAAGTGCTGAGGTAATGTTAAGGGTAAAATAGAGAATGCCTCTCTTTTCAGAAGCATGTTGTTGATGTCCCCCCTCCCCCTCTGCTCTAATTGGTCCAACTTGAGAGTGGATTGATCTCCATCATCACCACCATCACCTGAGGGACGAATGTGTTTGTGTCTTGCTTGTTCTGCTTTGTGACGCTGATTTAAATTTGCCAGACAAAGTCCTCTATTAGATCAAATCTTACACAATTATAATTGTCTTTTAATGCAGTGTGCACATCTGTTGTCTGAGTATTGCCTCAGTGAAGAAGAAGACAGCCATCTAGTAACAACGCAGGATGGAATATATTAAAAGCAATAATAGACCGCAAAGTTAAACTTAATGCGTTTGAGTGAGACACAAAACGTAAACATGTACAATTGTGTTCGTTTACAAGAAAGCTCCAAAGAGCAGCTTTAACTAGAACTTTGACAACATTTCCTTTCGCAAAGTGATCCGACAATAACCACACATGAATGTCCTGTCATGTCTACACATTTTTTATGTTCGTATAAAGATTTAACGACAGTCATTGTTAGCTGTTATATTTCCAAGCTTTCAGCAGTCCTTGGTGTAAAGTTTATCCTGTAGGGACGGAGAGAAAAGTACACCAAAAAGGATAAAACAATCTTATTACAGAGTGGATAAATGTTTGATCATTGTGTTAAAATACCATAACTCAATTGTTATGTAAGTATAGGTGGGCGACATAATACACGCACTCTACAAAGAAATAAATAATCATCACGTTAGTTTCTTGATGTTATCTTCAAAGCAGTGCATGAATGTGTTGTAGCTTATGTGTGTGTGATGTAGTGTTCGGTGTGTATGCTTGTTTAAGTGGGAGAGAATACACGCTCAGGAGGTGTTGAATGTGTGAATATGTGCTTCTTTTCTCTCTTACACTGTAACAATTTATCATGCGTTCAAGAAATGTTGACTCCTTGAAGTCGGTTGATTTAATCCGAGAACAAAGTCTGACTCTTTCACTTTTAAGGTGACAGACTTTGAAGAGCGCTTTGCAAGCATGATGAAAGTACACGTTAAATAAATAACTGCTCTGTCTCCTCGTGTAAAATTTCCGCTTTGTCTTCAGAACTTCAAAAAGAGCGACTTCATTCACTCGTGTGTGTCTTACTTAAAAGAACTTTTCAATGGTAACATGTCTTCTTTTTCTTTTGACCGTTCATGGACCTTGCTAATCTGAAACAATCCAGACACTTTCTGTTTCAACAAAAGCAGCTTCGTCTCATCACGCTCCTCTGATCCTGCCGTGCTCTTTAAAGTTTTCTGTTTTTAAATGACACTCTGGGTGGAGTTTGCGTCATCCTGCTGAGTCGAATGTGAACCCCAGAGGCAGTCAAGAGCAGTCTGAGAGGGAAGGGGAGCCAAAAACAAGAATCTCTGACACTCACTCCTGCACACACTCACAAAAACACAGTTGTTGTGTAGCACCGCTCTCTTCTCTGAGTGCTGGTTATCCGCAGTGTGGGATCGAGCAGAGGGAACTGGATCAGTGTCGGGTCACGGTCCTGAAGCTACCAGGGCGTTTTTCAGCCTCTAAATCATTGTCAGATAAAAAGTAGCACATTTTATTTACACGGATTCACACGTACATGCTCCTAAATGATGTATCTAGAATCTGCAAAGAATTACATATCTGCGACTGTTTCCATTTTTAGAAGTGAGTTTTCGGGGCCAAATAGGTGCAATCTGTTCTCATTTACTCTACATCTCTCTCCAGTTATATGTGAGTGTGTTTGTGTTTTTAAAGTACAAGGAAGTGCATCTGTTCAGAAACTATGCTGTTTTCACAACTTGCTTCATGTAGGGCTGTAGTTACACTCCATTATTTAATAGCTAATTTCCTGAACCTTTCCAACCCTCAAAGCCATCAGATTTTGCTGCCAAGGCATTTTGCTTCACCACCCTGGTGATGCAGCAATAATCTATCAACAGCGTTTTCTTGCTGTGTTAGATGCTGGAGGAATATTTATCAAAGCGGTTAGATTACACTTATTCAAAATCATGATCCAGAGATATCATTACTGCTGAAACAGCAGAAGAGTTCTGTGGTAAAAACGTTGTAGCCTGAAACCAAACTTACTCACTGTGTGTGCAGGGTTTCTCTTCGGAGCCATATTTGCATAACAAAGATTTGACTGTGCTATACTTCCAGCTACAATTACAAATAGCTTTAATTAGAAAGCTTAATAGTGTTAGTCATTAGATTGTTGTAGCTCTAATAGCACTTATTGATTAAAAAGAATAGCCAAGCGTACTTATAAACTATCAATACAAAGCAAATTAGGCCAAATTGCTTGCTAAACCAGCAATTGCTAAGAAAGTTATAAAAGTTTTTGCTTCCACATATCCCCCTTTTTCTCAAAAATAGGTGGTCAAATGCATTAATAATTTACTTGTAAACAGGTTTTCACTTGGTACCCATGACCTATGTTTCTCTAAAATAAAATGCAATGATTGCAAATTATTGTATTATACTCAGAAAACTAAGAATAACTGAATGAACAAAATATTCTGTGCTTAAAAAAAAAGCTGCAAATACGTTGCAAACTATAAGGTGGAGGTGTTCATTATGTCCACACATTAGCTACCTGATCCATTAAGATTCATGCAGGTTCCACAAATGCAAGTAGTAATTGACAAGGTTTGCTACCTGTTATAAAATATTAACCGCAGCAACGGAACTAAAAAAAAAGCCTCTTGTGTGAAATAAAGACATTGCTGGTGGCGGTTGTGACGTCAGCTCTGTGTGGGCCTTTTGGGACAACACGTTTACCCGAACCTGCAGAAAGTGCTGCACTCACATTTCACACTCCATAGGGCCAAATGTACTCTTAGTTTACTTTTAGATCTTTGCCACGAATCCATTTGGCTCCTGATGACATGCAATATTCATGTATTAAAGGCAAGTTTTGTTTTATGTAATTGCATTTGTTCTTCTAATAACTAAAGTATGGCCATGATTAATTGAGTTGTGAGGATGCATTTGAATGAGAATCTTTGTTTTGATACGATGACAGATCTGCATGCCTGCACATACTAGCACAGGATCAGACCTCGATGGTCATGGCAGAGTGAGGCAAATGTATTAAAGTATGATGAAGTGTAATATCTAAAACCCCTTTGTGCTTTAAGAGGGAGCATTAGGAGAGATGCCTCAGCCACAGCTAGTAAGGTAGCTTGTTAAACAGTAATAGAGGTGAAGACTCGAGCATTTCTCAGTGCAGTACAGGTCACCTCTCACTGCTACAACTGGGAATCATGTTAAATGTTAGAGTATTTTCAGAATTTAAATTAAACTCACTAACTTCCTTTGCGAATGAATTTAAAGTGTTAAATAGCTGTGCATGCACATAGCAAAGTGGGGAAAGTTAACTTGAGACAATATACAAGGTTCCAGTATTCAACACAAAAAGTGATATCGCAAGAAAATATTCATGAAGTGTGAAAAGGTCCCTTCACTTAAATGGTTTCAAAAAGTATTGAGACATTTTGAAAAGTGCTCATGAATAAAAAATGATTGGTGTCAGAATGCATGCAAACACTTTTCAGAAAAACTAATCTAAATCAAGCAGGAAAGACTGTTTCTCTTTATCTGTGCTTCACTCACATAATTACCTCTTTAGCAGCACAAACACATTTGAATTGAATGCAATTGAAATAGAGGGCAGAGAGAGAGAGGAGAGAGAGA
>CALSBV010010690.1:789066-805950 GCA_943590825.1 Bovichtus diacanthus
TGTGGCCTGAAGACTTAACTGATGGGAGCCAGCTCGTGCTAACCAAACAGAGCTGATCCACCAGACTTTAACTGTGGGATGTTTATTATCGTTGGCTGTTACTAACCATGACTGTCTGGAAAGATCAACAGAGAAAATCATCCTCTGTCAACAGTCATCAAAGTGCATCAATGACGGTGCTAAACAATGTCACGCACTAACCATCTTTGATAGGCGCTTTCCAACGTAACATGAGGCAGCAGAATTACAAAAAGGATTTAACGTTACACGTCCCGAAACTTTGGAATGCTGAAATGTCTGCATTTTTTTAGAAAGCAGTGTTGACAGCTGTTATAAAAGCATAAATATAGAGCAGAGTGTTATGGAGTATTGCTCCATAATAGGCATTGTTAGCACCGTGACCTTTTCAACCAGACTTGCAGCTCGTCGCCGCTGTCCTCCCACTTTTTCTCTAGATATGCTTTTCTACTTTTGTCTGAATGTACATTTGTTCAGAAACAACTTTTTAAAAATGCCTGTGATATAAGAATGGCCGTTTTTGACAAACAAGATCATGAATCTTGGCAAAAGTATGACTCGCAGTATATATTGCCAGCATGTGATTTAAAAAAAAAAAAAAAAAAAAAAGCTTTAATAAGTACCAGATCTTTTTGAGCTTTTTTACGGGACCACTGTGAAATAACTCATTGTTATCTTGAAGCTAATGTAGTGTGTTACTGTTCAGCAGTGAGTCAGAATAAAGTCTCGGCCGTGTGAACTGGACTTTTTCACTCGTACTTTGCCGTGACCAGGAGTCATGGATGAGTTTGCCTCAGCTCATTTGTTTTTGTGGATAGCCCTGTAATCACAAGCACATGCACACAATCAAGCTAAATCTGGAAACGCACAGACACACACATACACAACACAGACCAAATGATCCCTCACATTACTGAAAGGGAAGCAGGACAATGTGCTTGTTTATCCTTTAGGATCTGAAACGGAAATAAATGGCCGCTTTATCAAAGTTGTCCTTAACGCCGAAAACTATCCATTCAATTTGCTGAACAGCATGCAAACACGCATAGACACGAACGTTTTCAGGAACAGTGATACATCATTAGTGCTGGATGTCTAATTCCCCCAGAGTATTAAGAATCTTTAGAGCAAAACAACGTTTTGTGCCTATGGGAAAAGTGGATGTTTGATGAGAGTGATACTTTGCATGTGTCGGTGCTCTTTGTAAGTGCAAAGTAATAACTTCGAGCTAATGTTGAGTTATTAGGTGGTGAAATGATAAATGAATCAGTGGGTTCAGAAAAAATGACTTTTAAAGACATTGGGTTTAGGATTATTAATTGTTGATGGGTGCTACTTCAAGACAGAGCTCTTTTTCTTTCCTTATCATGTGATTCCACTTGACACATTAAGACAGAGCCTTTCTTATTTCTCAATCTGTTATCCAACGTTGAAAAAAGATTTTTATCTCGCTCACTTCAAAGGGCTGTTCACACTGTACAGTATATGCTTCCCTTAGGTCATATTTATCAATGTAACATTTTATTTCACTGAGCTGATGATGTGCAGATATACATAAATATAAAACCAGTGACTTCTAAAACTGGTCACAATCACTACACAGATGATTATCATAAGGACAGAATGTTCTACAACTATTTGCAGGCCCCAGGGCCCTGACACACCAAGCCGATTATCGTCCGCTGGTTAATGTCGGGTCGTCTGTGAGCGTCTGTTGGCCTAGTTTTTGCAGTCTGTCCCACAACGTCGGCAACTTTTCGGATCCTTTCAAATTGACTAATCATAGGTCATCATAGGTCTTGCAAAACATGCACGCACTGAATGAATGAATGAGTGAATGTGAATGAGTGTGTCCTTTTCATTCGATTTGTATACTGTTGTTGTTATGGTATGCTATAACACATTACTAGTTTAAAGTTTCTTTCATAGTAAACTGCATTATTGTTTGGCAAAACAATCTGCTCCCAATGCCAACTTTCTTTTTCATGTACATATACAATAAATACTGAGTGCAATGCAGTTAGGATTAACAATAATGCGTTAGTTATTGCATGTTTTCTTTTACCTGCTTGGTTGACATCTAAATTTTTTCAAATAAGATTCTGCGTGGCACCAAAAATTGTATGCTCCATATTTACTACATTTTGAGAATTATAGTCATACTTCATTTGGATGACCAAAGGAAAAGTCATATAATTTATAATTTATTTTGACAATTTAATTGCTCTTTTACCTCAAACTCTTATGAATTTCTACTGCCTTAAGTGTGGATTTTTTTTCCAGCAGAGTTTTAAGTGCTGTCATATCATCCGCTCTCTCTCAGCAGCTCAAGGAGAGCGTTTTTTATTCAGATGGTTCAGAGGTTAGACCTTCTGCTCTGGAAAAGTCAAGTGGCTCTGTCTGCTCATCTCACTCACTTTGTCAAGACTGAAAGAAAAGGTTTCCAAGCGGTGCAGAAGTATATGTTGGTTTCCTCGTCACACACAGCCATGGTACAAATCTCAGATTATTAAATAAAGAATGCAAAATAATGACATAGACAGACCATTTAATCATTTTTAGGCCTCATTTATTTTGTGTATCTTAAAGCAATAACACACGGAGAAAATCTGTGTCAATCAAGTCCATTGTGTGATGCCACCTCTGCTTAATAACAAATGAAGACGAACTGCAGACACGTCGCTCCTGTCTTTGCGATTATTATGCAGATATATAAACAGACAGATGGAGAGAGAGAGACGTGAGTTCTCTTTAGTCTGAGCATGTTGCTTTTTTTGGGTCCCACGCGACCTGTTGCTGACAGTTTGTTGGCGGCTCTGGTTAGCTGGGGAATCTGATTCATTTAGCCAAAAAACAAGACGTTTTCCACTGCGATCCTGGTTGTGCTGTGATATGCCTAAACTGAAATCATCCTCTATTAATGGGATTACTTTTTATATTCACCTAAATAAAACATTTTATACAAGACAGTTTCATGTACGTTTATAACATTTTCCCACAATTGAAACATTCAGTTTTGAAAAAAATATTCCAGTGAATTTGAATAAGCAATTAAGAATAAAACTGATTTGTGCATGACATTATTATTATTATTATTAATAAAAAAATGACCTGCCAGTGTAAAGAAGGCAGCATTTAGACCTTCATTTTGTAAATTAAAATCTACTATGACAGGTAACCGAATAATACATTTCTTTTTAAAAAAAGTCCAAATGATGAGAAAAAAAAGACACTTTTGACACAACTTGGAGTTTTTCGAAAAGCTAACACTAACTAAAAGTAGACGTGGAAGGTTGAGCAAACATTGGGGGAAAAAAAGCAAATGAAATCGGAACAGAATGAGCGTCACAGATAAACCTATTGGTACATTCATTCATTACAAGGGTGATCACTGGGGATACACAAAGGCACAATCATTAAAATCCTCCGAACTTAATCACATCACACACACACTCACACACACACAGACAACATGAACAACTTCCTGGGGAAATGAGTGGGAGTAGAACAGGAAATAAAAGGTGTGTGTGTGTGTGTGTGTGTGTGTGTGTATCAAGCCCCCAGGAACAAAGCTGGGCATTAGAAACTCGTTGAATTTTCACATTTTAAACCATTATGTCCAATTCTATTTAAAAGCCACCGATAGTCGTATGAAGATATTATTTTTTGTTTCATTTATGTATGACACTGATGCTCACGCTGTAAGGCCCAACAATAAAGAATGTATGTATAGGGGAGAGAGACCTTCATTAAAAATGAATGGGCCGGTGC
This sequence comes from Bovichtus diacanthus, assembly GCA_943590825.1. Lineage (NCBI taxonomy): Eukaryota > Metazoa > Chordata > Actinopteri > Perciformes > Bovichtidae > Bovichtus > Bovichtus diacanthus. The sequence continues at coordinate 792,856 of CALSBV010010690.1, forward strand.
TCAAAATATATTCATGAAGAAAAAAGTAGCGGTTGAGGTCAGAGGTTGCCATGACGATCCCATCGGAAGTCATTTCCAGTTTTTCCAGCACTAAATAGACACTTTGAATATGTGTGAAACTCCACAACAGACTCTGACTAAGAGCAGCATCACAACACTCTGTGGGTCTGAGTCTCGGTGAATCACTGATCATTTTCACACATACTCATGTTGATATTCTATGAAAATGCTCTCCCCTCTTCTCCTGGCCTCTTTTGCTCTCCGTGCTCTCTTCTCCTAACCCCCGCTCCTCTCCCCTCCTTCCTGAGTTGAAGTAGGTGCACAATGAGCAGAATGAATCCATTTTAATTGACAGGTTCCTGTTGCACTGTGGCCTAGCTGTGTGCAATGGGTAATGCATGAGGGACCTACATGGTTTGGTTTCCAATGAGGAATGACACCATCACGCGTTATTGGTGTGTGTGTGTGTGTGTATGTGTGTGTGCGTGCGTGCGTACACATGTTATGTCCATCAGATGACAGCTTGCATGTCAGAGTCTGTTTGTGGACTCATTTGGCTTTGATTGTGCGCTTCAGCGGGATTGAGTCATGAAACACACCACATACGGAAACACGTCGCTTTGTTTATGGAAATGATCAGTTTCCAAATCATGATCTTAATCACTGGGAGACAAAACGCAGATAACAGATAAGCTCACGCTGAAGTGAGACATTCATGTGATGTCAAACAGCAAATGAATCACAGAATAAAGTCCTTGTTGCCTGTTTAAATTAATCAGGGGCTTTAAAAAAAGGATATTAAGGTAAGAAGGAGAAGTAGAATGAACACAATGACACGATTTAAAAGATTAAAGTGGATGTGATAGAAAATGGGAGATGTGAGTGCTATTTTCTCTTGTAACGGTGTAAAAAGAAACTGGTATTATGGTCCAAATTCATGTGAAATTCTGTCTTTAGAATCTTTACAACACATGATTTACAATAAAGGCAGAGAGGATTTGCATTAAATCAAAAGCAAAAATGATCCATGTGATTAAGACAGGCTGATAGGCAGGAAGTAATCACAGAGTTGTAGAAGCAGCCTGGCAGATTTTATGTGGCATTTTGTAGTTTTCTGTGATGGATTTTGTAATTATTTGCAGGTTTGGAGATAAACAGGCTTCGTGTTTCATGGGTCACTGTTGAAACAGGTGATTATGGGGCTCTGCTTCAGCACTGTCGACGCTCAGCACCTCAGAGTGATTGCTCCAACGTGTCGTCTAAAACCACAAGGCACCCTGGAGGCTGACATTAGAACAACAGAGACCGTTGTTTATGATGCGTTTCTCACACATAATAAACAACGTCTTGGTTTAGATATTAGCTGAAGTTTATTGGGCTGTGTGCTTTGAGCTTGCAGCAGCTGACAGAGACATGGGATATGTGAAAGCACACAAAGAATAGGCTAGAAACGCACTACTAGGAGAGAGCAAAGCTTTACAGAAGAGAGATGGTTGGGAGATTTTGATGATACACAAAACACAGCTTTCATCCAAAATGAGTTTTTTTCAGAGGTGAAAACACTGATTGCAATGGGGACTTTTGTTTTTATTGTCGAAGGAGCAACTCGTTTATTTTATTTGTCACTTGAGACACATTCAAAAACCAGCAGAAATAAAAGTGGGAAATTATTCATTCTTCATTTTATTATCCCAGAGTTCTATGTTTTCATCACCTGACTTTTTCAAACAGTTTGAATTGCACATGTTTTGTGTCAATTTGTTTTTGAGGGTGTACAAACAGTAGAGTAGATCTCTCTCACAGGAAATGACAGTTACGTACAAATCATATTCATCATTCTTTACATTAAGTTTGAGTCAAAATGGTATGTGCAATTACCTCTGCTGAGATTTTCAGAGTTTGTGCATTTACACAATGTCGACTCTCAGAATGTCATGTTTATGCAAACCTTTCATGTGTTGGAGGCAGTGAAGGCAACAGTGACATGAATGTGAGATGTGCTGTAAAAGCTTGTCATACATTTTGAATTATTTTTTTCCCTGTGTTGTGGCATTTTGTGCCTCTTAGCTGATGTAAACCTGCTTGTTTATGTTCTTGGCAGTTGCAATATTATATATATTATTCTTAGTGGCTGAGAATGAGATGCCCACAGGGAACTGTTAAACTGGTGCATTTTATATCATAATAATAATTATATTTTTAATCGGGGTGGGGGAATTATTGGTGGGAGTTATGTGAGACTTCTTTCAGACCTGGCATGAAGTCAGCAAATATAACTGGTGAACATAATGGAGCATTTAGATGCTAAAGATTCAGATATGTTTCTTGGTTGCCAGGCTTCAAACAAATGCTAATATCACTCTGTGTCTTCTGGGTTTTTAAATATGCAACTGTTTGCCTGATTGCCTTTAACCATATCAACATTTGTCAACGTTGTGTTTACAATTTATTGTGCTTCCCCAAGTGGCCAAAAACTCAATTAATACAGGCATAATCACCACCCTCATCACCACTGTAGTTCATCATTAGCATACAAAGATGCTAAATCCTGAACTTCAGTTCTCTGGAACTGCCAAATAAAAAGCAAGTCCTGAAAAGAAGCCTGTTCACATATTTATATGGTTATCTAGTGTTTTATTCAAAAAGAAACTTAACATCGTTCTGAAAAGCATTTTTTCACAGACCTCTTTTGTCGCCGTGGCTTCACCTTAGTGAAGAAGTCAGTGGAGAAATTTGTAAACTGGCGCACACCTGGAACAGGATGTCTTGATTCCATCTTGATGCAAAATCATTTCTTCTTCAGCCTCAGTAATTACTAATGAGTACACTGTGATAGTGGGGGAGCTGTGTGTGTTCCTGCTATAAGAATTAACACAGAGAATCAGAATCAGAATCAGAAATCCTTTATTAGTCCCACAGCGGGGAAATTTACATGGTTACAGCAGAAAGGTAAAAAAAGGATACAATAAAAACACAAGTGAACGCTGCAATTAAGTGGATGGTTAAGTAGGTAAGTAAAGTGCCAATGCAGTGGTACCGGGCTAAATACAACAATAGTAACAATGGATACTAAGTGTAAAAATATTGCACAGAGATATTGCACATAGCTGTGTAATTTCACAGTCTGAATTGGTGAGTGTGTGGTGGTCTACCAGGGGCCGTGGAGATTGTACAGTATAGTACAGGACATTGAGAGGAGTATTTTTACTGTACAGCAAAAAGGGTAAGGTGTTCATCCCCAAAACACATCCATTTTCACAGTGACTAAGCGCTGTCATGGTTTTGTGTGTGATGATTTTACGTTTATGTAAGAACTGACTTCTGTGATAAGGTATGTTTGCAGAACTGCAGAGGATTACCTCAACTTTCATGGCATAGCAGTTGCATAAGAAATTACGCCTGTGAGTTCAAATTAAAAAAACGTACACAGCTTTATGCTGTCAACTGAGAAAATTAAATTGTTCTCCTTTCATTGTCAGTGTCATATGGGACTTAAAGAAATAATATCCCATTAGGAAAAAAAACAGCAGGAGAGGCCTAACACCTAACTCCCAACCTGTCACTGAATATGACAGGTACACACACACACACACACACACACACACACACACATATCTTGTTTGTTTTGTTCTTATCCCCTTCCCTACCTCCTCCTCTCTGACAACCAGCTCCACCAGGAGCAGCAGTCATCAGTGTTTCAGCTCATCTCCCTCTGCAGGACATGCACCGTGACCTTCTCTGCTTCATGGGACATGGACCAAGCTCTTTGGTAGCCATGCCTCCTCCCTAAAGATTATAAGGACGTGACTATATTACACTTTTCTCTCTCTCGGATACACACAATGCACAGGGGAAGACACGTGTTTCAGTGAAAGATATAACAAAAGAAAAGAAAGTCTTATCTATTTGCATTTAGCCTGCACTGAAATGGTGGATGTGCATTTCGATTAATGAGCACCAGGTTGAAATGTAATTGAGTTTTTCTGTGCGCTTGTAAAAGAAAAAAAAAGGTGCTTGTAAAAGGTCAACGCCAGACTAACAAGTATTAAATCCTTAACAGTGGAGGAGGTATATGCCTCTACTTTTACATCCAGTAATAAGGCAAGGCTTAAGTTACATTCATATCTTCAAACATGCACAATGACTCAGTGGTTTGCACTACTTTACACAGAACTGTTTCCTTCAACTTCCTCGGATTACTGGCATTGCCTTTGACTAAGATACTCTCTTCAAAGCTGCTCTGATGTACTCTGTACTCTACTTACCCAGCACCAAACAAAAGACGATAAAATTAGCAGCTAGCTGACGTATTTAGAAGCTACAGATTCAGATATTTTTGGTTTATTTTTATCAGAGTTAGTGGAGAACAAACTGAGCTAACGCGACTCCAAATGAAAACTATAAAAAGTCATGTACAGGTGTACTTTAGGACACCGTGACATGACTGTTGGGTGTGGTTACAGGTGACACAGAGCGCACTTCTGACCACACCAAGTGTTTATGGCTGCAACTGACTTGAAACGTTCAACCTGAGAGGTCAGTGATGCTTTGCTTTTTAGTCTGGTGTTAACTTCAAACCAGCATGGCCCATAAGATGTCACTTTTATCATGGTTGGACCTGCTACAGGGCCCAAAGATGAGATGCTGGATCCCTATTACACTCTCATATATTAATGGTATATATATATATATTAATGGTACAAATTCCCAAACAAAATTTAGCCTGGAGCTTTCTGTGCACCCTGGAGCTCCGGCGCCTCAGGGCAGTTGTCCTCTTTACCCTGTTGGTGATCCAGCCTTCCCTTTAACCCTAGAGGACACCAAGATGTGAATTTATATATTTTCTCCCATGACACACATACCCAGCAGACATTCATCCCATCTGAACTTTGTGAACTGCACACATCAGACACTGGACGGTAGCCCAGAGGCAGCTGCAGCATTAGCATGTCCGTATGGGATTGCTGTCAGGATGAGGAGGAGGTCTGCGCCCTCTCTGCTCCACCAGCTGCTTTGTGTCTCTGCTCACATCCACTTCTGACACCAGTAAACAGAGAGAGAGCTGGTGTTTACGTCTCGCTGTGAGATGTATCTGTTTATGCACAGTAGCCTACATGTTTGATTGTAGCTGTTTGTGTTTCTGTGCACACATGACTTTTACAAACTATATGGACTCAGATTGTGTGGTGTTTTTATTTTGCTTTTGCATTTGCTTTGATTGGTTTTAGATATACACTATAGCTTCATCCTCCTCTAACACTATTGTCTATGCAGCTTGCCTCATATAGGTTTCATCCAGCTGTATAATTTGCAGGTGAGAATGGAACCAAACAGTAATTTTGCTCTGAAGAAGCTTTTTCTCCAATGACGTAAAAGGCCGGCGACATAGTTTTGTCTTGTCAGTTAAGAGGACCTGTTACAAGGCAACATGTGAAAGCAACAACGCTAACACAACAGTGTAAGAAAAATGTAAACTTGTAGTGGCAAAGGTTTGAATTAGGGAGCAGGTGCAAGCTTAGATGGAGAGCTGAGAAAAAACAGGAAGCCTGGCCAACATCACCAATAGCCACCTGCCAAAAGGCTTGAAAACTGTGACACTTATATCATACACTCATATATATATATATATATATATATATATATATAGCATCAGAAAGGATACTTGATATACAGGAACATCTGGAGATGCTTTGGATCTGATGAGGATTCCTGTTTGAGAGCCAGTAAAGCACTCATCAATGAGTACACGAGAGGCCGAAGGCGAGACTTCCATTATTCAGAGAGCTAAATGATGTTCTCGCTGAAGGAGAGCAACATGTTGCATTCTGTTTCATTCCCTTTAACACTCGTCTTCACTGTGACACGACTGCACGTCGTCTCATCAACCACAGAGGAAACAGGGCAGGTTGTGTCTTTTAGATTAAAAAGAGATGCTTTGCAGATGTTCAGCCGTTGTTGAACTTTGGAGTCTGATTCATGCAGTTGCCACTGAAAGCGTCCTGATAACTGAACGCAGATGTCTCAGTGCAGTGATGTGTTGAGGCTTTTTCTAAGGGCACACTTGCTTTTTTTTTGGGCACAATTACATACGTTCCCATTTACACTGTAGTCTTACAGTTTGAGCAGCTTTTGGGCTGAGTGCTTTACTCTTTCAGAATTCATGGATATCTTCCAACCAAATGCTAGAGCAGCTGACTGCTTTAATCAGCTCCATCACTGGCTATCACTGTGCTAATCAGTGAAATTGGGTGCTTTAGTGTTTGGTTGGAATGAAAGCTACAGGGTACCTTGACTTGTTGACAGAAAAGAAAGCATTTCACAATTATTCATTTGACTTTCCTCAGTTTTCTCACCTAGTTTGTTTATTTTTTAGACGCAGTGACATTTTTTGGAAAAACCTGTGTGCCTGATGGTCCTAAATTATTATTATATAATTATTATTTTGATGCGTTTATGTCAAAAAATAAGAAGGCCCACGTGCCAACTTCCCTTACCTTGTTTTCCAATAATTTTCATCAGCTACATCTGCAGGAAAACTGAAAATTCAATCCGGGTGAGCTCCTCAAGCTGTAACATCCACCCCCAATGTGAGGTGAATTTCTAATTAAATGCAGTCAGTGGGGATACAATGCTACGAATTTCTATACTGCTGTCATGTTGAACATTGTAGTCTCAGCCACATGAGTATTGCATAATTCATATGTAGAGCACATCACTGTTATAAGCAAGTGTGACACAAATCCACACCTCCGCCAGCAAAGGACAGGATGATATGTACAAAGAAATCAACTCACTGAAGAGTACAGTGTAGCTGGTGCCATGGTGAGTATAACAACTGAAGCATATCCTAATAAACTCAGGAGGCATACTTTAGTTCATTCAGAGAAAACTTTCTTCAGTTTTTTATTATATGGAAACCGTCAACATGTTTCAACACCCATTATTTTTAGCATCGGCAGTAGCGTGGATCTGCTGATCATTAGTCTGTTGGTCCAGCAATTTGGTTCTCCCGACTGGCTTCGGCAAAAGTTTGATTGACGGATGGTTGTGTGTGTCTGTGTGTGTGTGTGTGTGTGTGTGTGTGTGTGTGTGTGTGTGTAGGGATTAGGGGACATGGGGTGTTAAGAGACTCCCACTCACTCTTTTAATGATAATCTTTAAAACCCCATGAGTTTAATTGGCCGGTGGGTTGTTCATCACTCGTGCCTTCGGATGTTTGTTACCAATGTACCAGTATATCCAATAGGCATTAGGCATTGGCTAATGAGTCAAATCGGCCCAATAGCAACTCGGTTAGCAGCTCAAGCCCTGTGGAACCGTTGTTGGGTGCTGCACAGCCTTCCCTATACATTCACTTTTCCTAACGTCAGAATAAGATATGAGTCCATTGAAATGTGGCCTGGTTGTATCCGGTACCTTCTTTTCCGACTTCAACAGGGAGAAAAAGGCCTTATCTCCTGGCCTTATTATTGCTTGTTTAGTTAATACTGACAACTAAATATAATACTGGACAATGTGTACATTTACTAGTTTTTTTTGTTTTTATAATCGTATCAGTTTTTACTATTAATATACAAGATAAGATTCACAGATATCATTATCAAGATTAAGATATCAATGTACCATTTTGTATCATACAACACTTATAAACAATAGGCCTTTTTCACTAAGGACATTTTAACAGGGAAGACACAGGTATAAATGATAGAAATTGATGATGGCCGAGTTCATTGAGCTGCTTCAGTGTCAGGGTCCTGGTGTTGTTCACGCTGGCTCATAGGCCTTTCTCACAGCAGACATTTGGACTTGTTATAGTATGAAAAGCACAGGCGTCACTTATAACACAAACAATGGCTCTGTTATATTCAAGTGGTCCAGTGATAGTGGAGACAAGCACGTACAATACCAAGAACCTAAAACCAAAGCAGCTAATAAGAATTCAGGCATCATTAACTGGATTATTAACACCTGTGCTTTTCTTACTGTGACAAGGTCAAAAGGTCTTCCAGGAAAAAGGCCTATTGTCCCACTGGCATGGTTTACTTGGACATTTGAATAGAGCAGAGCCCTCGTTAAGGTTGTTAGTATCACCTGTCAAACAGCAGAGACGAACTGACCGTCATATGCACGAAAAAGGCTGAGAAGACAATGAGCAGCTGTGCAGACAGGTGGTCACCAGCAGCAGGACTTGATGGCGACATCTAGTGGGCAGGTGAAGCATGTCAGGGTCGCAACATGTCAACAGATGGTGAGTACACAGAAATCACATTCTGTCATCTGGGGTAGAAGTATTCAGATCTTTAACTTAAGTAAACGTAGTACAATGTACTACAGTGTAAAAATACTCTTCAAAGTCAAAATCTTACTAACGTAAATGTACAAAAGTATTAGCGTCAAAATATACTACACATACCAAAAGTAAAAGTACTCATTATGCAGAATGGCTTATTTCAGAATAATATATTGTATTATTGGATTTTTGATTATTAATGTGTTCATCACTTTAACGCAGCAGCTTGTAAAAGTGGAGCTCATTTGAATTTTGTTATATGCTGCTGGGTAGCTAATCTATAATAATACATCATAGTTTGATGGTTATTGTGCATTAATAATTCAATTCTGCAAAGTTACTTATAATTCAAAGATGTCAGATAATCGCAGTGCTGTAAAAAGGATCATTTCTCCCTCTGAGATGTAGTGGAGTAGAAATGGAAATTAGCAGAAGATGGAAATATTCAAGCAAAGTACAAGTACCCTAAGTACTGTACTTGAGTAAATGTAGTTAGTTACGTACCACCACTATACGCTGTGTCCCAAATTCAAACTCTGACCCAGACTACACATTTATCAGGGAGTAGAAAAGAACAGGTATCACCTTGCACTTGACAAGGTCTCTGAGAAGGAATTCAGATTAAGCTGCAATAACCACTGCTTCACTTCAAGTGGTACACTCTTAGGTGAAGTCCCCGTTTTTAAACTGGCAACAGTCCCACAAGGCCTGTCCCATTTCATAAATGCAGCCTTCTTATACCAAAATTGGAGGACACATAGGATGCAGTGGTCAGTATCTTATAACCCTCTGTGTCAACACACACTGTCTGGAAATATTACTTCAAACACGATTATATTTGTATTTTATTTCTAAAAGAAAAAAGGATGTAATTGATTACTTTCTAAACTGCTGCCCCCCTCTCCCAATCTAGATTATTAGGGAGTATTAGTACTGGTTTTCATTTCCTGTCAAATAACAACCAACAGTAAAATATTAACATAGTGTACAATTGTAGGGCTTTCGCTTGTTTTTACATCAGATCTTTTTTGTACATGCTTTCATTCATATGTACATGCTAAAATGAAACAATAATCACTATTCATATCATTATGGTTGTGACAGACTGGACATGGCTCCCATTGCTGAAAGGATGACGTCTCTGCTTAGATGGGATATGATAAATGTGTTGGATACTGAAAGAACTTTTTAAAGAATTTAACTTTTAAATGTCATTTTAGAAAAACGACTCAACAAAAGCGGCTTTATTCAAAGATTATGTGGATGACTCCATTTTGATTGAAAAATAAAAGTCAAGCAGAACATTGTAATACCAAACTCATCATATGCAAAGAGGTGAGGCAGGACATAGTGAGATGTATAGTTTTTCTTTCCATTTTTGTTTTTCCTTTTGCATTCATGCAGCACTTGAAATAGGGCGCACAATAAATGATCGACATGAAGTACCGAGCTGAACAGTTCCTTCCTCCACCAGCTTCCTGCATCTCTTCTGAATCGCAAAGACCGATGTGCTGTCAAACCAACCTCCAAAGAGAGATAACCACAAAACTATGCAATATTTAATCCCCCAGACTCTTACTCAAGCAACACCTGAAAACACCTTCTCCCTTTATTTCATCAAATGAACTACTGAGCTGCTGTTCATCTAGGAATTCCCTGCATAACACCCAAATACCTATAAATAAAATGAGCTAAAAGTTTACCACTTGAAGTGAAGCAGTGCTTATTTCAGCTGACTTTGAATTCCTTCTCAGACACCTTGCCAAGTGGAAGGTAATACATTTTCTAGTCTACACCCTGATAAATGTGTAGTCTGGGTCAGAGTTTACACTTTATTAATGGCTGGTTAATCAGTACTAAAGTATTATATTACTTCTTATGAACTTGGTACTTGGAACAGGGTCTTTTTTCATTACTTTGATTGAGTTTCTCTTTTGATGATGAAAGTTGGATCAGAGCTTATACTTTAAATGTTGATATATTGATGTGAAATATTTTCCTTAATAAAGAGGTGAAGCTTGAGGGGATGGTTTTTTCTAAGATATCAAGTGCAGAAATGTTTAACTGCTCTCACAATAATCAAATATGAGAACAGTACTTTATTTCACAAAGAGAATAGTTGAACAAAGGGATCAGCAAAGAGAGATGGAGCCACATAGATGCAGTAGAAAAGGCTTAAAGGTTATGAAAATAAACATTCTCCATTTTTGGACTATCTTGCGCTGTTCTCTCTGCAGGACATTAGTCAATTCCCTTTGGGTGTCGTCAGCTAATGTTTCACTACTCCTGCATTTTTCCTCTTGCTTTCTTTTGATGCCGCAGAGGGTTCGTGATCTCCATTATGTATGAGGGGCCACTATCTCGCACAGCTGTTCTCTCCTCAGCGATCACTTTCAATCAGCCTCTTTCTTTGATTTATTACTTCCTGTTGTCCTTGGGATGGCTGAATTTCACTACACTCTCTGTGTAGCAACAATTTGAAACTCCAGCTTCTCTGGTGCTCGGGAGCGCTGACCGCTGACCGGGTCTAAAATAGTTTGGAGTCAGGGGATGAGATAAAAGGGTTGGATGGAAAAAAGAAAATGACTTTCCTTCCTGAGCTTGGCTGGTTGTAGGCAGGTTGTAGGCCTGTGAGAATCTACCATTTTAGGATGATTGTTGTGTATGGGTGACCTCCCTCAGGGGGTGGAAGTCCCCTCAGGGAGGTGGTTGGTGGGTGGGGGGCAGCACTTGAGTAATTGTTCCACAATCTTGCATCATTAGCACAGTTAAAATAACAAATAACCTGCGTATCTGACTTGTCTGTCCGCACACACACAAATAAATGAGAGTATGAAGCAGATCTCTGTTGGGTAATCTTGTGTAGTGAGTGTCAGTAGTCATTAGGCTGCGTCAACTTAGGGTCACTGAGACTGAGGTCAGGGCCAGGGGAGCCCTCCTCCACCCTTCCCACATCTTCCTCCACTTCCTGTCCCAACAGCTGGCTCTTCCCCATCCTCTAGAAAAGTGATTATTTATCAGTTTAGTCTTCAGTTTCGATAAAGAATTTGTAGTTAATATAGAAAAAATCTGCACACTCAAATCTGTGCAAACATCTTTTTTAATAAGCAAGCTTTCAGAGGGTACAGGTGGCAAGTGAATGCAGCAGCACAAAAGGTTAAGGAACATCACTTGGTTAAATGCAAAAGACATGTGTCAATCAGAACTGTGTACAACCGTGTGCAACATTTTGCATCCATTTGGAGTTGTGTGTTCGGCCACATGGCAAATGTCATTCACTCTACTTTAATCTCTGTTTTGGTCTCCAGCAAATCCTGAGGGCTATATCTGGCTCTTTAGCCGCTAAATACTCCATCATGTTCACCAGCTATTAACTAACTAACTGTGTATTTGATGCTGCTTGTGCGTATCAGAGCTTTTTTTTAATTTTTTTTTACTAAGGATTGTAACAGTGTCTCTCACATACCTTTTGGACTTTCACACTTAAGCCCCTAAATATGTGCAGAGTACAAACTACTCAAAAATGTTGTCATGCGAACTTGATCCTACTTTTAGGGACAGGAGTAAAAGCATGTTATCCTATTTTTACTGTAGCTTAAAAAAAACATCCTATCTCTTCTAGGATTAGGCGTCAGAGAGTGTTATGAATGTTTCAACGGTGCCAAGCTGATGGAAAAGAAGCTGCGATATACACACGCTTTTTGGAAAGGATTTATATATTTGAAAGGCTTGACAACAAGAAGAAACTCTTACGTTAAGACTGAACACTTGTGACCGATATTATCACTTTTGCCGAGGTAAATCGCACAACCTGAACATGCCATTTTCTTGTTGAAGGTGTGCATTTTTTTTACAAATATATTAGGCTTTAGGTAGTTATTTTATTGCTTAAACTGGTCTTAGTTTCTATATTTAATTCCTGGTTCGACGTCATATTTAATACCGCACACTGAAGATTCTTGAAGATGACGAGAGTCGAGTTTGTTGGAAACAATGATGAGACACTTTAAGAGAAGTCGACTCTCTGCATAAATTGCAGGTTGAAAGCTTTGTTACCTATCATATCCAGCTCACTGCAGGAATATTCAGTGTAAATTGTTTGGCTGAATCCAAGATTTGTGACAAGTACAATTAAGTCTGCATGATTAAAACACTTCCTGCTATGAAGTGCCTGTGTCCCACCAACGGGTGCACTCAGTTGCTTGGAGGCCCAAGGCAAAGACAAGCACGGGAGACCCTTTAATTACACCCTTCGCATTTACACCCACCCTTCCAACTCATTGAAACTGGGTCATTGCAGAGTATCCATTGAAGGGCTGCTGTTAGGAAAAACACTAGAGCGCAGAAAAATACGCACACACTGTGATTGGATGATGACGGTACTCCTTATTCTTCCCCCCTCATTATTGTTATTTCTAGTATCTACTCTCACCTGGTTTCTAACATTGGTTTAGCGGCGGCAATTATTGCTCTTTCGGCTCGATAAAGTAACATGTAGTTTATTCTTTGACAAGCTTTCATTTCTGTTTCCCTGCACCAGCTTTTGTGAATTTATTATATTTAATTGTGAAGAAAAAGACTGGGTTGGGTGTTCTCAAGATTTTGTTTCAAATTATTGATTTCTTTAGTAAGTAGACATGTAAGAAGCGGGGTAATGTACATCGAGCGGGTCATTATTTTATAACGAACCCCGACAGGAAGGTGTCTTGAATCCCGCGAAAGAGGTTAATTTCACACGACCCGCTCGATGTACATTATCCCGCTTATTACATGTCTACTACTTACAAAAGAAATCAATCATTTGA
>CALSBV010010690.1:806350-878850 GCA_943590825.1 Bovichtus diacanthus
AAGTGTGTGTTTTTACACATGATGACAGGAATAGAAAACAAAAGGGGAAGAGAGATGCACTATGGTCCAGTAATCGGCCTCAGTGCAGGGATGAGGAAAGTGCCGGAGCCTACGAAGAATGGTACCTTCCATCAGAGCCTGTGAGAGAAGTGGAGTACACAAGATTTCCCTAGAAAATGAATCAGTGGCCTGAATGTTTTGTTTGGATTTAAATAATTCCTGTGAATGTCCCCTAGAAACAAAACAAGATTCAATATCACTGAGAGAACGCATTCAATTTATGAAATAGAGTGTGTAGGGATGAAAACAATATATCCACTGAAGCGTAAAGACAAACAACAGCAATACGACGTTCAGGGAGAACAGAAGCCTAATTGTCCACGTTGCATATGTTCTTCTGTACAGTACCATCTGGTTTCTGTGGTCTTCGAGGCTTTCATCAAACTGCAAGAATTTCTTGAATGTTCACTTCTGTATGTACCGGAGGAATGGTGAATAATTTGAAACTGCAAAGACTTGAATATAAAGTGGAATGAGGTTGGAGGGAAACATCTCTGCATACAAATATTTTGTTTCAAACAAATATACAGCAGTCATTGAGGAATGAAAGTAAATGATAAGCATACATGGCCACATCTCTCTTTGAATAACTACTTGACTTTCATAGCTATGTTTGAACCTAATGTAGGATTACAAGCAACAGGACAACAGAGGAGGTACATTTATAGATTAAGTGTTCTGGTTGCACTTTAAGGGACTAAAAGTTTTCCAACTGAAATCGTCGATTACATCCCAAAATAGTTTCAGAAGATGGTTAAGCATACTTTTGTTTGAAAGTGATAGCCACTAAGCATAATCAAAAGTTTCAACCCAAACAAGAGCTTTTTTGTTTAGTTAGTCTTCACCTTTAAAGGACAAGGCTGGCAAAATTATATAATTAATTTTTGACGATAAATTCAACTTAAAAAAAACAAAAGAGTAAAAGCAACAGTGTAGCAGTCCATCTCTCAATACTTCCTGAATTCCCCAGTCTGTCTGTGACTCTCAATCCCAAACCCATTTTTTCCTACTGAATGCATAAATCTAAAACAAAAACAGGTAAAAAAAAAAGATATAGTTTCAGTATTTTAAAAATACTTAAACAGCTGGGCACTGTAGCTTTTAGCAAATGTTACTCAGACAGGAGTTAATGATGTTTCGTCAGCTGTGGATTTGATACGTTGCTGAGTATTTACTGCAACGGGATGATGTACATGAGATTGACTTGAACTACAGTGGACAACAATGATGAAGAACCATGTCACCCAGTTCAACAGTGTGGCTCACAGGTGTGTTTTTAATAGTTTTTGGACAACTCTATGGTACAGAGGAATAAGGTAAATCTGGATACACAGAAAATCAAATCATTGTTGGTTTTGATCTGCTCATTGGATCAAGAAACATATAGAAATATCTCCTAACGTTTCCTTTAAAGTTGCATTTTTATATATATATATTTTAGAAACAGAAATAAAAAATGTCTAATGTCATGGTGAATCCGCTGTTATATCTACTTGCTTGAGCTTTTAAGAGGCACACGTGTGTGCATGCAGAGATACACAGAGTTCTCTGTTTCCCTTTACACCTCAAGTCTGGTTGTTTGTGCTAAAAACGGCCTGGAGCCAGTGAGCTCAATCCAACCCTTGCTACGACACCAGCTGATTTACACTAATGACAAACTTGCTCTTCTTCTCCAGATAAGCGGCTTACTGGGATTGACGCCACTTTTGGCCTTGCTCGCTTTCAACCCTTATCTTGTTAGAGACAATTGAAAAAAGCAATTACCTGCAGATGCAGCATTGTGCCTGACAAACAAGGTAATGTAGCAGAGAAGAACAAGCTGCTGCTCTCGCCATCGTTCTGTCTATCTCGTCCGAAGACACTGCACCCATTTCAGATATGAAGCATGTCTCTTTAGGACTATTGTGACTGCAAAAAAGCCTAGTCCACACTTCTGAACCCAAACAGCCCTGATCGTCTACTCTTTCTCCGCTTTAAAAAAATTCCCAAATACAACATTCCCAACAGCATCCTACACCAGGAAATGTTTTGACTCTCCAATTGGTCTGATGCTCTCATTAAGCCTTTAGAGGAAGATTTGGGAGGTTGAGGGTCGTCACACCTCTGCTTCTGTTCCTGAACTAGTCTCCAACTTTGTTTACAGTCTGGGATAAATAAAAGGCTCGGTAGAAAGGGCCTCCAAATCAACAAACAACCCTCATTTTGTCTTGAATACAAATGCAATTAGCAGAGCATTTATCTCATGAATAGTGAGGGATTGTTAGGGATCCGTGTTTAATCTTGTGTGAAAGTTTATAAAAATGAACACAATATAACAGGCCGTGCAGCTCCACATGTTAAGTCTCTCAATTTGGATTCCAAGCATGTAACAGAGCTGAACTGTGTGAGGAGACTTATCAAAATCTTTTTTTTTACATGACTGAAAGTAACAGAAAGCACTAACAGCTAATTAAAAGCATTGTGCTCCATTCTTTCTGCAACAGAGCAGATGATTAGAAAGATAATTGAATTAGGAAGTGAGATTTAACAAGGGAGTTTCACTCTTGTCGGATAGTAATCAGGAAGAAAATGACACAGTGCTCATGGAAATATTTCCTCCTCGGATAATGCAACAGGCTTTAAGAGTGATGGTTGTGCTGTCTAGAGACATCACATTTATACAACATGTACACAACAACATTCAGTTACACATGTCCTAATTAACATCGCTTTCATCCCAGTAATTCTTCACGATGAAGACACAGAGCTAATTTCACCGTCTCCCGTGAGCGTGATTCGACCCAGACATTTCATTTGTTTCAAGAGTTTGTCAATCCCTTTGAGATAAAGGCTCCTTCCCCTCACCAGCCGCACTTCTCTCAGACTGTCTAATTATGTTCAGGAATAAAATGGTGCAGCACGTCAAGAGGAAAACGAAATATGCAACCATCCACTCTTCTTTCCCTTTATGATATTTTAACAACTCCCTCATGAATATGTGCACACCTTCCAAAAACCATTTCATTCAACTTTAAAAAAAAATTTCCTTTTAAGCATAACACCCTTCAAACAGGGTAATTATCTTTGGCAAAGCGCCAGAGAGCCTTAGGATTTCTTTGAAGACATTCCTAAGAGTATATAAATAGTGCATCTTTCCCCAGCACCCCCTGCAGACAATATATATATGTGGAGCTGATCAGTCTTCTTCTCAATAACCAGAGTTTTTCCAGAAAAGTGCAGGAACTTCTCATGCAAGTTTCTTGAAATATACAACATTTCACATGCACTTTATATCCTGCATACATCATAAAGCAACCACAGTTTGAACCTGTATGGGAAACAGTGGTGTGCTATACACATATATATAAATATATATATGTATATTTATATATATATTGGTTGAAGTCATAATTTGTAGGATTTTTTCCATGATAATACAGCTTTATAAAGCAGAGGATTACAGACTGAGGCTTGGCTCGTAGATATTAAGCTCTCTTATTGAAGCAAAGAGATTTGATGTTGGATGGGAATCCAGCTCTTTCTGCAATAACTGTGTGGAGGGATGTTATTTCTAAGATAGAGGGAGCAGGACTTTTTTTTCTATTTTGATTGTGTGACGTGTGAGCATCCTTCTTTTGGCATGTTCAGGAATTTCAGCCAGTCAAATCTACTGGAATTATTTTTTTACCACCTTGCCAGTAACATTTTATGTGTAAGACAATAATAAAAAAAAAGAATGCACAATGAAATGAAAGTAATATTTGCTGGATTATACAACCCATATTTGTTCCAAGACACTGAAATCAGGTAGTGTTGTAGAATAGTGATCATAAATGGTTTAAATATTTATTGACAAAATACTGAGGTATTATGACGTGTTGAAATGAAACACAGATTTATCCAAAAGATATTGCTCACACAAGCCTCAGTTTGGTCATTGTTCCAGTGTGAGCTGGTGTTATGGTGCTGTGGGGGGCTGATATTAGACTCCTATGTACATTTGGGGGTTCACTGTAGCTTTAACAGCAGCAACCAAAAATAAATGTGTCCAAAATGTGTCCTGTTATAATGCCAAACCTTTCCACCGCATTCACACATGCTGATAAACTTAAATCAATTCATCCATAGGATTTTTTCATAACACACACTCACATCATACTGCTTGCCTGCTTATCCCTATGCTCGCATTTTATAGACGGTGGAGATTAATCTTCTTTTTATCTGACACAAAACACCTACTGTGAATCAGCCACCAGCACTGCAATCATACATTATAATCTACAAATTAATTTAAATGTTATCCTGAAGTAGTTCTTTCCTCCTGCTTGCTGCACTATTAAAACATGTATCCAATACAGTAACTTCTTGTTCAAAGGTGAATGTTGGTAGGACTTCTTACCTATATATTACAACTTGTGGGGCATAAATGCATCTAATGATTGACTAACTGACCATGTTTGATACTTGTATCAACTTTGCAACACTGAACAATATGTATGTTTTGTTTAGCTAAACTTAACATTTTATTCAGACTTTTAAAACAACACTGGGTATTTTTTTTTTTCAATATGAGTTACATTAAAATTTATTTGGGGAGGGAAAACAGTCAGTCGAGAAGAATGAGCTCTAATAATATAATCCCTTCCCAGCATTGTTAGTTAGAGAGGCAAAACGGATTCCTTTTGTTTACGTGCGTTTCGAAGTTCTACATATGATTTTCTTGAAGGATTTCCTGAAATCCCTGTTAAAAATAGTGTATATTATGGGGTTCACAGAACTGTTGCAGTAGCCAATCCAAAAGAAAAGGTTGAAAAGTGCACCAGGGATGTAGCAGCTGTCTCTGCAGATAGCATGCAGGCTGTACGTAAAGAAAAAGGGGAACCAACAAAGCACAAACACCCCCATCACTACTGCCAACACGAAGGTGAAACGTTTCTCCCGCATTTGGGCCACTTTGGTCTTGTTGGCTGCGGCCAGCTGTTGTCGCCCAGCTGGGTTCTTCTGCTCCGGGTAGGGCTGCAACGCCCGGGCTGAAGCCCAGGAGAGACGGCAGTTCTGAGGAGGGCAGCAGTCTGACCCCTCCACCTTTCTCCGCTTGTTAAAGCGATGATTGCGGGTTTTAGTATCCGACGGACAGCAGCTCTCCTCCAGGTCGATGTCATCCAGCTCCCCCTGCCTCTGCTGGTGGCTGCCGGAGCTCTGGCTGCTGGGGCTCTCCGTCTCGAACTGGTCCTTCCTGACAAAACAGGTCTCGGACTGAGAGGGCTGTCTCTCCAAGCCGTTCTTGGCCACGAACACGGTGGAGGAGCGCTGCTTGGCCACCTTATAGATCTTACAGTAAACTAGAATCATGATGAGACCCGGAGCGAAGAAGGACACCAGGCAGGAGGAGAGAATGTACCAGGTCTCATCGTTCAGCAGACACTCCCGTTCATCATGTTTGGTCATGAGAAGAGGAGGGAAGGAGATGACAGCAGATATTACCCACACTACAACGATCATGGACTTGATGCGCTTAGGTGTCCGCTTCAGGTTGTAGCTGACCGCCTTTGTTACTGACCAGTAGCGGTCCAGGCTGATGGCACACAGGTGCACGATGGATGAGGTACAGAACAACACGTCAAGAGCCAGATAAAAGGCGCACCAAGTACTTCCAAAGTACCAGTAGCCCATGACTTCATTGGCGAGGGAGAAGGGGATGACCAAGGTGGCCACCAGGATGTCCGCTGATGCCAGAGAGACCAGAAAAAGGTTCTGGGGCGCACGTAGAGCCCGGCTGGTCAGCACTGCTACAATCACCAACACGTTACCGACAATGGTCACCGAAATGATGACAGTAACCACCAGGATGATGAGCGCAGTGGCTGCCTCCGTGTGTGGCAAGCCAAGCGTTGCGTCCGTGGTGTTCTCCTCCTTGGAAACGTTTCCCACCAACAAATTTAACTGGGTTAAATTCATCTTCGCTCCAATTTGTCCTTTCGTATCATGTTTGTTGTTGTGCACCCATTTCCTTTCCAAAACAGCTAAGACTGGGTGCGCTGAGCTGCCTTAACGCATGGCGATGCGTTGAGCGTAACGCTCCTGGTCAGTACAAACCGAGAGTAGCCCACATAAGACGCAGTACCTGCACAAATGCATCTCCTCAAACAGAAAACCCTTCTTACAGGTCCTCCAAATCCACACGGGCTTCCGAAAATATCACAGAGTTAACAATCCAACGCTCCACGAGTAGAGTTGCTCCTCTTCCGTCACTTCGTCGTGCGTAATGCTGCTTTATTTGCGTTTTGGTGAACAGCATCGCTTTGGTGGAGACACATTGCTGATGGAATGAATTCCCACACAGTAGTGAGGTGACATCACTCCAACCCATCTCTAAACTTAAAGGAGAGAGAGAGAAAGAGAGAGAGAGAGAGAGAGCGATAGAGAGAGAGAGAGAGAGAGAGAGAGAGAGAGAGAGAGAGAGAGAGAGAGAGAGAGAGAATTGTTTCGGCAGTTGGATTTGAGATATCATGGACAATGGAAGAGTTTGATTTTGTGCAGTCAGGCATAGTTGTTTTCATTCGTTTCATATGCAATTTTTCTCAGCATTACATAGAGCCTGCTGTAGGTCCTGCAGCATGTTGGAAGATGAAAAACACCAACAGTCTAATTTAATCAATTTAATTTTAATCGAGATTGTTTTAAAACATGTCCATGGCACTAGCAGCGCTATGACAGAGATGTTTAGGGTGACATGGCCATTAAGAGTGACTGATGGATATAGAGGTTAAACAGCACCGCGGGAGATTTCTCTGAACTGTATCAGCCCTGCATAGCTGCCAATTAGGAGGTCATGGTTTTCAAAGGAAAGTGCAACAGTGATGGACTGATCTGCACTTACAATTTGTCTGTGAAATTTAATGGTCCATTTTTCACAGTCCATTTCTCTGACAGAGGCCTATACTTGTTATACACCCTCACTCTTTTCCATTATTCATACACTGTTATCTATGCTGGCACATGGGGGTGACCATATACCTGCTGCTGAGAAGCTTGCATCTGTTTGGTCCGAAGCTCCAGCCATACAACATGTATGCAGCCAGTCGTAGCCGCCAGGGGCTATTTACCAGTCAGGGGTGATACAAAAAGACACACACACACACACACACACAAGCACACACATGGCCAGTCAGGGGTCATTGTGAAATGAAACTATGAAATTAAAATAATGCTGAGCGGATGAGTCGTCTGTAGCTCTGCTCACCAGATGCACTTTGCTAATTTTGGATTTAAAAAATAATCTATTTTGTAAAGTAAATAGCATCTGTCGGAAGTCTGTCGGTATAGGATTTAGAGTCAGGCTTAAATCTGTTCGATGGATGCCAACATTAACGTTAGTGTTTGCGTGTGCGTCTGTGTTCATCCTTGAAAGTGAGTTGTCTGGAGGCTGAGCATCCTTTAGTGGCTGCAGTAAGACGAAACACAGATGTAGATTTGGAGGAGGAGGTGGA
Organism: Bovichtus diacanthus; assembly: GCA_943590825.1. NCBI lineage: Eukaryota > Metazoa > Chordata > Actinopteri > Perciformes > Bovichtidae > Bovichtus > Bovichtus diacanthus. The sequence goes on from CALSBV010010690.1 coordinate 813,880, forward strand.
GGAGGTGGAGGAGGATTCAGACAGCCTCGCTTCCCTCTCAGTTTCCTCGCAACATAAAAAAGCGGTGAAGATCATCTAAAGGGTGACTGTCACCATATATCAGTGGTCTGTAGACATACCCTTAAGGGTCTACCTGCTGCATAAAAACAGAAAAAAACACTGACCTCAGTAACCAACGTCCTCCAAAACAAACATGCTCTTTACAAGCAGCGAAACACAGTTATTTTGTGTCTGACTTTATAACCTGCGGGGATTCAAGAATTTACATACAAATATAATTATAACAAATGACCTAATCTTGTTATACAATCATTTGATGTAAAATGTAATTACACACATTTCCTCTATTTTTACTTTTCATTTTAACCTTAAAGGGATGCTAAGAAATGTATGTATGTGTCCCAAAGCAGAGGACAGACAAAGCAAAGACAATACTACTTACTTATACTTTAGATAACTTGAAGTACAAACATATGAATATATATATATATATATATATATAGACTGTACATGTGTGTGTATGTGTGTGTGTGTACTAAGAGCAATCTTACAATACTTTACTTTCTGCTCCTGTAACTTCTCTCAAGGCAAACACAGAAATGTTCGAACAGTTATGAATCATCCGGCTTGCAGGTGTTGACAACATCCAGTCAAAACAACAACAAAGTGTTTTGTCTTGTTGCTGCACAGGCCTTACTTTTGTTCAAGACAAATGTTCAGGAGAGAAAAAAACCAGACTGTCTCCACAATGCCGTTGTCCTCTTTAACTCAAAAGTTGATGAATTAGCATTTACATAACGCATATTACTTAATATCTCATGAAGCTGAAAGACACATACATTTACTCATCAGTATATACTGCATATAGCGGACCAAATATTTTGTGATTAGAGGAAACAACTAAATACGAGAAATAATCATTCAGCCTTCCGTACTTTCTATTTCGAGCATTGCAACAATACCCAGCATCCGGTCACTCTGGATGTAGCTTCCTGTTATGATGCAGTCACCACACCTAATGAGGGGTGAACATGCCTAAGGTCCCCTTCTCTGTGGGGCTAAAGGCTTTCAGACAAATTAAGAAAGCACACAGCCACTGATTCAAGCAACTACAGTTTCCATTTGAAAGTAAAAAGCATAACTGAACGGACAAAACTGATCAGCTGTTCAGCGTGTTGTGTTTGTGACACACATCTGCCCTCTGTCATGCACATGCCACATTCCTTTACTGTCACCTTTAAAACAAATTAGAAGCTCTCTGCAGCCACAGAAGCGCTGGGAGCGGAAAACATATTTTTAGAGTGACTGGAATAGCTTTAATTGTGTCAACTCATCCATCATTAGATATGCACCGTAATTTGACCACTTGTCTCACAGCCAGCAGGTAATGTGTTGAGTGACTCACGTAAAAGCAAAGGTGTGTTGTAAATGCCAAGGCTTGAGCGAGACTGCTAAGAGAGGTTGCCACTTCTCATTAGCCTTCATGGGTCGTACAAATATGGTATGCTGACATATGATGATGCTGATAACACTGTTTACAGGCCATACACCGCTGTGTAGATAGAAAGAAAAGATCCCTGAGACGCTTATTCAGAAGAGACTGATGACTGTTTATCTCGCCGCCTCAATCCTCTTACCTTTCCTGTTTTCTTCCGAGGAGACTGTTAAGGCTGGTTGTGAGCAGAACCCACCGCTGCCTTATGTAACGTTCCAGGAATAAATGGCCGGAGGTGGCGCGAAAAAACCTCATCTCAGGTCGCAGGTGATTTGTTATAGTAAACATTTTCTTCAGGGAATTCAGCCTGCAGAAATTCAGCAAGGACCCCGTATGATTACTATATATGCATAAGTGTGTGTGTGTGTGTGTGTGTGTGTGCGTGTGTGTGTGTGTGTGTGTGTGTTACAGGATCCTTGGCTCTTGTTGATGTGTATATGTGTATACTTGTGGGAGATAGCGTACAAGGAAGTGGGAGAGGACTTTGTGTGTGTGTGTCCCAGCCACGCTGTGATTCACAATGTTCTTTTTTCAGAAATCCCACATCGTTCAACATCTCCCACCTTCTTCAAGTGTTGCTAATGCTGTCAGCAGGCCTGGCAGGTCTAAATACATGACTGCTGACCTTTATTGTGTCCCAAACAAACAAGATTTGCAAGATTTTTTTACACAGCTTTAGACATTGCTGCACTTGGATTTAAAAGCAGGAACAGGTTATGGAAGCATAAAGGTCACACATTTCACCGATGGATTTTTCATCTCAAATTTCCGCTGAAGTTTGGGATTGCTTTTTATCAGGGAAGTCATTGAGGCTCAAAGGGCAATAAACATATCAACAATTATTTAAATTGCCTTTCTGGGTTTAAATGTTGTCTCTTTTATAATATTTTTAAACACTTAAGCAGGCATGCTGTCAGCTCTGTAGATCATTAAATGGCCCTGAATATGATGAAACTGGAACTGATCAACTTGTTTCATCAGCTGCTCTCTGAATTGAAATGAGGTATAAAGGGCTTCATTTTTGCTAAAGAGTGTAATGGTTGTGCACACATTCAGCAGAGGAAGACGCTTTTAAAACTTACTTCCAAGACCCAAAAGAATAAGCTTCCTGCAAAAGCACTTGAGTGAATGAGATCCTCCATCTCATGTTTAAGAGAAAGAACACAGGTTAAAAGTGGCACATGTTTGCTGTGATTTGGTTTACTTTCTTGTTGACTGGTAGCTGGAGTTTAAAATGAAGAAAAATGGATGAGGAAGAAGAGGCAACTTGTGAGTATGAGGGCAAATCAAGCCTTATAGTGGGATCAATTTACAATGCTGTAAGGTATGGAAAAGTCCTTCCACCGAATATATTTTCCTCACAAAAATTCTAAATCCACCTCATTAACACCGAACAAGTGGAGCAATGAGTCAGGACTCGCTGATGACTCACAAGACATTATGATTTGGTCACAGTAACAAACTATGAAATATGAGTTATCAGATGACATACTCAAATTACATACGAGAAAGCACAATTGTTCAATGAATGAATGAAATGAATGAACTAAACATACAGTAAAGACTGAGGAGTTGGCACAGAAAAGGCCACGTTACAATATCAACTAGGGATCACTAGTGTCATTACATGTCAGATAGGCCTACATGGCTGGCCGATCAACATAACTGCCAGAATTAGATCCACCACTACCAGAAATGATAGAAATGAGGAAATGAGGAAATTAGGAAATTAGGAAATTATAGAAATTATAGAAATTATAGAAATTATAGAAATGAGGAAATTATAGAAATTATAGAAATGAGGAAATTATAGAAATTATAGAAACTATAGAAACTATAGAAATGAACAGGGCCTCGCCTCCAAAGCTGTATCCTGTTCTTTTTATACATCCATGTTCAGTCCTCTCACATAGCGTCCAGTAGTTTCTAGCACCAGTTTCTAGATATCCAGTGAAGGATCCTGTTGTGACATCCATCAGCGTCTGAGGTCACATATTGCAGAGTGAGTCATCGGGCTCTGGTCCACCATCAGCCTTCTCTGTCTCTGGACCTGGCACGCTCTGCCAGTCAAATGAACCTCGTTAGGGGTACTGTGCTGAACCACAGGCAGAGAGAAAATGAACTAAAACAGTCCTGAATTTGATGGCAGGCTGTGTGGCAGCCATGGTCTAAAGACTGCAGAGCATGATATGGATGCGGACAGCAAAACTGAAAAATAAAGAGGTGGTTGTTTTTCAGACAGCGTCCCTGTGTTACCCATGCCTGTCTAACTTTGTCAGACGTCTTTCTCTTGTTGTCTCTTTCCTGTTCTTGTGCTGACAGCCTCTCTCCCGCTCTCTCTCCCGCTATCTCACTCTTTCTCTCCTCTTGTCACATCTCGTGGAAATGAGACTCTCTGCCCTGACCATCTGGAGTTCTTTTTTTTTGGGATACTCAGTCCGTATCTCTATAGCAATAGTAGTGATTGTTCTACTTGACACTACGTACTATAACTCCCACTGAAACTGACCTAATCACAAGTTTAGTTGACTCAGTCATTTTGAAAAGGGGATTATGGTTTGAACACCATTGGTGTAAATGATCTAAGCACATTTACTAAGGTGCTGTACTTTACTGCAATTTGAGGTACCTAAACTCAACATCATTTAATGCTACTTAATACTTAGCCTAGACCCCACTACAACTCAGAGGTAACTATTTACTACATTTGTTGGACATATATGGTTACTACTTACTTTTTCTGATTAAGTATTAGGCTACATTTATTTTTTTCCAAACCTTTATTGGGTTCTGACCATTCACAAAAAAATTGTTCCACCCATCAGTGATTTCCCCTTTTATATTTCTCAGATGTGGTTTCATTTAAATATCTGTTTGGGGTGCAACGCTCACATTAACCTTGTAAATCTTGGAGTCATTGGAAATTGGAGTTTTTCTGTGGATCGAGTACTTTTTTTTATGATAATAAACTCAGAGTCCCGATATAGAAAATACTGTATTCTCAGAAGGAGATACTACTTGGTTTTGCATGGTTGTGTTTTATGCTTCCACCTTATCCGCTATTTTTAAATATGATTAAACATCTTTTGTATTATGACATAGCCAGTTTGATACATTATACCTCTATTGAAAACTATCGCTCTGTAGCAAGTGTACAATTGTTGGTAATCATTTTTAGCTCTTTCATCAGTCATGTAAATACTAGATTCATCTCGAGGTATTAATGACATTGATTCCACGCTCAAAACTGTTAAGACATTGTTTTTGTAGACTGTGGATTTTCCACAGAAGATATATATAAATATATAATTCTTAAGTTATTCATTCTCTGCTAAATGTGATAAGACAGCGGAGGTGTTGGCTGACTGCTCTTCCAGTGTCACAGAGTCTGGACTGTCTGTCTGGGACAGGTTACAGTTATCAGCTTCTCAGTACACACACACAGTAGCTGTATTACTAGGTTGCCCATTCTGCTTGTTTTATCTCATATCTGAGACTGAAACTACTTGTCCTCATACTGACTGATGATTCTATAACTTTTTTCTGCGCAGGCATGTTGTTGAACAATGATATATTTTATACCCTGCTATGTCCCAGGAGGACCTTTAAACTTAAAGTAAACAAGCTCCTACATGTGCAAAGTAAGTTTCACCCCTTAAGGCAAATGCTCATTCATTAATTATGTTCTGTCTGGAGCTTTGTGATAGGACTTCTTTTGAAAATTCTTGAAAATAAACTTGGTGGAGTGGTAATGTTTTCATGATGGATAATAACCGCTCCCAAATTGCTTCGCTGCTTGTCCTTGTGGGCCTCCATATGCTGTGAGAATCTGATACAGCCCAAAGCAACGGGAAAAAGGAAAATTTTATTTATTTTCTTTGCTATAAAGAATACTTTTATTTTCAGGGTGGATTTCATTTGAGGAACACATGTTGTATCAGACAGCCGATAAAGACTGAACTGAACTGAACTATATGTGCAGTGCACTCAACAAGCAGACAACAAGCTGCAATAAGTGGACTTAACCATACTCACGTGACTCATATTTGCCCTTCACTGTTGACTAAACAAGAAAATCCAGTTGATGTACAGAAAACTCAAGCGACAACCTGAGAATGTCTCTCTTGAAAAATGTAACTCACTTACAGGAATAGTTTTGGGTAATACATCTATGATGTTTCTTCCCAAAAGTTAGATGAAAAGATTGATACCACTCTCATATCTGTCCGTTAAAGATAAGGACACAGCCAGGAGTTTATCTTAGCCTCGCTCAAAGACTAGAAACAGCGGTAGACAGCTAGTGTGGCTCTGTCCAAAGATAACAAAATCTGCCAACCAGCATTTCTAAAGTTTATTATTTAACCCAATATATCTCAAGGGAGACAACAGGTGAATAGAATAAACATTTTACCTAATAGATATCACCATAAAACTTCCCCCAGTTGATTAATTACATTAAGACAATTGTTTTTTGTATTATTAAGTTTTCTGAAATTGTATGTTTAAATATTAAAAATAAGCATTATCTGATGTATTCATTTGAATACATTTCCAGAAGAGAAATCTGAACATTGGATAAAGCTAGGTTCAAAACTCTTGTTTTATATTGTCGACATAGGTTTTTAGATGTCTGTTATTATCACTCCATAAATCAGAAAATACTGTCAACAACCATAAAAAAAAATCAATTCTCATCATGCTTTATGGAACACAATGTCATATAAATCAGGCTATGAATGATAAATGAAAACCCCTCTTTAAAAACCTTCAGAATATAGATAGAAATTAAACTTGGGAAATATCTCGCTCAGAATATGAGAAAAAAATTATTTAAAGAAAACGGCCTCTAAAGATATGCATTGTAAAATCTTACATTTACAAAATCTTCATTTTGCAAGACACTTCAGGTGAATAGAATCTTTAACTCTATCTATCTCCATGAAACTTTTCTGAAATGTTTCTTGTGTTTTAAAACACATAGACTGTAGCACCAGTCAAACAGTGGGCAGTTATCACAATATTTAGTTGGCTGAATTCCATATTATGAATTTTAATTTCACAGTGGCTTTGGTAAGAAAGACTTGCGCAGTTTTCTTTTTTCAGTCCAAAGCTATTCGCAGATCCCCTCAAACAAGTCTATCTGAAGCCAGCTGGCCTCATATCAGACATCGCTGGTTCCCAATGCAAGCAACTACTAATGAGTACAGACATGCTTTTGTTCACCTTTTAAAACAGGGAACTGCATGCTCTGCTGCTGATAAAGTATTCCATCCTTAATCTGTGTCCATGTATGGGCAGCAGAGTGTTTGGGGGTTCATCTGGGATTTCAAATATCATCCATAGCTCTCCCTCTCTGTCTAATTGAACTTGGACCACCTTTCCCAGCTGAATAGGTTTGACGTTCTGGCAATAGTTGTGTTCCCAGGACTAATAAACTGAACACAATTATACGGACTGACTGACAAATACATTTAAATGTATTATTACTCATATATTCACTTTTATCAGAAATGTATAGCATAGTCTGTCTTCAAACTAAGGCTAAATGTGTGCTCCAGAACTGATAGTATTTTGACAGTACATAGGGATGATTTGCAAGGCAGAAAATAAACCTCTATCACTTATATGCACAAACTTTGTTTATTTATCTCCATAACCGTCCTAATAAAGTCTTCACGTTGCTCAATGGGCGTCCATAGGTTGTGTATGTCTGATTACGATGACTCATCCTGCCTGATATTCCTCACAAAGTTTACAGGTTGGAGGCATCTGAAGTTAATTACATGAGAATGCAGTAAACATCAAGCACACGTTACAGAATAATATTTTCTCTTATCCTGGATTATCTGCTGTCCACAACACATGAATTAAAAAATAAATAAATAAACAGAAGTAATTGTGCTTTAAAAAATGTACTGAAATTATGCGCAAGGCTGTGAGCTGACAACAGTTAAGTGTATACATTGTCTACAGTTTAATTTGCTGTTTGCAATTACAGCGTTCTTATCAACTCAACACACACAGTATGTGTGTATGTGTCACAGCTCCCCATCAAAAGGAAGCAGCTTTTAGTGATGCCATGCCCCGCAAAATACTCAAAGCTGTCGTCCATGCTGATAACAGGAAAGTATGCTGTGAAATAACATGTAATGTGTCATCTGTGGATGCCTTACACATACATAAATGCATTATCTGTTCCCTGCAGCCTAACCCTCATACTATGTTTGTATCATTATAACTCAAGGGTTTATCAGACACTGTTCAGGGGTCCACAGTGTATCAGAAATGCATCCCCAGGGATCAGAGAAGTAGGAGGAAAACAGAGTAAGCATAAGGGCTGCAGACGTGTCTCACGTCATGTCCTAACAGAGCCTCCACAAAAAGCCCCTTTGCCTGGCTGAGCACAGTCAAGCTCAAAAGATGAACAAGACCAAATAAATATTTTTCTTTGTTTATGTAGTTCAGTTCACAGTTAAATTCAAAGGAAATGTCTAGGAGGAATGCAGATGTTTCCTCTGTAGGGTAAATGGACATATTTGACACATTTCAAAATCATTTGTACAACATGATTGCACTCCAGTGGTGATGTGTGAGAATACACATTGTCACACAACTCAATGTAGACAGGGGAGATTTGATGTGATTTGATATATGTATGGCATATATAGGCTTGTCAAATACTGATGTATTGTATTGCTCCACGGGAAATATATTTTACTGTGTTTTCTTTTAATACATGTTTTAGACGATCCAGCCTACTTCCATGGTGTTTTGTTTTGTGTACACAATTAGCCTACATGTTTAGGAAGTTTTGCCTATTTATGTTTACCCTCTGATGCCTAATGAGGGTAAAATGTATTTATTAATTCAATAGAAACACAATGAAACAGGCATAAAAAATACCCTGGTGCAATAGAGTAATATAGTAGTGAAGAAGGTAAATGTGACAGGGTTAATACATCTGCAAAGGGGTGATGGAGCAGATTTCAACTGATTTAATTGGAGTTAGGTTTAAAGTCACTGTGATAGTGATTTGGAGAAATTAAATGAGTAAATCAAGTTTGCGTAGGGTTCTTATTTTAAATAATAAATACATTTTAAATAAAGGCAGGTGGAGCCCTCACACTCCAGAACAGTAGGTGGAGATATAGCTGGTTGTGATCCGCCAAACTACAGAAGAAACATTTCAAGAAAAAGCAGGAAGCGCAAATGTTCAGATGTGCCAGGCGAGTCAACTCTATGGACGTTGTGTCGTTGAGTTGAGTTTTTCGGATGTAGCTTGGTTCTAAGACAGACAACGTTAGTGAATCATGAAGATACGACCACAGTCAAAACCACCGACAAGGAACAAAGACACAAAGAAATGCCACACGTCCTAAGGTTAACTGTACATGCGTCGTTAGCTTGTTGTATACAAAATATTATGGGGAGTTGCACGTCAACGTTAGCTCTTCCTTCTTCAAGACTGTCACGGGTCCGCTTAAGGTAATGCATCAGTGAGCTAGCTAATATTACTCAACATTAGCTACTGGCGTTTCTGAGTGAGGGGAAATGGACGATGTGATCACTCTGAGTTCTGACAGTGATAAAGACGACTCTGATGTGGAAATCATCGGCTCCTTTAGTAACGCTATGACCAAAGCCGACCCACCGCCCCTGTCGGCAGTGCGAGTTGACGTTGAGTCCGTCAACGTCCCAACGGTAAGTTAACGGCTACTCGACCGTCTCTATAGAAACTGTTGCTAACCAACTTTTAATGTCCTCGAGGTGTGGCGGCAGCTGTGGCTGGTTATCTTCACGTAACTTAAACCGAGAAACGGATTTTATATTTCAGGTACAGCCTGCTCAGGAGCGACTTTACCTCTTACGTGTTTGCTGGCTTGTTATTGGCTCTTCGTGTTTATTATAATACACAAAAAAAACAAAACTTTAATTTAACAGAATTTACTTTTTGCTGTGGTGAAATACTGTGTTAAATTCTGATCTCAGTGCTAGCTATGTGGCTTTAAACTGCTAGCTTAATCTGCCCAACTCTGGCTAGTATAAGTCAATGTGTTATTATGTATAACATATTATGTATGTTAAGTTATTATGTATTATGTTGTCCATATGCTTTCTGGTTTGTGCTCCTGAATGTAACATTTAAACAATACTTGCATTGGGTAACATTGCTGTACTTAAATTCAAATGTTGCCCTTGAGCAGTCCTGCGAATTTCAAGGGAGTTTTAAAGGGAGAGCTATCTCTAAACTAAGGGTATGGCAAAATCAAGATAGCTTCTTAGAATTGTGAGTTTTTAATTTATTTATTTATTTTATGGCTACTCAGTTAAGTTGCATTCAAAACATAACTTCAGTGCGTGCCATGGGCCATTTAAAGACAATGCTAAAACTGACTTTTTATTCACCAGCTGACCAGAGGCCTGTGCTACAAAGCGAGTTCAACATACCCAGGACATCTTTGTGTCTGGCTTAACTAACCCAAATAACCATGATCCCGCTAAACTGTCCTACGACTGTGGTTATCAACTCTGTAAATGAATCCAGTGTTTCCCGGTCTGGCTATGAGCGGGGTCACATGTAAGGGGCAGGGTTTGCAGCATATGACCAATCACAAACATAGACAAGTGTTTTTCGTCAGCACAGCATCATATTTTACAAAGAAAGCGTAAACTACAATGTTAGAAGTTAAACACATAATCCGGGCTAAAAGTAACACAGCCAAATGCAGGAAGGACAGCTGGCAAAACATCTCCGACTGTGTGAAAGTGTAAATAACAAATATATGATATCACTGCCCATCTAGGGCACGATTAGATCTCGCTATAATTACATTTGTTTTTTTCCATTAAATGAAGGTGTTGCTTAGATGTATTCTTATATAATACAAGATACTTTATTCAACCTCTTGGGGAAATTATGACGTGTATGATAATATTTTAGTCTTGTACTTTCAGCTGCACCCCACGCGGTGTAAAACGGACTTGGGAGCAATTAAAAAATAATAACTTCAATTCATATATATATAAACGTATTCATAGCGGTAAGCAGACTTTCATATCTTGATAATCACCCACAGCATAGGCCTACACTACAGTGTGTGACTGTAAGCACACGGCTCAAGAAGCTGACATAAAGTGAATATATAAATGATATGATTTGATATAAGTGCGACACGTCGGAGTCGTGTGCTTACAGAGCCGCAGACTGAATGCATTGCTTTGCTTTACTGTGTTCCAGGTACTTTTATGAATGTTGTTGGTGTTTATTAGATATGAATGTAAACCTATTTATCGCTTTGAATTAAGTTCTTATATTTCTTTTTTATTTGCTCCCAAGTTCGTTTCACACCACTGGGGTTGCAGCTGAAAAATAAGACTAAAATATATACTATGATATACTTTATATTTGTGTAATATTATCTTACGATCCACGCACCGAGCTGTGATTGGTCAGCAGGCAGTGCTTTTACACAGGTTGATCTCTTATCTCGGACAAAACCTGCTTCCCCGGAACAGGTTAGGTGTGCAGCATGAGTTACCATGACGAACTAACCTGGTATGAAGTGAACCACTGTCTTAGGACTGAAAACCCTTCAAGGTTAACCCTGAAGATACCTCGCAAACCCCAAAACCTGCCCTGTAGTACAGACCTCTGGTGTCATAATCAATAGTGCAATGGTCATAACGAACAAATGCACGTTTGTGTAAGATTCAGTATTGTCCATTGTGACTTTGCCTGTAAAACCTCTGTGTCAACCTCTTGAGACATTTCAATATTCAGAATGTGGATCCAAATTATGGAAACGGTGCTTCTAGATTAATCATATCATTTTACGCACGTACTATGTTTACTTGGTCATAACAAAGCAATACTACAATAGCACTTGCACTTATTTTGACTAATGGTCAGACAAAAGAATCATATTCTTTTGAATAGGTGAGGAATAATGTGTTTATTTTTGACAGATTCAGAAGCCATACTATTCTTCTCTGTAGTTTTTTAAGCAACCACAAAATGTATTGACATTTTTCATTTTATTTTTATTTTTCTAGCTTTATATTGACCTCACAAATCCTAGATGGACTCTTCCAGAGCTGAAGTTGCGCAAAAGACAAAATCCCACCTCCTTGACTCTGGTAGACTTGACTGAGACCAAGGTAGCACATGGGACGAAACAGGAGTTGTGGAATTTGCCGCCAGATGTCTCTCAAATGAAAAAAGAAAATCAAACTTCAAACAAACAAGATTCAAACTTACAGAAAAGCTCTTCAAGAGACCCAACTGTATTTGAACTACAGCAGGACTGTGGTAACGTAAAGCCAAAGCTGAGAATTCTGGATTCTCAAACACAACACCAAAAGCAGATGGATAAAGCACATCATCGCACAGCATTTGTAAAATTAAGACGATTGCCTTTTCTTGAAACTCATGTCGCAGAACTGAACACATCAAGGTGTTCTGTCTATTTAAGCAAAAATTGTACAAAAATGTCACTCCACCACAGTCAACAAGACTATAATATTGAAACACCAGAATGCAATAGGAATTTAAGCAGAACTACCACATCAAATGGTCCTCACATGGATCCCTCACTGGATGAGTCACCTCCTATGGTGGTTGAATCTCTTATCAAACAGGACGAACAAGAGAACAGTAATAAAGTTACAAGCACACAGTTAAATGTGAAAATATCTCAGCCTCTACGGAGCCCAGCTGACTCTCTCTGCTCAGATAAATGGGGCTCTGTTGCAGTCTCAAAGGAGCACAGCAATCCTGAAGACAAAAGGCATGACTTTACCTCATCCATGTTCATCCCCTCTCCAACATCCCCTTCATCTCAAGATAAAGCAAAAGGTTCCTCACAAGGAGAGGTCCTCTGCCCCGAACTAGAACAACTGGAATTCAAGCAAAGCTACCTCGCTGATCAATCATTCCTCCACTCTCCTACCACCGGACCTAACCCTTCTGAGCCTTTTGACCGTGACTCTCCATCCCACACAAGTCTCATATCTCATAACCTTATGAGCCAAGTCAACCCAACACCCACCTCTGAGCATACACTAGCTGGGAATACGTCTGAGTGGCAACTGGAGCATGTTAAGGCTGATGAGGCCTCAAACAGCTTTGACTTCTTGCATTGTAGCATCCCCAGTGAACCGTTTTTGTCAGTGTCAAATGAGGACATGGATGACAGATCTGAGGGTGGGACATACAGAGGTGATCTCTGCATTGACAGTCCAGTGTCTTTTCATTGGCAAGACGGGAGTGATGGAGACGAAGTGAACAAAGAGGGCAGATTTGATATGGACTTCAGGGCAGCCAGTAGAGACGACAGGCAGTTTGTGTGTCCAATTACACTCAGGAAAATAATGTCTGGACCAGCTCAAGCCCTGGTAAGAGACATTCCTCCAAATCTGTGTATCTGTATTTTATTTTTATTTTTTCTGTTGCTCTCTTCACACATATGCTATGCTGTTTATACAGCATTTATTTTATTTATTTATTTTTTTAGCTTGAAGAGGAAGATGAAGGTTTTGGAAGCCCAGAGGTGCTATGCCGTCAGAGCCTAAGCCTGGTTTACAGTACCATTGATGAAAACTACACAGAAGGAACTTTGCAGCTCTTGTCTGACTTGCTACAGCCTGGCTACTATCCCCCCAGAGATATCACCTCCCACCTGCTACGTGGCGTTCTGCTCGACCCACAGTGTCCTCATCACCTCTGCGTGCAGGCCTTTAATCTGCTGATGAGGACACAGAGGTGAGGGAACCATAGGAATAAGAGTTATTATAAATGTGTTATTTGTGGCCTTTCCTATTCAAATTCTTGATCTGTCCTTTTACGTCCTTTCTTCCATCTTTTCTCTCCCATTTCCATCTTTAAATTCAGATATTAAAGCTGCTTTCTGATTGCAGACACCACATGGCTGATAAAACTACAGTTCCATGGGACTGGGAGTTGTTGACCTCAGTCACGGCCAATCAGGTACTAAGATAGCAAAATGTGTGAATGTACAGAACAGCTGGGTGATGTATCAATACACGGTACCATCAGTGTTAAATAAGCTTTTGGTTGTAAATTGTGAAATGTTTTTTTTTTAAAAGAACTTTTCTCGTGTGTCAATATCTTCTGAAAGCACCAAAAGTAAAATATTGTTTCATTGTTGGTATCGCCATTGGTGAAAAGATATTTAGATACTTTGTTTCACTCTGCCCTAGTATGCAGACATGTTTACAGCCAAACATCTGATTGCAGTAAACTGATATCTGTGCCCCTCTCGCTTCCTAAGGATCATATAAAGAGGCATCGGAGTGAGGTTGTGCGTATGCTCCTGGACTATGTTGTGCAGACCTTGGAGGATGACTTCCAGGCCAAACGCTCTATCTCTGCCATCCACCACTCCATCGCCAAGGCAACATTGTCATGTGATCAGCAGTTCCCTCACGTCAGGTGCATACAGTTTTTTTTTTAAACTGTTTGGAAGCTGTAGTTTTATGATGCTCTTGAATTGTATTGTACTGATAGCTGTATTAGTGTACTCTCAGCTATATGACTGGGGTGGACAAACTGTTAGAATCACCTCTCAGTATGCTATATACTGCACCGCTAACCCACTTCAGAGTACGCTTAGTTCAGGGAATCAAAACACAAATGATCATTCCTAAACATTTGCATCTTAAATACACTGCTAAATACACTACATGTTATTGGATGTTTGCCAAAAAATACACCTCTTTTGTTGTAAATGAAACTCATAGCTGCCTTAAGAAACCAAGAGTTAACACAGCTGCTCAATTACCAGATTAGTGAGTCAGGTTATTTCAGAATAGTATACCGATTGGTAGACCAGTATTAGCAGTCTGAAGCTAGTTAATTAAAACGGCCCCCCCCCCCCCCCCAAAAAAAAAAAATAGTGATACAGGCCACACTATGACATATACTATTAAATATTACAAATCGCTCTTTGTCAGGGTGATCACATGATAGTACATGGATAAAATAAATTATTTAATCTTTTTCTTTTTCAGGGAGATCATCAAGTGGCTCTTTTCTGCCATTATGAAATCAACAGAGCTTGGAGAGAGTATAGAAGCAGCCAGAGAAAGGGATGAACAAATCAGGTAAATTACAAATTTGGAAATATACATTTTCGTAGTGGGTTGTTATATGCATTTATGTATCATTATGGTTGCTTCTATGCTTGTCTTTTCATTTTTTGTCATTCACGCTTTTGTCCCGTTGTCCCGTGCAGAATGGTGTCCATCTTTCAGAGGATGCTGTCCTTGGCTCTGGAGGTGGACCGTTCTCCAGCTCTAAACTCTGCCAAGTTGTCCCAGGAGCTCTTCCATATGCTCATCAGCAACATACCTCTACGAGCACACAGGTGAGGAGGAGAAATGAGACGAGTGAGGGAGGCAAGATGAGTAGGTTTTGTATCAACATTAAGGGAAAGTTAAAGTGTGAGTGGAAGAAAATATTTTCTTTTAATATGCAAACCTCCTGTCCTACCTTTCCTTGTGGATTGTGTCACTGGAATAATCATGGACTTGTGAAGTTTACAATTACAATTAATTTTCTAATTGGTACATTCACTATGTGATTTATAATGTAATAGATATTGTCTTTAAATAGTAGAATATAAAACAATTTGTAAAATATCATGACAAATCCCAAAAATCTAATTTGTGGCAATCAATGTCAATTTCTTTTAATGATTAATACATTTAAATGGAGTCTGAAAATGATCATAAAGGCTTTTAAATTTAACTTTTTTTCCCTTCGTATTGCATTGGAAATGAATACCTCCTGTTTTGACATGGAATTTAAATGTCTTAGTGTCTTTTTCTTTTTTTAAATAAGTGTGAATGTATCAATTAAGTAATTCATCTTTAAACACAGAAACAAATACATATAATTCTTCTAATGTCACAATGTGCCTCTTTTCCCCAGTTTTCCAAGCCATCACTGACTAATCTGTTTCTGACACTCAGGATGTTGTTGCTGGAGAGCTTGCAGAGCAAGCTGCTGAGATGTAAGCTGTTGGAACATCTGTTGGACTATGCATGCCCACTGAAAATCTCTCTGCCCATGTCGCTCAGTCTTCTGCTTCACTTTTTGAAGCACTGCATTCTGGCACCAGACCCTTCGGTAATATGTAGTGGAATAACACATCTGATTTACAATGCATTGATCCATTAATCAGAAAAAGATTGTGGAATTAAAGTTTAAAGATAGTGACAACACTTTTCTTTTTTTCTTTTTTTTTTTACATGTCCCCATTACAAATTTCAGAGGTGTCTTTGATTTATTTTTGGGGGAATCTAACACTTAGAAGTTTGTCACAACAAGTGGCCATTCAATGCGACTGATCCATGACTGTATTCACCAGGATGGTACTGAAGGGTGGCAGAGGTGGGAAGAGTTGATCCATCTTCTCTGGATGTTGCTGCTCAGCTATAACAAGGCAATGAAAGGTGAGATGTTGATAAATTCCAGTACGTTGCACAACGGTGTTTGCAGCTATAATCATGAAATGTCTCCCTATAAATTCTATCAAATTGAAGAGAACATCATTTTTGGTAGTGACTATGTGAGTTTGTCAGAAGTCAGCTTTCCAGTGTTCCGCTGCCAGGAAGCAGACAGTGCTTGGAGCCTGTGGGAAACCTCAGACTCCAGTGAATGTGCAATATGTGATTCGATACTATATGGGATTGTACTAAGCTCTTTTATTAGAAGCAGAGAAGGAAAAGAGGGCCAAGTTCTTACTTTGATTAAAAAGATCAAACAAGAGCTGAACTATCCTGATCACCTAGTCAAATGTTTTTTCCCTTTTCTCTCTACTAAACATTATTTCTTAGTTGTGTATTTGTCTGGTAACTATTGTGGATGCATTTTACTGAACAAATTAATTAATTTATGTTATGCTATGCCAAATTAAACAAAATATGATAGGGGTGAACTTTATACATATTTTTTAAACATTAAACTGTGCTTGGTCCTTTTTGTTTGTATGTGTTGATTGACATATTTTTATATTGTCATTAAATTCAAAGTATACTTGTGAAAGTCTTTTAACCAATGATTTCAATTCTCTCCTGGAGAATGCCTCTAAGACATGGGTTATATTTGCTATTTGATACGCGATGTTACATCACCGATGTAGCATATCTCTGAATATTAAAACATTTCAACAAAGTAGTAGCATGTATCTCTGGCCTTTTGTGCGTAATGTGAAATTAACAACGAAAATTGAATTTTCCCTCGAGGGATTAATAAAGAAAAGAAAAGTAAAATTACTTAATTCGACTTTCCCAAGCCCAATTTGATTTACTCCTAACTTCTTTCATCTGTTATACCCAGGCTATCTGTGCAACTCAGTCTCTGAGCAAAGAGGCAAAATTGGCAACTTGGTCTACAGGCCGGATGACATGGTATCCCAGCCCGCCATTCGTGAAGCTGTGGAGGCCTTTCTTTCCAGATCCCAGGCCGACCTCGGCCAAGCCTTACCTCTCCATGTGGAAGAGTCCCTCACTTATCTACAGGATCACCTGCTAGATGTCTGTCAGTGTTGAATTAAAAACGTGTTCTGTTAATTTTCTGGACTAATTTAATATTTATATTTTTGTATGAGTTGTTTACTTGTTCAATATTTGTTATCTAAATAAAGGCTGTGCCTTGTTGGGTCTAATGAAGTAAAAATATATTGAACTCTGTCTTCTCTTAATAAATTACCATATATTATCTTTTAGCCAGCAAAGACCTATATCCGTTTCTCATTAAGCACACACTTCCTTTTATCTTGCCACACACATGCAATCATTACATTATTACTTAGACTACATTTACTTTACTTCTGCTATTTATGCATAATATGTATATAAACCACGGTAAATTAAACGGTGGTGTGCTATCCATCCATGTCATGGTCCATCACTCATCATTTAAAGATTGTATTTACTCTGGTTCAACAGCTGGTTGGACCGTCTACGTGCTGACCAATAGGATCAAGCGCTGTTATCGGCAGAGAGAAAAAAATCCTTACAGTCGCCATGATACAGCAGCGGAAACGGGTGCGAAGTAGCTAGAAAACAAAAGAGAACACGCAGTGGTCCTCGCGATTTGGTATGCTCTTGCAGGTAAAAAATGATCCCTTCCTATTGGACCTGAACTGTTTTCACTAATTTCACCGCAATCATATTTAGATGTTAAAAGCGATGTGGTCATTTTCTGAAGTAGGACTTATTTGAATGGGAAGTCGGTCAGCTTCGAATAATTGGGATATGTTAGCTTTTGGCTAGCTAACTGACTCAAGCTAAGCTAAATAGCTTGCAATTGGCTTGCAAACCCAGCATTGTGCGGCGTTGTGAGCTCGTTTGCTCAGTTTATCTCAACCTCATCAGTGATTCTTGCTACCGGAGGCTAGCTAGCGGCAGCTAACTAATGCGCTGTTTCGTGGCCTAGTGTCAATGCGCAAGTCAGTGCTTTGCTATTATGTAAACAACAATTGTGCAGTATCTTTTAATATAATGTTGCTTCTTTTTAGCTTACCCACTCGGACAGGGCGTTAAAGTCAGTTAACTAATTGCTCATTTTAACTAACTTCACGTGTCCGTTTTCAAGCTTGCTAGTTAGCAAGTGAGCTAGTTTTAGCTATTTTAACGTTAGCGTCTGTTATGTATAGTTTGATAGCTAACGTTACCTATTTAGGTTAAGCTAGGCTAATCAGTTAGCGACAACGAGAGGAAAATCGGCTAATCTTAGCTAGTGGTAACGTTAGCTATTTTTACTCCTTTTACAAATGTTGTTTATTTTCCGGTTTTTGTTTAATGAAAGATTGGAACATTACACAGTAAACTGCCTAGTTTGCTTTTACACTACGTTGCTGATTTTAATGGTGATTGTTATGTAACGTTAACTTAACTCTAATGAAATATCTGCCTTTTATAGGAAGCAGTTCAATGTTGATTATATAGTACTATAAACGATTGAAAGCAATGTATTACTTTAACCATATCTTGCTCAAAAACGTGTTCTTTGTGTTTGGCAAAGGTTACATTTAATATATTGTGACAACATGTGTACATAGGGTTTCTTGTTAAAATTCTCAAAGCAAATACGGTTACCCGGTGAGCTAAATACGTACACCACCTCAACCATTAACCTAATTCAGAGTATTCCAGCTTTAGTGTCAGGACAACATTGCTTCATCGATTTACAATTGATGCCACATTGGGAGAAGTTGGACTCTGTCCATGAATGATATTTTAAAAGCAAAATTATCTCTGCAGTGTTATAGGAATGCCCAAGGAAAAATATGACCCGCCGGATCCCAGGCGGATGTACACAATTATGTCAACTGAAGAGGCAGCAAACGGGAAGAAGTCAAACTGGGCTGAGCTGGAAATCAGCGGTGAGTATTGTCAAAGTTCCTAAACTTGTACATAGTAGAATCATGGTCTTTGTTTATCTACCTTTCCTGGCATATGGTTAGGCTCAGGTAATGGGCATATTTCACAGCAGATATTTTCATTTGACACATTAGGAAAAGCACAGGTGTTACTCATAACACTAACAATGGCCCTGTTCTATTCAAGTGTTCAAGTGACAGTGAGCCAGAAATCAACGGAGCTAAATGGAATTCAGCCATTAGTTTGATTCACACCTGTGCTTTTCCTACTCTGACAAGCAAACATGTTTTTTTGTGAAAAAGGCCGATTTCTGGATTGTCACTGAACAAATGGGCTGTGGGGTCCATCAATGTCGCTCTGCACATGTTAGTCCCATATAAGGCTGCAGCTAAGGATTATTTTCTTTATCAATTAATCTGCCAATTACACTCTTGATGTACCGCTTGGTCCATAAAAATGTCAGAAAATTGTGTTAAATGTTCATCAGAGCCCAAGGTGAAATCTTCAGATTTCTTGTTTTGATCGACCAACAAGACATTCAATTTATTTTCATAGAAAAGACAATCTGCATAGCACATTTTAACCAGAACATAAGGGAATCTTGGGCATTTTCTCTCAAAAATGAATTCAATGATTTATACATTATCAATGTTGTTGCTAGTTAAATGTCTGTCAATTTTTACTATTTCCTATTACTAATTAATGTAATAATCATTACAGCTCTCATCTCAAACTGGGTTTTGCTAGGTTTAAAAAAAGGTCAACGTACATTTATTTTAACCATGCAACATGGTGGGTGTAATCAACAGTCTTTACATGATTTTCTTTGTCTATTTGGACTTTGGGAAATGAATGCAGCAATGTTGTCAAGCATCATTGTGAAATCAGTCAACCCTATCTACACCAATGGGAAACAAGTTATTCTATGTTTTTTCATTTGATGCGAGAGGACGGATAATGGTTAAATACTTGGACTTCATTTGTGTGTGTGTGTGTGTGTGTGTGTCCGTGTGTCCATCCGTGTGTGTGTGTCTGTCCTCCCGCTGTCACTGAAGGCCGAGTAAGGAGTCTCAGCACATCCCTGTGGACTCTCACCCACCTCACTGCCCTGCACATCAGTGACAACTCATTGTCACGCATCCCGCCAGACATTGCCAAACTACAGAACCTGGTGTACCTGGATCTCTCATCCAATAAGATCAGGAGCCTGCCAGCAGAGCTCGGCAACATGGTGTCTCTCAGGTGAGTGGTTTCCGGCTATACATTTACCCCTTAATTCGGGCACAATGGAAAGGTGTAGCTGTCACAGGGTCTTGATTCTGTTTTTGGCATTCAATCATTCTTCACACTGGTTCTACCGATTATGGCAATGTGATTTTTATTTTATTTATTATTGATTGTAGATCCATTGTCTATCTGCCAATTTTGTTCCACTTTAAGTTCACAGTCGATCTGAAGTTGGAAAGTATGCTGTAGGCAAATGTTTTTGAAAGGTAATAAAGATGGTTGTTTCTCAGGAGGGCTGGTTTCTAATAATCAAATTCCCCTATGTCCTCCACAGGGAACTGCTTTTAAATAACAACCAGTTGCGGGTTCTGCCATTTGAATTGGGGAAACTGTTTCAGTTACAAACACTGGGGTTGAAAGGTGAGTGGCATATCAATGTTTTTTGTAGCCATTCTAGCCTTGAAATCCCATTGTCCTCTTAGCTTTGATTCAGCCCGCTTTGCTTTTCCTTCACCAGGAAATCCACTTGTACAAGAAATTATGAGCCTCTACCAGGAACCTGATGGCACGCGGAGACTGCTCAACTACTTGTTAGACAATCTGGCAGGGGCTATCAAGCGCAGTGAGTCCACCCTCTCTGGCGTTTTCAGATCAGAACAGTAATTGCATATTGCCAGTTGTTTTTATTAACTCAAAAGATAGGTTCATCTGTAGATATAGATGGGGACATCATGAACCCGACAGCTTATGTGCCCATAACCTTTTTGAGTTCATTGTTCATGCTGTCACCCATATTAAACCATTTTTCCCCCTCTGCTCAGTACCAACAGAGCAGCCCCCAGCCCGGTCATGGATCTCACTCCAGGAACCAGACCGAACACGGGCCTCAGGTAAGGACAACATGCATGAAACTAGGGATCCCACAAGAACCCATACTTCTATACCAAGTCAATGCCAAATTTCTGAAAAGGTGACGGTACCTGTACTGTTGTACCATCATGTGGACAATAGAAAATGTGTTTGGGAAATGGTAAACTCAATATCGACGCGTCCCGTGGACGCACCCTATTTCTTTCCCTGGGTGGGTGACTGTAACTGTTGTTTTGACTGACTAAAGACTTCAATGTTGCAGTCATCTTTTAAACAGCACTTAACATTGAAACAGTCTGTATGTCAAATTGTACTTCTATACACATTTTAGTAGAACTAGTAAAAAAAATACAAACAAATCTATTTAGATGTCTTGCCCAAATTCTGTGGAAAACTGTATAGAGTTTAATCTGTTAACAAAATGCTGCATAAAATGAGTGTTTTCCATGTATAGACAGGAAAAGAATACAGCACAGAGCTGGATTTTATTTTGATCATCTTAAATTCAATGCTTGGAGTTAAACAAGTGTGGAAATCTCACTACCCCCCTTTTTTTCTTTTTCTTTTTTTTTTTAATTAATATCTGAGGCAACCAAGAATCATCAGCATTTCAAAGTTATGCCCTTTTGTCTGTTTCTCCCCTCAGCACTGTTCTCTGTGATGTGCTACAATGTGCTGTGTGATAAATATGCCACACGACAGCTATATGGCTACTGCCCCTCTTGGGCTCTAAACTGGGAGTACAGGAAGAAATCCATCATGCAGGAGATAATGGGCTGCAATGCAGATATCATCAGTTTGCAGGTAAGAGATGGACGTTTTTAAGTTTTCACAGAATAACTTAACATTTATTTTGTATATCAATGCAGATTTAACAAAATGAAAAGATTTGGGTTGGGTGGTGGGATGTTTTTGGCCTCCTGGTGTGCAAGTTGACAAAATAAAAGCAACACCTGTAGAATGTTATGCGATCCAATAAGTGCTCTGACCTGATAATGACTACTATGGCCATCTTTTCATTGACCTGAATAGGTCTTCATGTTTCACAACTTGTATGAGGAAGTGATTATTGTACTATTTGCATAATTTAATTTTATGTTCTGGTGTTTTGTTTTGTTATAGTGTTTTTGTATTTGGAGAGTTGTTTTGTCTCTTTACAAGGAAAGGTTCATAAAACCTTGAATTACTTATTTGGATTATATTAACATATAAAGAAGGTCTATAGTATTTTTATTTTACATGTGTCTATCACAAAGAGCAGGGTTAATATCCAGCACACAGATTCTTCTGACATTTGCCCCCCTTTTTCCTACACTATTTTTCAGCTGTTAACAGCTGTTTTTATTGCTTCAACTTGAGCAAATGTGTAATTTCAATGAATATCTTGCGGTATCTTACTTTTCCCACTCTTGTGTTAAAATGTTTAATTCAGGATTACAGTTTTGTTCTTTTTGGAAGTATGTTTTTGTTGTCCATCCTGACACCTTTCTTGTTGTTTACAGGAAGTTGAGACGGAGCAGTACTATAATTTCTTCTTGCCTGAGCTGAAGGAGCAGGGATACGAAGGGTTCTTCAGTCCAAAGTCACGAGCCAGGACTATGTCGGAGTCGGACCGTAAACACGTGGATGGTTGTGCAGTTTTCTTCAAGACAGAAAAGTATGTACCTACAATACAAATATTTTATGCCTTGTATCTGTTATTGACTAGCTTAATAGGGCACATAATCATTTATTTAAACTTCACTAAACAGTTAAAGCTTCCGCTATTGACCTACCTAACCAGTTTGAGTATTCTGCAAATGAGAAGCTCTGTTTAATGTGTTCTTCAGACAGTTCAGTTGATTGTACTCACTTTGGTAAAGCGTTCCAGAAACTGTAAAACCACGAACTGTCTGCATCCGTGCAGAACATGGATGTTTTTAGAATGGCTACTACGGTTTGACATTTACGGCAATCTTCAAAGTGGGCTCTGTTTATACCATAGCACATAGATTTGATTACCGAATATTTTATTCACATTTTGAGAAACCATGTTCAGAAAACATTGCACATGTTTTATTGTAGAATTAGCAGGGTTTCCGCTAGAAAAGCTGTTGGGCCCCCTAGGTGGGTGCTCAGAGCAGCTTGTAGCTGCTCTGAGCTGGTCAACCTTTAGGTCAACCCACCTGAAGTGAGTCTGACCCGTTGTTGCGAGCGTCTTAGTTAACCACTTTAATCCACTGGTAGCAAGCAAGATACAACGGGAACTTTGCTTGGGTCTTGAGGAGATCTAGCATTTATTCAGACAAATGAACTTCACACACACTGCAGCTATTACGTTAATGCTGATTTCATATTTTCTCGCTCTCGCTCTCACACACACACACACACACACATACACATTCACACACTCACTCACACAAAGTATGTGGTTTCAAACGCAAACAAAAAAAAAATCTCTGGTTCGGTTTTGGCCCTTCGGCCCTTTTTTTAATAACAAAATTGATCTTTCCAGCATGAATCTGACAATGATATAGGAATGCAATGCTAAATCGGTGGAGTACTAATTCAAGATGTTGGCAGCTTAACATGCTAGTAATCAAGCTCAACGGACAAAGATTTGTGTCAAAGTGTAAGCTGACGCTGTTCCACTGTCTGTGGAAACACTACAAACATTTAAATTACGACGGCCCGTCTCCCACTGCACATTCGGAACGCGCCAAAGTAATAACTAGTGCTATAGTGTTTATCACTGTGTATATGAGACCACATAGACATACAGAATGAAAGCATAAGGTCATTGTTGCATTACAATACATTTATTTTTTATTAACAATATCCCAGTATTTCAGTGCCTTAACTGTTGAAGTAAGAATTATGTCCATTGAGCTCTGTTCAATGTTTCTAATCAAAATTCTAAAAAAAAAAAAAGTGTCTGTCTGTCTGTCTGAAAAAAATTAGAACTACAATTCTGTCCATATCTTACACATTGACACAAAAAAACAAGTACAGTTAAGTGGAAAAATGAAAAAAAAGTACATAATTAAAGTTTTGCTGCAATAATTTTGAGCCTGAAGATTGCACCCCTTGGTTCATGTTTTTGATTTGCTGTGCAGCGGAATCTTATCTGGAGTGCAATGGATCCAGGATCTATTTGTTGCACATCATAAATGATGTGCTTGTATTCATTCAGTTATTCCCACAACTGCTTAAACTTGTTAAGTCCCCTCTTCTCTGTTCTTGTCTCCTTTTGTTTATGTCCAGGTTCAGTGCAGTGCAGAAGCACACAGTGGAGTTCAACCAGCTGGCCATGGCTAACTCCGAGGGCTCAGAGGCTATGCTGAACAGGGTGATGACAAAGGACAACATTGGGGTAGCTGTACTGCTTGAGGTCCGCAAAGAGATGATGGAGGCCTCCTGTGAGTAGACGCTCTATTCTGACCCTGGTTTATTTTTTTTATTTGATGGTTATTATATTATAGGATCGGCTAATCCTGGATTGACTTCAGTCTGAAACTGGGGGTACAGTACATAAGATTGTAGGTGGTGTTACAGATGTCCATGGTGTATAATTAACCGTTTTTATTGAAGTGTATTTCATTGGCCATAATTCCTCTTTGCATCACCTCTCCCTTGTTACCCCCCACCCCTCTCCTTCCAGCTGGAAAGTCACTCCATGGCATGGAGAAGCAGCTGCTCCTGATAGCCAATGCCCACATGCACTGGGACCCAGAGTACTCTGATGTCAAGCTGGTCCAAACCATGATGTTCCTGTCGGAGGTGAAGAACATAGTGGACAAGGCCACACGCAGCCTCAAGTTGTCCTCTGTCTCTGGTGAGACCAATGCCATTCCACTGGTGCTGTGCGCTGACCTCAACTCCTTGCCTGACTCTGGTAAGTAAGCAGGGCTAATGGAGCTGTGCTTTATCTTATCTTACCACAGAGAGTTTGTATATAAAAACTGTACACTCATCGAAGACACTACAACAACTACAGGATGTTTCCCAGTATCTTTCAACAGTGTGTTGCCCTTGAGCAAAACTGTATCTTAGGCCTGGTCCGCACATACACGGGTATTTTTTGAAAACGGGGGTTTTATTTAAAATAAAATAAAGTTTAAGGGCATAGAACATGATGATGGAAGTCTATTTTTTTTTTTTTCCTTAGTGACGATCTTCCCTTTGCAGCTTCAATTTAGCTACATCGTTCATTTTAGCCCACATGATGGCGAAACAGGACTTGATTAATATCACACAGATTTATTTTGGTATTTGTTCCAAATCTGCCAGAAAGGTGAACAAGATACAAACTTTTCTATACACAAACTGTCGTCTAGGGTGGATTGAAATATTGTTTTCATGTTACAGCTAATACTGCTAGAATTGCCATTTAGTGTTGCCTATGGTGACGGTAGTGGCTTGGTCTGTTGGGACCTTGAGGTGCCTCTTGATTCCGATGAAACGACTTCTCGCCTCTCCCCTCTGTTCAGGCGTGGTGGAGTACCTGAGTACTGGTGGGGTGGACTGCACCCACAAGGACTTCAAGGAGCTTCGTTATAGCGACAGCCTGACCAAATTCAACTGCAATGGAAAGAACAGCACATCCAACGGCAGGATCACCCACGGCTTCAAGCTGAAGAGCGCTTACGAGAATGGCCTGATGCCTTACACCAACTACACCTTCGACTTCAAGGTGAATCTACTGACGGCACAGATATTAGCATTTTCTGCATAAATGTCCTTGTTTATAAGCATCCTATAAAGTTGTATTACTCTGAGGTGACTCTCCTCTTCTTCTCCTCTCAGGGTGTCATCGACTATATTTTCTACTCCAAGCCTCACCTGAACGTGCTGGGTATCTTGGGCCCCCTGGACCCCCACTGGCTCGTAGAGAACAATGTTAGCGGCTGCCCACATCCCCACATCCCCTCCGACCACTTCTCCCTCTTTGGCCAGCTGGAGCTGCTCCTGCCCAACATGCCCCCCCAGGTCAATGGGCTCCATCTGCCTGCACGCAGGTAGTGAGTCCCTGCCACACAACCAGGGGGAGCTGCAACCACAGCCTCTCCCTTTCAAACCCTCCTCCCTCCCACTACCAGCTCTTCCCTCCACCATACCGGAGGAGGAAGACAAATACACAACCTGTAAAATATTCGTACAGTGAGGTCTGGCCGACAGGGATTTCGTATAATGTTATAGATATTCTATATTTTTCTTTTCTCTTTCTCCGTTTTTTTTTCTTTTCTTTTTAACTGCTCAATTCAGTCCCGTTCGTGTGTCATATTTTGTGTTTTGGACTCCCTTTCCTCAAATCCACCCACCCACTTTGCTTCTTTCAAACTACAGGGGATGGTAGCTCATTCAGATTTGTCACATGGGGAACTGTTTGGTTTTAGATCAAGGGGAAACTGAGTAGTGGCTGAAGGGATGACATTCACTTGAAAAGCTCCATAGCTGATGGTCTGCCTGTCTGTCTGTCCTGTATAAATCTGAAACCAGCAAAGACAGCAGACTTGTCAGTCTCAGCCCTCCATCATTGGCTTGTGCTTGTTTTCCCCTGTACTCTGGGCAGTCAGCATACTTTCTCAGTCTTTCGAGGAGGCACATGTTGTTGGGTTAGAGCAGCTTTAGCTGGTAGTTAAGCATCCCCCGCAGCTACTATGAGGTAAGATTTCCTGCTGTCATTCTGTGGTGCTGAGGCCTTTTGTGTGGTCGCGGCCTCCCGTGGTGCTACAAGAAAGTCTACACCTCTGACCCTGGCCCTGATGCATTAGCTACCAAATCCACAGATTCCTCGAGAAACAGACAGAACTACATTTACATTTTCAGTTTCACATGGGCTGTATGTATTTGTGAAGGAACGATATGGTGAGAAACTGAGAGCAGCTACCATCCTGTTTGCAGACTGTTTCACCCCAGCTTGTATAGTTGTTCGGCTAGTCTTGTGCTTAGGAGCTCATGTGGGCCACATACCCCCATTTTTGGGCAAGGGATTTAGGCTGATGGGCAAAGCGATGAGGGGCTTTCACAAATCTTTTCTTTTGTCTCTTGATTTTAGGCAGAGCGAGTAATGGCTGATACATAGGAGTAAAACCAGCATTCCTCTCACTGCGTACACACACACACACACACACACACACACACACACACACACCAGGTAATTTGCAGGCAGATCTGTAGCACTGTCGCCGAGGCCAGTAGTGACTTTCCCCAGCCATATATTCCATACACAAAAGCAGTGGTTTTTTTCACAAGTGTTTGTACAGAATAGAAATCTAGACTCAGTCTTTACATGATTGTATATGAACCACAAAAGACCTGTTTTCTGGCGTTTTTTGTACTAAGAGTAAATTATGATCAGATTTGAAAAAAAAAGATTGTATTGTAAACTATGGCTAAATTTTTATCCAGTTAATGTTAAGATGAATTGATATTACCAGCTTGTACAAAAGACGTAGGAAGAGGTTGTTCAAGGCGTTCACTGTCACTTCTTTGCACTCCCTAGAGATTAACTGTAATTAATGTATCAGTATTTTATTTTTTCCCTCTTCCCCCTCTGCTGTTTTGATTTGCCGGCATATTGCTGCGATTGTAAATACACTGAGTAAACTCTGCCTGTTGCTTCTTTCCCATTAACAAAGCCATTGATCCACACTGCTGCCATCAGTTCAGACAAAAGGACACGCATGGATAAGTCGCAGCCCACCAGCGACTCCACATCTGTTCATCTATATATCTCACACACACACTCCCGCTAGTGACGTGTTACCAATACACCCTATATTAATCCCACATGTAAGAAAACATCGTGCCTCACTGTAGCAGTTGTCGTTGTCTTGCACTATTTACATTTGACGAACGCCTGAACAACCTTTTCTCCTTTTATTTTTAAATACTGTTGAGACATTTGTGAAGATTTTATGTCCTTTTATTGGTTTTTGTTAATGTTTATTTCTTTTTTTATGAGCTGTGACAATGTTATGATGATGTGTATATCCTTCCTATTCATTGAGCTCTCTAGTAATCAGGTATGCTTTCTCCACCGACCCTTTCTCCCCTCCTTAAGGAACATTAGTAGGATGTCTAATCTTTATTAAATCCTCCAGATTTTTTAGCTTCCTATTTGTACCTTAACACAGCTCCATGCCCAGACCCCCAAAATATCTAGCCCATAGCTCCTTCCCTGGCCATGAATTTTAAATCTCCTGAAGCCTTCCCATCACCCTATACGCCCCAGTCTTAACTGCCCAACCTCAGACTTTCCCTGCCCACTATATAACTCAAGCTGTGTCTTTTAACCCCTTTTGCTCAACCACTTTGTAAAGTTCTCTTACGCTCGTCACTGCAGCTATAGGGCCATCGGTGGAACCCTACCTCGGTATTGGAAAAGGTGGAATGCCCACTTTGCTCTGCTTTTGGATGAGCAAGGGATGAGGGGCAGCTCAGCTATTTCTCTCTAAAAGCCAAGCAAAAAAGTTGCTATGAATCAAATGTGTTAATATTTCACGAGAAATCTGCCAGTGGTGAGACAATTAATTCAACAGACATGCTTTTACACGAATACACCGGAGAAAGAGCACTTAGTAGATTCAGATGCCGCTCCTCTCACCTGGCCCATCATATTGGCAAATGAAGATTGAATTTACTTTAATGTATATGTTGAAATGACATTTTTAAAGCAAGAGGGAAGCAACTAAATGGGAAGTATAAGCTTAGTCCTCAGATCAAGGTTTCTCATTCCATTTGTTTCCCCCTACATGTCTGTCTTTTAACCTTTTTTGTTTTCTAATGGAAACCAATGTGTCCAGTTTGATTACATTTTTTTCCTGAATGGCATTAGTATTGTAGTAGATTTAAAGGCTAGCTTTTTTTGTAAAGTGTGAATAAAAGATGTATCTCATGTTTCCTTTCTAAAAAGATATTGAATTGTGTTGTTGGTGTGTAAATCATGAATTCTATGACTGTGTTATGTTTGCTACATTGTTTTTACTTTTACTCAATATATTTTTCCCCCTCATATACTCTTATTCCTATCACAAACCAAATCCTCTGTAGTAATCTTGAGACGTTGAGTTAGAGGAGTTGAATGTTCCTGATGATGCCTCGTAGAAAGAAGGATCGAGAATTTATGGGAGGAAAAGTATCTGCGTCATTGGTATTAGTAAAAACTTCCAGAACAGGGATATTCAAAAAAAAAAAAAATTGTTATTTTTCAGCTTTATTTTAGATGTTGCATGGCACTAGCTGGAGAGTGCTAGTGTCTGTAGGGTAGGGCAGCAGAGCTGTCTGACTAGTGGCTGCAGTTCAGTTATAGAGAACACTGTTCTGACTGTAAAACGTGTTTTTAAGACTAAGCTGGACTCTAGACTGTTCCTGTGATGATTTTGAGTACTACTACTCTATTTCACTCTTCTTGTGCATCACAGTGGTTAAAGCTGTTACACGAGCTAGCTAGTAGCTACTATTGATAGTCGCTGATTTGACTCTTTAGTCTTTTTGGTTGTTTACTCCTCTCCTCATCACCCCCTTGTTAAACCACAGACTGGCTTCTGGCAGGAAATCTGGCAAATCAGAGCTGAGTTAAGTCACCCTGTAAGCTTCGGCGAGTGATCACTTTGTTGGCTTTGTACTTTCCACTGTTGCATTGTGTTTCATAGTTGGCTTGTTTAGACGTAGAGTTTTTTCCCAGGCTGCATCTCCTTCTAATGGTGCACACCAAAGCTGCTTGTAGTCCAGTTCTCTGTTTATAGAGCAAGTTCTTTCACCAACCACTTCACTTTTTTTTTTTTTTTTTTTTTTTTCTCCCCCCAATCTGAATCATAGTCTTCATGAAAAGTAGGGCTGTAAGGAAAGCACGATACTTTTGTCCTTTTTCCTTGATCACAAGAACAAGTTGCATCCACATTCATACTCTTGTTGGGGTTGGGTTTCTCAATCCGTCATCTTATTTTAAATGCATCCTTTTTCAAGAAAAAAAAACAAAAAAACCTTGGCAATAATACCAGAAACATTCAGAAACATTTAGAATGGGTTTTTAAATATTTTATCTGGAAAATGTAGCTATTTCATATTTCAAACTGTGGTCGTTTATTTTTTTTTGCCTCTGCACTCTTCTTTAACCTTCTAGTTTTGTTCCCTGAACACCTTTTCCTTTTCCCTCTCATCATCCATCTTGTATATTTGCTCATCTCCTCCCTGCCGATCTAGTAGTAGTTGTTCAATGATCAGGATTGTCTATCTGTAGTCAGCTGAGTACATATATTGATCTGTGTCACTGTGTTTATGCACTGGACCAACTATTGTTTACCATTCATAAAATACCAGCAAAAAAAAAAAAAAAGAATAATAAAGACAAAAACACTTGCACAATGTTGTAGAATGTCCATTAATCCAGATGAGAAATCAAGGCAGCTGTTTTCAAATCAACACATACTGTTTTAAAAAGAAACTGAATGGTAAACAATGCTTTCTGTTGTACCCCTTAGCCGTCCTCTCGATTCTCTTTGGACTAGTTTTGTTCTTTTATTTTTTTTCTGTTTGACTACAGGTTCTGCTTGTTTCCTTTACACCTACCTATGTATTTTCCTACTTCTGGTTGAAAATAAATTCTATATTATCTGTTTCAAGCTGTGTCACCTCTTATTCTTTGCAATGGATATTAAGAAATAAACTCTATTTCTGTTGTCCTTGTATTGCCTCCTTTTGCTTCCTTGTTTTTTCTCATTTAAAATTAAAACTCTTTTTTTCAGACTTTATTTAACTGTAGACGCATCGTGAGGTGACTGTAGGTTGTATTTTAGTGTTGATTTTCTCTTCCTCATCACACATTTCAAATTTAGAAAACATGTTGTGGAAAAGAAAGTAGACACTAACCGCCCCCCCCCCCCCTCCACCCCCGTCTCACATTTTACACAATCCAAACTATAATTCTGAGCGTTGTGTGTTGGTTGATTTTGAAGATGCAAGTGCGTCGAACAGCTGGTGGAGACTGGATTATGAGGCCCAACAGCATGCTGGTTTTTATTCCAACTAAATTCTGCAGCAGTTTAATTAAATGATGAGAATATCAGTGGCTGTTTGAATTTAAAGCCTTCAAACTCAACTCACTGTGACACATTTGTCCAGACTAGTGTTGTACAGAGATCATCTTGGTTGAAGCCTCGGTGTCAGCAAGTCCACTCGCCCCCCCTGAAGTGTCCTTTAGTAAGACACTGAGCCATTATCGGCACCACGGGTGCTGTTTTGCAGCCGAGCCTGACCTTTTGATTTTCCTGCAGGAGGGCAAATGAAAAGAGAATTTCCCGTTGGGGATCAATAAAGTTTAACATTAACATTTAATACCTAAAATAGCCTGGGGATGATAGTTTGTGTATTATCATTTGTAGACACACGGTGGAGCCAAAGGGCCAGGCGCTGACTGAGACATCATCTACTGAAGGAGTCAGGGAGCCAGGTCTGAA
Source organism: Bovichtus diacanthus (assembly GCA_943590825.1). NCBI lineage: Eukaryota > Metazoa > Chordata > Actinopteri > Perciformes > Bovichtidae > Bovichtus > Bovichtus diacanthus. The sequence goes on from CALSBV010010690.1 coordinate 845,320, forward strand.
GGACTCACTGGTGGCTCATAACTTCTGCCGAAATGATTTTAGAGAGAGCACGAACAGTGTGAGAGAGGAAGTCGAGCAGGGAAATTGTGTTGGAACGCAGCAGGGCCACAATTATAATACCCCGAGGTTTTATCAAATGCCAATAGGACAGAACATTGGGTAAAATTTGTGTAGTGTACATTTAAAAAACAAAAATGAATATACCAATTACAGATGCCAATGATTACAGGGGGGTGTATGTATTTACAACATCTGTCATGAGTAGTGTATTAATCACTTAGTGGGCCGATTCATAGACAATGGTTATGATAATGGATTAAACCATTTATTTAAATAATTGAAGTAATTTATCAAGCAAAAATGGCAAATATTCCTTTGAATTTTTCGATTGTTGATCAGACAAAAAGCTAGCAGTTTCTTTTTCTGTTACTATTTCTTCCCGTTTATAGACAAAACAATTTAAAGATTCATCAAAAACATCAACACTCACGATGTCTTTGTATTCTGTATATTGAGTTGTATATTTATTCAATGTACACCACTCATTTTTACTACAAAGCACAATAATGGACAGTAATTGATATGTAATATTAGTACTACTATTTCTTTACAAAGACACATGTGACTAGGTGTGAGGTGGTGAAAATGCACATGAACGAGAACATTTTTTTTTCTCAAGAATAAGCACGCACATACTCTTTTTCTCACGGTGTATGCGCTTTATAGCTGCTATAACCACTATATTAACACTTAATCAATCTATAAATGATTTATATAAATGCAGACTCAAAAGAGACCCAGAGGACAGTCTTTGCACTCTGCTGGTGTACAGCTTTTATAAGAAATGTAAAATAGGAAAGTGATCCACTTTTCCTAACCGTCATTCCAGCAAAAGTCCTCAAATTTCTTTTACTGAAAGAAAAAACAAATACAAGTGTTTTATTTTGTTTTCGGAGAAGAAGAAGAAAAACAGAAAAATTTGGGGGCTTCAACTTTAAAACATGAATGTGCCAATTTGACCCTTGAAACAACAGGAGGGAATAATGAAAATGAGAAGTACAAAGTTTGCCTTAACTGACAGTTCAACCGTCTGTTAACTTGTTTCTTTTCCTCATGCGAGGCCTGCCATGCAACAACACGGTTTTAATCAGTGTGTTAAGTCTATTGGTTGTGTTTGTTTTTCTCCAAACTGTCTAGCTGGCACATTTTGCAGAACATTGTGGACGGCCACACTAAAGTGCTGCAGCTGTGTGCATGAAATTATTAGCCGTTAACAGACCTTTGTGAGCCACCAGCGTCATAAAGGACCAAGACATGATGAAGTGGTTGCAGAAGAAATCTGGGGGGCTCACGCACAAGTGGAAGCGAACTTTTAACAGATGCCCCCACACAATAAATAATGATTAAAAGATAACAAAGTTCTGCAGAACTAAATAATTATCAATAGACCCACAATTAGTTTTTAGCACACACACACACGCACCTCTATATAGAGTCAATGACGCCCATTAACACAGCAGAAGTTATGTGCAAAGATCCACAGGGCTCATTCACAAGGTTATTCACCTGAAATGGACTGTGACCGTAAATGTAACTCTTGCATAATTGTGCTCATATGGAAACTCGTGGCTTTTTAAACATGCTGCTTTAATACAGCCAAGTTAATCTGTTCAAAATGAGGGTTAGGAAGTTGGAAGAGAATATCAAAGGCTGCCCAAGACACACATTTTCCCTTAAAGTTCTGAACTATTTCTTGTTTTAAATGGAATTTTCTTGCAGGAACAACTGTCAAAATGTGTGTTTGGGTGACATTAGAGGGAATGAGAGAGTTTGTTGTTCGCATGGAGAGAAAGAAGGGGGAAGAGAAGAGAAAGATTCCTCCTTACTTCACCCCAGTGTTTGCGAACTATCTGTCTTGTGTTGACGTGGCAGCATGATTGCAAAGCCTGTAAAGTCCTTTGCAGATGTAGACTCCCTCTATCTCTCCTCTCTTGTTCCTGCTTGTTTTCCTCCATCTCTATATCCTTCTTTATTCCTCCTCCCCCACTCAATCATCCTTTTTTTTATTATCCTTTTCCTCTGAAATTCCCACTAGCGTGTATATGTGTGTGTGCACGAGTACTAGGCCAGTTGCCTCTGTGATGTTCAGCCAACTTCTCCTAACATGCCCTCAAAGTACTTCTTTGGGTTCCATGGTTGTGGATTCAAGTTGTTAAGCTCCAGAAATGAGCACATGAAATATAGCTGTGTGTGTCTGAGAGACCAGGCCAGCCCAGCAGGCACCTGGGCCTGCGCTCAAACATGAAATATCCTGAGAATTTTCTGTGGAAATCACCTCTGAACAGTGACCCTGAACAGTGAAACCATTTGCTGTAAATTTGACCAAAATGATGATTGCTTGGCAACAGCTTTTACTGTGGAGGGAATGACACCTGAGCATTTGCCGGTCTGTAAAACAGCACATGCTTGTGTTAGTGCATATGTGTGTGTTTTATAGCTCTTGTTAAACCAAGGGGTGTGGTTTTGTCCTATTAGAGAGGAAGGTGCAGACCTGAGAGTTATGGGCATTGGCCAGCAGCAGCTTTGGACGAAGGATGTGCACTGTAAAACATTGTAAGTTACTACTACTGCTACTGCTGCTGCCTTACATGTGACTGTCAACTGAAATCAACTTAAATAATTAGTTAAAAGTCCTCTCACATGTTATTGCAATGTAAGAAGACTGGTTTAAGTTCACTGCACTGGAGAAAATAAGTTCATCAAACATAAGATGTTAAGTTAAATCAACTGAAAAAGGGGTGGTAGAAACACAACGCATCAATGACAGTGGTTACAAATCAGAAAATTATGAGATTCCATAAACAAGAGTTAGACCGAAGGTTTTGTAAAATGAGTTCGTACAGTAAAAAGGAAACTGCATTCGCGAAAGTGAACGTTGTGCTTCACACCAGGAGAAAATCATATCATCAGGTCAACATTAAGTTCGAAGGAAGTACAACACAGTACTTCATCTGGTTACATTTAAGGTAATAATAAATTATTAGTTGGTTCCACTAAACATTTTTTACAGTGTGTGTGTGTTTGTGTGTGTGTTTTAGGGCTTTTTCCTGTATGAGGGTGGCCAGGTGGCCAGATGTAATGCATTAACTGAAGTCACCTGTTGTCAGGGTGCAGTGAGGTTAAACTCACCGCAGCAGAACTGAAATGTAGCTCGAGCTATTATCTAACTGCTGCCTTCTTGAACAGTGTTGTGTTCACATCTGAAAAGAATTTAACGCTAAATGGAAAATAATGTGAACATTTTAAAAAGATGTTTAATGTTCCTTGTGCAAATTCTCTTATTTTGACTCATCCAAAGGCTGTTTCCCATTACATGGTTTGCAATGTTGTATTGCAAGGATGATATTTTAAGACGTCGCATGCTGTTTATTTCATAAGTCATAAAGCGACAACCATACAATGGATGCAAAAGGCAGACGGACTTTAAACTGAAGTATGTCTCCTGCAGACCTGCTTTGGTGCACAGTATTTCTGAAATGAATGTTTTCCGCAGCAGTCAACTCCAACATAAATCACACTGTTCTGCTGAATGCACTAATTCAAGTGTTACTGTTGAAATTATTATCTGAAAGGAAGAATGTAGCTCCTTTATGTAATGCTGCACAAACAAAACCAAAGTGATTACAACAATGAATGAAACAATGCAAAACGAGTTCCAAATTAATGAGGATTTCCGAGACCTATTTAAGGAAATTTTTAGATTAGTAGGCTTATATAAGCAGGGGGAAGTAATGCTACATTGATTTACACATTATACTTATTATATAGGTAGCAGAAATGTTACAGAAAATAAAAATGAAAAAAAGCATTTTCTTTCAGGAATGAATACCATGAGGACTCTCTAAACATGTTGCACAGAGGAGGTGCATCAGACACACAGACCTCATTGAGATGGAGGATGCACCAACCAACGAGCACACCTGCTTGCATATGCACACATGAGCAATCCCTTCACCAGCCGCAACCCTGCCACCACCAACATATATTATCCTCAAAGTGCAGAGGAAAAACAAGGCCGCATGCCTGTGAAGTTATGCCAGGAATTCACAGCACGTAATTTGTGGGGGGAAAAAGGAAGAAAAAAAAAAAAACACATGCCCTTATTTTTCTCAAAACAATGCAATGTGCCGTGTTTCCTGAGTTTATTCGTGGTCGAAGTCTGAGAGGTCAAACTTGCAACGATCTGCCTGCTGTGTTTGGACGGAGAGTAAAGTTGTAATTATTCATGTTAAATTCTTTTTTGGATTTTTTTCTAACTGACTTTGCACTACTCTAATTGTGTTTTTGCAAATATACAATGTGAGACTAGGGACAGGCTCAGTGTGTGTAAAATGATCCGAGGTTATCAGAGACAGTGTGCCGTGGCCTCTGTGGGATTACACTACCTGTTGTAGAGGATGAGGGGAGGCCCAAATCGTCTCCACGGATACCCTGAAATTAGAGGTGAGAATTGGACTCAGCTCAGTTTTTGTCACTGTCTCTGTTTCTCTCTGTCTTTGTCAATAAGTCTCGTAGCGTGGAGCATCTGGCGACTGAACACGATGCGTTGGAGCAGGGTCGCAACCCCTCGTCTCTCTCCAGTGAGCTGCTTCCATATGACAGTCTCTCTCTCTCTCTCGCTCTCTGTCTCCAGTGCTGGCTGTGCTAATTGTTCTCAGGGCTGGGGAGCATTCGTCTGTCACTCGAGGCCTGTACACTCGCGTCTGTGGGTCACAGGCTCCGGCAAAGACTGGAGTAGAGTTTGACAGCTCCTGAGTGTGTTTGCGTGCGTGTGTGTTTCCGAAGCCTAACGAGTGTGAGAGGAGACGGTAATGCCTTGGTTCAGTCAAACATGATGGTGTGCTGCAAAGAAAGAAAGAAAGAAGGAAAGAACGAAAGAAAGAACGAAAGAAAGAAAAAGAAAGAAAGAAAGAAAATAAAATGCAAATCAGTTAAGTGTATAAGCAATGGGTGGTTGTGAAGCAGCATCATTATGTCTGCGAAGGTGTGCGTTCACCTGAATGACAGAACAGTGACCTCTGCCAACCACTGATGCATTGTGCTGTAGTTTTGCAAAGGAAGTTTTGACATTTTGAAAAATATTCTTATTCGGTTTCATGCTGAGTTTGTTGAGAAGATTGATACCGCTGTCACTTGTACAGTACAATATTCGTACAACATTTAGCTTAGTTTAGCATAAAGAGAGGTAATGGGGAGACAGCTAGCCAGACTCTGCATTTTAAAGCTATATAAATTAAATAGCCTGATGCTTCTCATAGAATAAACAGCTGAATAAAACACAGCCGAAGCAGACGACACAGTGAAGTATAAACAATAGAAACTCCACAGCGGCTGCAGACACAGACTCACAAAGCAAAAAGAAAGCTGCGTGTGTGTGTGCAGGTGTAAAAACACAGTAAAATCACATGAAAAAGTCCTGATAAACTGTGTGAGAATGGAACAAAAGAAAGGAGCCAAATCATCAGCTCCAGCAGCTGCTGGTGTGTCCACAGGAGGGCAGAGTTTCGGCGGGTGGGAGGGAGCAGTTTGTGAACAGGAGGCTTATAACAAAGCAATATGATCAATTATTATATCCCTGTGGGTTATAGTTAGTGTAACTGTACCTCGGCAAAGTAAAACAATAAAAAGGTTGCATTTACCTTTATTAAGCAGTGATTTAATGTACCACCTGACCAGCACCTGTCCAGCAAGCTAAGTGACCAACATCAAACACACCAGGTGCATTCTGGGTCTAGCATGCTATCTGCTAAATTGCTAATTGTGGATCCATGTGGATCCTCCAGCAGAGACTGTCAAACCTTTACTTTCCTTGAGGACTCTCTGCTGTGTGTGACAACAATCCCTGATGCCAGTTTAACATGTTTAAAACTTTAAGGAGACAGGAGGTGGGACAGAGAGGATTAGTTGACTGGTTTTATGCTTTGAGAATGAACCTGGAGCAGATTGAGGAGGACTTTGAGGCGGAATGACGTTCAGACACGTGACTACAACAAACTAGGCGACAGAGGACGTCAACATCGCTCGGCAACGTAACGTCGTGTGCGTGTGTGCACTACACTTTGTGCAAAACTACACAGCTCTCTTTTGGCTTTAATGTGCCTTTGCTGCTGTACAGTTTGACTGTTTGCACAGCTCTGTATTGTCTGCTTTGGCGATGTTTTTCCTGCTGTTGGTTTTTTAAGAAGTGTCCGGCTGTTTCCTTTCTATAGCTTAACAAGAAACCTATGTGTTGCACCCGGCGTGGTGTCCAAAGCTCGTTCTTATTTATTGTTGCTTGTTTGTGTTTTGTCCTCCTTTCTGGACAATTCTAGTAAGATTTGCACCGAGGAGGTTGTATAATTAATGATCAGCTGTATGCGGGTCGAAGATGGATCAGGTTTTGTAAAAATTATTTATATTATATATTACATTTGCACATTTCAGGGTGGTCCTAAAGAATACATAACGCCTTTTTTGATCGTCTTTGGCTAATCTATTTATATGACTAAAAATACCTGATACTGAGAGCAAGATGCTGTAATTTCAGATGATTAACCAGTGTGAAAACGTAACACAGCCACACACATTTAAGAAAATGACTTTCACTGTGCATTTGAGCACAACGTTTGAAATATCATTAAACTCGCCCCACTTCCTTCTTCTTTGATGGCTAAACAACAGAATTGAAATAATCTTAACATTGTTTCACTTTAATTATAATGTTATGTTGTTTATTATTATTATTGTAGTCAGTAGTGTAATAATGTTGTTGGACATGAGCAACATCTTTACTTTTTATAAGATTGCTGTTGTTGTTAGCTTTTTACTCTGCTGTTGCATGATACCATTTAACTTCGCCCCTTCCTGTTACCTGCATCTAAGTTTCACTTTCAATAGCATCTAGGAATACAAACGTGCTTTAAAATAAACTAAATTCACTTTCATTAATTAATTAAATGTCAATTAACTCGTTATTTGCATAATTATCAAAACACATGATAAACTGTATTTTTTCATTCAGCGTAATAGAGGACACATTCTTTTGTTGTTGTACTGAATTTACCGCCACCTATGTCAAGTGATGACCTTTGACCTTTAAGTTTATTCTCACTTTTCATATACAATAAAGACTTTTTCAAAGATTTTTCATAGCAAACACTTATGTGTTTTACTGAATGACAAACACTTTTGTTACACATGCTACCTGAGAGCAAAAAGGTGAAAATATCCGATTCTTAGGAGTGATCCATTAACAGCAGCTTTATCAGGGGGTCATCAGGGGTCTTCTTAGGGTCCTCACTATTGGCCTGTGATCTGTTCTAAAATGGCTTTTAACTTGTGCTACACTAAATGGCATTTAATGAGATCCATGTTTTGGGACAAAAGTGTGTCACATATTGCAATAATTTCTTAAAATATTATAACACTAAAAAAATCTTTAATATGTTGTTGAAAACACGTAAACAATCATGCCAAAGACTTTCATTTACATTTTTATTATATTTTTGTAAATGTCTTTATAGACTATAGTTTTCTTATGAGCCTTATGCTTGGGACACTTATACTGTAATACAATTTCTCCCTTTAGAGCTCCAAAACTCCTATCTTTTTTAAATAGTTTGTTCACTCTTAATACATTACTGTATCAACAAAAGAGCAAAACTACATTAATGTGATATAATTTTTTTAAAATATATTTATTGGCTTTGTTTAATAAAAGATAAATACCGACAGACAGAACATGTACACACCTCGTCTTTGACCCATGCACAGGCTGCAAAGTGCCGCCTATAGAAAGGGCGTCTGCTCCTGCTTCCTCTGACCCAGGACAGGAGAAAGGAGGAAGAAAAAGAGGCATAGGGGAAAGGAGGAGAAGCTCGGGCTGGTTATGTTGTAAAGAACGACGAACTCAAGAAAGCGACCGTTTCTCTGTAGCTGCTTCTGTAATAAATAACTTGAGTGAGATTTTATTGTGAGCATCCGATTGCTGCTGTCGCTGCTGCAACAGTTATTGTTGATGCTGCTGCTGTCAGAGCTTGTGGGAAAGAACTGAAGTCTAATGTGAGAGGTTGCTGGCTGCGGTTGTCCCTTTGTTTACTGTTGTTTAGTCTCTGGTATTTATAGGTACAGTGCTGCCTGTTTCAGCTAATTATACTGTGGACGCCATTGGAATGATTGCAGTAATGACTGGTTGGCTTTCTAAAGCACCAGAGCTGTTTTCCTCTGTTCATTTTGCCGTGGGACACAAGCAGGGAATTTTTGTTTGGGTGCGTATGTTTTTATGTATACATGCACATGTTTCATGCACATGTGTATTTCCCTGTTTGTCTTCACTTTGGTGTGGCTGCTTGTGGCATTTTATAGGAAGAATGAACATATTTCATTCTCAGCTATGAAATTGCTCATTTGATGGGGGGCCCAGGTCTCCTGCAACTTCAGCAGCTCACTTAACATGCAGACGCAGACCCCAGGAATGTTCTTTAATCAACCTTAATTATAGTTTCCCAGATTCTGCTGCTCCCAGGTCAGTTGTTAATCCAGGCTTCTGGTTCAAAAGTTCAGTGTCGTTTGTTCAGACAGCGTGGGCCTTTGGCTCTGAACATCTCTTCCTGAGATTCATCACAAGGTCTTCATCTGCGCACCTTAATATCAATGCCTCCTATGTCTGAGTGTCTCAATTCAACCAATGAAAGTCTGAGTTTTCTCGGCATTTAGTTCAATGTTTTTGTGGTGTTGCTGGTTCGCAGACACATCAGGAGAACGCAGACACTGACAGGTAAGTGTCCTGAATTTACAGATCTCTAAGAGCGACTGGGGTCGGTGTTTTGCGCCCGTCTGTCTCACACTAGGATGCAAACAACAAAGATTTGCGATCAAGTCCCACAAAGAGGAATATGAAAAGCTCATTCGGTAAACTGTGACTGATAATTCAGGCCAGATCCAGTCAAACGAACATGTGGAGTGCGGATGTTATAGGCGTAGTTTGGAAGTACAGCTGACACGTTTTCAAAACACTGCGTGCTGGGTTGAGAGTGTGCTGGATGGGTCAGTGAGGTTTGACAGGAGAAAAACAGTCTGGTTTGAGCTGAAGAAACACATCTCATCTTGTCTGTCGGTCCACAAACGCATGACCCTGAGAGGCTTTATGTTTATACATGAACACTTCGGTCTGAAAAGGGAGTGTGAAGGCAGTGAAGAACTGTAGAAATTGTAGAATAAGAATTGTTTCCATCCAGGGAGTTGCCCCTTCCCTCCTCCCCCAAGGGATTGGGTCACAAGCTTATTATAGTGATTTAAAGTTACAATATATACACAAAGCAACACAAACTGTTCATTTTTTCTATATTTTTTTTCTTCTGTATTATTCTTCTGTCTGCGAAGAAAATATATTCTTTCATCACGTTCACCTTTCATTGCTCTCAACTAGGCTACACGTGATAATCTGTGACTCCAAAGTAGACAGAACTGTATTTTAATGGCTTATTTGGGAATCTCTGCCTTACAAAGTTGTGACCGATTGAACAGGACTTTTTACAGCTAAAGTCTCAGTGAAACAGAAGTTAGAGCGTCTTAAACTGCTGTACTTTGACATATACCCGAGTGAAACTGACTATTTGGTGGATGTACAGGTATAAAGCGGATGAGATCAAGTCTCTAGCATTCGATTGGACAGCTAAAAAGTGGGCAGGCTTAGAATGTAGCGTGAGAATGAGCTGCGGAGGATTGTGGCTCCATACACACTTCCCTTGTCGCTAACAGTGGCAGATTAAGTGACGTCATGATATTATTGATTGAAGTTGGTTGGTACTTACGTGAGCAGACGTCATATTTTGGATTTTGATCTAAAAATACGAATAAATTGATTTGTTTTGTATTGTTTTGGTATTATATGGTTAAGTAGGTGCACAACAGGACCGGTGATCTAAAAGGGTTGAAAAGAGATTTTTCATTTCATCATTTCATTTTCTCATTTCAAGAAAGACAATTTAGGGACTGTGATTTGATGAGAGCTTTGACGAGGAATTAGGAGTAGAGAGACAAATGAGTTGGGAGGGTTTCATAGAGACCTCAGCCAGTGTATGTGTGTGTGTGTAGTTGGACGGCATTTGTCTCTGAATATTGATCACTATTGGCCAGAGCAACATCTGAGAGCGGAGATACTGACAGCTGCCTCTATTGCCGGTCGCTGCTTTCATGTCTTCATTTCATTATGCAGCCTTTGTTGCTTTATCATGTACTTCTCCTTATCTCGCTCAGCTCATTATGTCCCGCAGCAATCCTCAAGGCGAGTGCGTGAATGAGTGCACGTGTGCCCGCCTGTATGTGTACTGCTAACACAGTCACACAGCCTGCACCGCCAGTTTAAACTTGATATAATATTTCCCCCACCTTCTGCTCAATAACAGGACCAGATCATCAACAAATTAGATCCCTGCTTCACTTATTATTCTGTCCATCACGCTTGTTCAAATAACACAACATTGAGTCTTTGGCAAGGCATCAGCTAGTTGACAAGCCCTGAGCATCCAGCCTGGATCCCACTGCCGCTGTTATGACTGATGAGACATGTATGGTATGCTAGCAAAAGATGCTGCCAAGTGAGGTTCTCACATTCCCCTCTGGGCGCTGCCAATCACTCTGATGCAGTAAATTTAAGCACAACCAAGCCCGACTCTGGAGATCCAGCATTAAATGATGAGTACACAAGATCCAGACGGGGCTTGATCTCCGCAGCGAGACAAGACCACGTGCAGGCTATGTTTGGCCTCCCTCCTCTCCAGGTCTGTTGTACAGGGAAAGGTTAGCAACAGACTGTTGTATTCTTCATCACTCTGGGTGAAGGGAAGGGCATGATCAATGTTTTAAACCAACTTTGTCAAGGAGGGATTGACAAATAATTTGCTGAGAGGGAGCTATTGTGAGAGACGGAAGGAGGGGAAGAGCCGAGGTGAGAAGAGATAATTATGCAGCTGGCTTGTGAGCCCCTGAGAATTCTGGGAAAAGCGCGTTTGATCACATGACGGCTCTGTTGTCATGAGACCAGGTAAAGGGCTTCGACTGCAGAAACGTGCCTGTGTCGACGAGTGATTTCATCCTGCTTTGTTTTTCTTTCATGTGGTAGTTGCATTCATGACGAGTGTAACGCAGCTGTTTGTGTGAGCTTCTGTGAGTGAGCATGCACATGTTTGTAGTTCTTTTGAAACCCAGCAGACTCACAGATGGACACTTTATGGCTGTATTAACTTCCTAGGGGAACTGATGCCAGCCCTCTTAATTTCCCACTACAGTCCCTTGTGTCAGATGTTTCTTCAGCTGGTAATAAGCAGCTTGGAGTGGCAGTGTTTTGCTCTCTTTTGACTACATTTTAAGCTAAAACATACCTTTCAGGTGAACCATTGCAGATGGTAAAGAGGAAAGCACACCTGCAAATTAGCCCAACAGAATCTGGTGGAAAGTAACAGAGTCTCCAGAAAACCCACATTTCCTCACAGTGCTGCACAGAAGCCTGTGTAACACAGTGACAGACAGCAGGGAGGTGGTAAATGTCTGTTGCGTAAGCAGCCGGAGCCTTTGAACTACCTCCTCCTGTTACAAAACCAGTGGGGGCACCTGTACTCGCTGCCCCGCCATCTCTTTAACCCGCGCCTGGTGACACCTGAGTGTTTGTTGTCAGAAACCAGTCTATTAGTTTGACCCCATGCCTGTTCTCGCAGAAATAGCAGCCTTTTCCTTCCTGTCGGCGCTCAGGCCCGCGGCTCTCCGCCGCAGGTAGAAATGAACACTGAGATGGCTCGCTCTGTTCCTCTGACCTCCAAAAAGTTGAAAGGGAGATGCCACCGTGCCCGGAGTCAGAGCGGAGGATGATGGATGGCTCTAAGCAGTCTAATAGTGTTGCCCTCCTCTACGGAACGAGAACAAATATCTGCCAGGGCTGAATGATGTGCATGGCCTCTGCTCCCATCACACGGTGTTCCAGGTTCCCTCGTGTGGCTTTCCTTCGGATGTACTGTAGATGCAGAGAAAGAGAGAGCTGTGAGAAGGAGATGACACAAAAAGCAAAAGAAAATGCACCAGGGACGGAGGAGGGTTAGCGTGACATTGAGAGGCAGAGAAGAGATCTCAGCTCTGTCAGGCTGCTTGTCTTCACACAGTGCAGATAGATGTGGCTCTTCTCTGCTCTAATGATCACCCCGCAGGCTTGACGTCTTCTTTACGCTGACACGTGAATGCAGGTTACGTCTCCTAAATGTCATATTATCATGTCATCACTGTTCACTCACTAACAGGCGTTTTTGCAGCACCAAAACATTCCTGCAAAGATTTGCTTCCTGCACAAACATTAAACTGAATTATGGTTATTATCATCTTTTCTTTTGCTACATTCTCTTAATCTATACCCAGACCACAATCTTTGATCTATATTTTAGACATTCAGAGTCCGTGTCCAGAATATATAAAGATATCACAAACTTGGCACTCCTGTCTCGTAAAGCCTGGCAACTTTTTTCATAAATTATTGCACGCCGGGGCGAGCCGTGGCCCTGAGGGTTTTGGAGGAGACCTTTAGCTGAGCTGAGACTGCTTTACACCTGTAATATAAATTAAGTGCGGGCGGGGGAGGGGAAGGGATAGACACCTGAACCTCTTCCATGAAGCATTAGCTGCAACCTGACTCTCCTGTCTCATGATCTATTACCTCCGGATGAAGCAGGCAAAGTTTTGAATCCTGACGTCATCGGCCAGTGACCTTTTGGACAATTTTCAAACAAGCAAATCATCAGTTTACAAGGCGAAGTAGGACCATGAAATCCTACCCAACTATCCCTGCTGTACATCTGATGATCTGGTTTTGACTGCTGGAGATTATCTTACATCGCTGTTTGAGATGGACTGTTTACAGAGACGCTCAAATATTTAAATAAGTTGATGAGGTCGCCAGAGGAGGATCTTTGTGGATTATATTTAAATTTTCTGTTGGATATGTCTCTATCATCCTTTGTTGACACAAACTGAGAGCAGGCTTAAAGTTTTTGCTGGTAATAATAATTGTGGCCCTTTGACTTATAGCTGTTGTAGATTTTCATTCCAGAACGATTGAATGTGAAATGTTCGACAAGATAAGCAGAGCACTTGGAGAACGGCAGGAATTCTCTCTTATGGGACACAAACTAGAAGAGCTTGTTGTGAAAGTTACCTTCTGCTCACGAGCAGGCTCGTCCTGGTCGTGTTGTACCGGCTTACTGGCAAGAAGAAGTTTGCCATATTTTTTTATATTTTTACATTTACATTTTACAAACCTGGCGATTTGCTGTGCCAACAAGTCGCTGTGTGAGAGACAACGTGCAGATATTTTTCCAATTGACCAACTGAATGTTTTAAGAGTGGGTAGAATTTCAGTTGACCAAGATTTCCTTTAGTTGACTTCTGCACTTCATCGAGATCTGATCTCATGACATCACTGCGACTGTATGGAGCCAAGGGATCAGCAGCAGTATTTGGACCTCCAATCTGTTTTAATTACATTTCAGTTTGACTTTATGTGGATGTTGTCACCATTGGGAGTTTTTCTTCCCCTTGGCCTCCAAGTCCAAAGTCAAGTTCAGGCATGTTGAAGCTGGTGAAACAGTTTTAATTGAGCAGGGATTTAATTGAGCTCATCAGAAGAGCATGTCTATAAAGTGTTTGCCTCTGTGTCATCAAGTTACATACAAAAGCGTCAGGACTGACTGGACAGGATATTGGTCTCTTAAAATGCATGTTAAGAGTGTGTGGGGGAGAAAATGGAAGACATTTGTCTGAGTCATGGCCCCCTTCCCCCCCGCTGTGGATGTTTGCTCATCGTGGGAGAAACAATCAGCAATTCTGGAAGCTTCCACAGGCCCCATTAAAAAATCATGAATCAATTTGAGCTTGTTCAAAATTTCAAACAGAGCTTTCATTAAAAATTCACTGGGACCTCTCTGTCTGTCGCTTGTAAATACATCATTGGTATTGCTGTGGCTGATGAGGGCTGCCTCACAATGAGCCCAATACTTATGTGCTTGATCTTTGACTTTGGTGTCAAGGGCAGTCGTTGACTTGGTTCACATAAGGTCTTCCCCAGAGGTTTTTACTATTGGCAAAGCGAAAACTTTTCAAAACACAATCAACCATTGATAAGTGCATGTCTTCGTACCCCTTTTTAATTTTGATTCTACAGCGTTATGGTTCCAGCCATTCAGCTGAAGCATCGTTGAAAATCACTTTTTACTCAAATTTCTAATGGGAACAGTGTTAAAAATGAAGTGAGCTCTGTAAGATGCAAGCACTTTCTTACCTGCAAACTCTCTCATCCTCTCTTGCGCATACCCGTTCACACACAACCTCCCTGCTTTGCCCGGTTTCCATGGAAACCTGTGGTGAAGGAACAGGGAATTCAAGGACAGGTATGTTTGCAAATGAGAGTTCCTCCAATCACATGTCCACCGAGCCGCTATCATTAGCCTATCTCACCCTCCAACAAATACTTTTGTTCTCTGACACTAACAGAATGTATATTATTATGGAGACATTTGAAGCATTTGAGACTAAACATGACACATGATGCTATTTGTGTGTGTGTGTGTGTGTGTGTGTGTGTGTGAGAGAGAGACACACACACACACGTGTTTGGCTTCCTCACGTACAAGAACAGATACAAACACAGACATACTCCAATATGGTCCTTAGGAGAGCAGACTGTCCTGACACTCTCGCCACAAAGCATGAACAGCTGTCTATAAATAACAAGAGTTACATGAACAATATTTCGAACACATGATGTTTTGAACAAACACCGTACATGAGAATTGAAAATGGCACCAAGGACAGTGTTTCTACATTATCAAATGTTCATCTTCACCACTTTATCGGCGGGTAACACTCACTTGAAGCGCTCTGTGGTTGTGCTGTTCTCATCTCACAGCGCAGGAAGGATCACATCTCTCTGTGATCGCTTGTCTACTGTCCCCTCACAGATGTGTGGGTGTCAGACTTTGGTAGGTTACATTCAAAATCCCATCAACGGTTGTGAGTTACTGCATCAAAACAGAAATCAGTAATGTAAGCAAAGGGACTACCCACACTCACTTGTGGGATTCTTTTTAGATGGAATATTTGGCTGTATTTGAAGTATGGCAGTTCAAACGATTACGCAGAAATTTTAATCAAGTGTGCGTTGCATATCTTCAATGTCTTCCAAAATGAATTATTTTATATTAACAATTGCTCAAATTTGTAAATAGAAGTTGTGGCTCGCAGTGACGAACCCACAGAGACGTAGCGTAGCGCTACAGGGCTTTACAGCGTCTTTCATCTCACTGTTTTGGTTTTACAGCCCACAACTTTACTGTTTTGGTTCAGTCTCTCAGGCTCTCACAAATCTCAACCCTATTGTGTCAACCCTATTTCAAGCAGGAAGCATTTTTTTAGGAAAATAATAAACTCTGATAAAGCCATTGCAGCACCACTCACTGTCAAAGTTAAGGACTGGCTGGTGAAGAGCTAAACAGAGAGTGACTATTGAATTCATCAGTTGGCCAGAAGCACGACTCCAAATGAATGCAAGTGTTTACCAGGATTTATAGATGAGCATTTCTTTTCTAATGTTCTCCATAACATATGTATATGGTAAATATTTGTCAATGTTGTGTTTTCACATCGTTCCACTGGCCATAAATGACCAAAATAAATCTGTGATACAGCTTTAAAATACTAATAAATGATGTTTAGAAGTGTCTAGTACTGGGATATATTCAAGACACACAACAGTATCTGCTTCTATTTTTGTCTTGTATTTTATGTTTTTTTCTATGACACAGAAAACCAACATATTACTACCTAACCATGATTAGTGACTTATTTTCCATATATGTACTCGCTCAGTGTACCATCACATACAACCAGCCCGTGTTGGTTTTTGTGTTTACTTGGACATGAGTCTATATTTTGCCTGTGTATACCTTGTGTATGTCCTGTATGTTACAGGCTGCACTGAAGGACATGACTCCAGGAACACACGCATGTACGAACAGCCTGTTCTGCCCCTTATAGCACTCCATACCATATGTCACCCCTGGAGGAAAAGCTAGCTCAGGCTGTTGCCACATAAAGTGGGTATGCCCTGCTTAATGCTCGGAACATCACATTTATAAATAGCACCCGCACTTCTTATTTACCTGTCACTATGTGTGAATCTGCACGTGTGCTCATGTTTGTACACTTCTCACACAAGGATCTGCATTAGTACATCTGTCGTCACTTAAAACATGTGAAACGTGTTAATACATTTGTGTTTATTGTATGCATATTGCTTTTTTTTTTTTTTTTTGTTTGCCATCCATCGGGAGGTCTCCCGGCCCCTCCATCGTCTTTGTAAGTTGTAATGTTAAGAGGCTTGATGTTGTCGGGGTGATGAGCTGATTAGTGGCCGAGTGGCGTTCTCACAACCTCCACACCCATCTGCATGGCAACCAACTTGTTTGTCTCCGTCCGTCCTTCCTTCATTTGTCTTTAACTCAGGGTCATAGCAAGGCTTTGTTAGAGGGAGAGTGTGTACACGCTTGTGTAATTCATCACCAGGTGTTTGAGGAAATAATGCATGTTGTCATTTACTTTAAGGACAGGCTCGCATGTTTTCAATCCAAGTCTTATTAAAAGGTTGTCTAAAATAATTTGAACTTTGTAATAGGCCTGGGCGATAAAACGATATCTATGTACTGGGCCGACCGGCGCTGCAGTGACTCACTATCGCTTCTCGAGGAACGAGTGGTTACAGGACGGGACGGGGCTAGTCAGTTAGCGTGCTAATTTCAGTTGTTACTGTATCTCTGCAACACAATACAGAGACGTCTTTGACATATCGTTAACACTGTAACCAGATATTTTTCTCAGGAGTTGGTGGAGATAAAAACAAACTTAAAAGACTTATATTGGACTTATGTTTATCAGGTGGCCAGAAACATGACTCCAAATGAATGCTAATGTCTCTGCTGGATGTGTGAATAGGCAAATGTTTGTTAGCGTTCACTATTTACACTTTGATATCATGTTAGTGTTGTGTTTTCACCTCGTTCCACAGCCCACAAGTGGAAAAATGATTCATTAATGAAGTGGTAATGTTTCTCCGTGTCTGCTTAATACTTAAAGCATCTGTATATAGGTGACTGTTTGCTATCATGTTTGCCATAAAATCTTAATAAGATGCTGGTACAATATGGAAATATTTTTAGCTTGTTGTGCTTTCCCCAAGTAACGAATAAAGCCCAAAACAAAAAATAATGCAGCTTTTAACAGAATCAAATGGGACCAAGATTTTTGCCTTGAGAAAGTGTGGAAGATCCTTTTGCAAAAAAGTCCTATCTGTTCTACCAGTTTTAAAGATGGTTAGATTTGGATGATTTTATCTTTTGCGCAAGTTTCATAGGTTTCTTTGCACCCATGTAGAGATGGAATCAATAAAACCTCATAGAGAGCATGGTTTATGAACAATAAATAAAATAGACATGTCTGACTGTGCTATTGGCTTTCCATCTTCAAAAGGTATATTCATCATAAGTTTAATGATTAATCTAGTGATTGCAATTCAGGATTCTCCCATTATGCTGCATTTAGCCCAACAGGAAGCTGCAACAGAGTCATATCTGTTTTGTCTTTCAGTGAGAGTTGAATTAAGTATTTAAACAATATATCAAGGCTTGGAATGCAAAAAAAAAAAGAAAAGAAAAACAAAGAACTAAACCTATTCTGAAAAGATTGGAGGGGGGCTCGAAACATGCAGTAGCAGCGTGGTGCTTCATCATTTTGGGCTTTCCTGTGTATGACTGCTTCTGTCTGCCTAAGTCAACAGCCAGACAGGGATAAAGTAGACCTGGTATGCGATCTTTTTCCATCATACTCGCACTCTCCCAGTTTTGGTTTTAATTGGCTGCTTCTCTTTCTCTCGCTTCGCTTCTCTCTCTCTCTCTCTCTCTCTGCGCTCTGTTTATGTCTTCACCCTTTCCTTTTTCCTCCATCCTCTCTTTTTTTTCCTATTGTTTACTCTCTTGTCTTTTACTCAACTATTTCTGTCAGTCTATCCGTCTTAGTTTTTCTCTTCCTCTTCCTACAGAAGCACTGTGCATGTGTCAGGTCTTGGCATGGGTGGCACGCTTCCATATGGAAGTCTTCAGGAGATGATATAGAACATATGTGACCCCAGCTCGCTGGCTGGGGACTCTGTGGAGATCACACCGTGTCATTAGTGGCAGTGAGAACGCCAGCACTGCAGTGCAAGGGAGGAGAAAGAAGGATAAGGACAGATATAATTAGGTTAAGGAAGGGGGAAAGGGTGAAAAAGGAGGAAAGAACAAGAGATGATGCTGAGTACATTGTGTCCTTTTGTGAAGCTCAGTGTGCGTGCGTGTGCGTGTGTGTGTTCTGGCCCTTAGCTGGTTAGGTCTCGGTGCTGATGTAAGCCGAACTTGGCAGAAATGCCAGGTACACTCACGCTTCATTGTACATTTAGTGTTTGCTTTGAAACTGACTCTATTGGGACCAACTTTAACAAATGGATTTTGTCTGCACCTTTGCGTAGCAAGATCTGTCGTGATCCGTTAGCCTTCTGTTCTAAAGAAAATAAGTGCTAAGTTTAATAAGATACTTTCATAACATTTACCGAAATCGCAGCATCGTGAAGACATGCGCTGATGTCATGCCGCTTCCACAGACCTCAAAATGAAAACCAAGACTCGATCTCAACATTTTCCACATAATGCTTCAGTGTATGAATCTGTTTTGATTGTTGCTGTCATTGCTTGGTCTGTGGAATGATTTGGTCAAGCCACAGTTATTTTGGTTCAGCTTGTGAAAGTCAGCCTAATTTTATTTCTCACATTGCACATTGTGTGAGACATATTGTTCATATAAAGCAACCTTATTGCATTTCACTGTGCTTTGGTGTGACGGAGAGCCATACAGGGAGGTCTGGCTGTGAAAGATGTGAGCTGGTCTGACAGTATACATAGTGAAGGGTCAATATCCTGCACGCAGTCATGATGTAGATCTAACCAAAACTATAGAACATAAAAAGAGTTCTTCTTTTACACCACCATCATCTTTACCTTTTTAAAAAAATTTTTAAATATGTTTCTGGTGTGTTTTGCAGCCTTCTAATGTATTACCAAACCTGTTTTTAAAATTGGGATTTAATTTCCTGAATGCATGCTCGTCTGAAATGTCAAGTTATAGCTTTACTTTCTCCCTAAATATAGGGAACTCCTCGCACTAGTGTCTAGCTAGCTTACATTATTATAATTATACTGTATCTGTATTTCTTTCCAGATTTTACTACTTTCCACCAACCTAATTAAGTGTCTACTTTATGTGGGTAGCCTGGACTTACTGCGCCTGCCACCACAAGGCTACTTCACTGCCCCCGGTGGGCACATTCTACATTGCTTATCTACTCGCTCTGTAGCCTTGATTGTCCTACGATATGATCCTTTTCTGCTATTTGAGTAAACAAACCGATTTCAAGCATTTAGTGCTCATAAATTTCCTTAAAGGAGGACTGTCATAACTATTAACCCCCTGGAGGCAAGAGAAGCGGCCTGTCAGGAGAAAAAAAAAGTTGTCAGGTGCATGTGAAGTAACGACTTATTCTAACAGGGTGTCAGTGGCTTCTGTGAAAGTTTCTGGCAACTTCGGGGCAGAAAAACTTCCTCCACAATCCGTACACAGCTTTTACTAGAGTGCAGTGGATCTATAGTCTTACTAAACAGAGTTTCAGTGAGATTGAACCAAACAATAAACGTGCAGCTTATTCAACAGAAGTTTTTGTTAAAACAGCAAATTAGATTTATTTTAGATAGTATGTCTGACATCAAGAGGTGGGTTCCTCACATGTCAACAGTTGTAAAACTGAAATTCTTGACATTTTTTCCTTCCAAAGTTCTCATCCTACACTGACTCTTCTCAAGTCTTTGTGATATCCTTGTCAGCAACCTTTCCATAAATCCATTCATGGATCCAGCCCCTCCTGCTCTGCTAGCTGACCCACAGATACTAATTCAGACCCTTGCAACCTCCTGAATGGATAATATTGTAAACCTTCAGAAGCTGCCTACTCGTATAGCATCACACTGGTCCTCCACTGGCGTCTAATTGCATTAACTTCAGGAGACATCCACTCCTTTTCTGCAAGCCAAGTCAGTGGTTACAATTACATACACAGCAACACTTAAATGCCACTTAACACATATTTGTTATTACAACATGAGAACACCTTCAATATTCTGTTACTTCTGTTAACGTAACACCCATGTTAGTAATACTGCAATAATATAGTAATGTTACCATTAAAGAGTAAATCAATGGCTTGTTAACTATTTCTTTGAGACAGATGTTGGCTGATCGACTCACTAAGACATCAACGTGAACCCATATGGATGAATGCACGATTTGCTGCGTTTTCATTTTAGCATTTATGTAAACTATCATAACCATTTGAACTGCGCCAGCTTGTAAAATACCAGAATTGCACAAGCTGGCTCAATCTTTCTCCCATGTGACGACTGCTGCTAAATATGATAACAATGAAAAAGGAGAAATAGTTATTGTCATTATTCACGTTCAAGGAGCAAATCCTATAGCTAGTATCGAGGTTGTATCACTGTATAAAGTAGTCGTTTCATGAGAAATGGCAGCTTATAGCAGAAGGTCTCCTTTAGAGGCATAGAGTCCCTGAACTCTGATCATTAGGCACTGGATGCAAGATTATAGTCTACTCAGTGGATACAGATGTTTATGTTGAGAGACAACCTTTATTAATCGTACAGGAGCGGAAAAGTGTGAATAAAAAAGGGGAAGAAGAAATGAATCGGAAAGACAACAGCCTGTGGGGTGAGACTGAAAGCTGAATAATTTAGAGGAAATAAAGAACATTTTAAAATAAAAATTGGAGTTAATTAGTTGACAGAGTGCATGTAAAATAGTAAAAAAAAATGGAACTAAAGACTATATGAAAGAAAGCGGGTCAGAGAGAGCGAGACAAGACAGTGAAGCAGAAGTAGTATCCGACAGAGAGGAAGATGGCGGCTGAGAGAGACAGACAGAGCTTGTTTGCTCAGGCATTGATTTAGGGACCCTCGAGGCTGCGTCTTCCATTTACCAATTTGTGTCTTTCCTTCTCTCATCCTCACCTCCGCCCGTCTTTCCTCTCTCTGGCGGATCATTCGTAGGGAACAAACAGCACCGCTCGGGAACACCGGACCCTCGGTTGCCGGGCAACCACACACTGACTTAATGGAGTGGAGGCAACTTCAGAGGCCTCTGTGAGAACAGTATCAAGGCGGTTATTAGACCCGAGTCCCGATAACCTCCACAACACGCACCGTGTAGCACAAGAATACACACACATGTGGAAAACATGTGGAGAACATGTGGAAACGGGCTAGAAATATGCAACTATAGTTTCAAAGATGTATAATCTGTGCTACTGTTACCATAAAGCAACTGCAAACAGATGCATGTACCCCCTCATCATATGTATTAGTGACAGAAAAAGCTAAACTTGCTTTCAGACAGTTCATACGTCCTGTATTTTACTCTTCTGTGGTGGACGTCAAAGTTCTCTTTCGCCACCCTCTCTGTTTTTTTTATGAGGTATAGAGGGAGGACTTCCTCTCTTTTCCCTGCTAAAGATGAGTGTGGCTTTGATAATAACAGAGACAGTTATTAATTAAAGGGGAAATGGTCTCACAGCTCCCCTCTTTAATTCACCGCCATGCCACATGAGGTTGATGTGGAGGGGTAAAATTTAGGTGTGTGTGTGTGTGTGTGCGCGCGTGTGTGTAAGCTAGTTTCTAAGCTTGTTCAGACATAACGCATACATCTGGTGCTAACGGTTTAGAAGAGACGATCAGATCACGCATCGATTCTGAATTGAAACCGCACGGAAAAATTCTCTGTGGTAACAGAGACATAGTTTCTAGGAAATCTTTAGCGAGTCCAGTCAAAAGCAATCAACTATGTAAACAGAAAGTCCCTTTAGCATGATGATCATAACAGTATAGCTTAATAAACTTATCTTCCAGTCATAGTTATTATTATTATTATTATAAAAATTGTGTTAGTCATCTGCGCATCTGCACACGTGTGACCCCTGCCCCCTCACACAGACGCAGCTTGGCTTATACAAGTTTATCCTAATTCATGTTGGTGAGGTATTACCTTTTCCAATATGAGTGGTGTTGTTTCAGTGACCTGGTCCACCCACGTTTTTTACGCTTCCCTTTAATACCTCCCATCATCCTCTTAGTGCGCCATAGGTCAATTAACCACAATAAGATGTTCCTCTGTCTCTCTCTCTCTCTCTCTGTCTCTCTAGAGAGGGGTGGCAGCGTTGATCCACAGTGTGTGCGTGTGTGTGTGTGTGTGTGTGTGTGTGTATCCGCAGTACATGATTGTGTGTGTGCGTGTCAGTTCACGTCTACCAGTAGATGCTGATTCTTGTATCCATTGGAGGGCGACAGATTCTATGCTTGGCTTTTTCAAACCATATTAAAAATATTTCAGTTTCAGAATGATGAATATTAAGACATTGTGGGTTCAAAAAAAATATTCCAAGAAAAGTAAAGGCATATAATGAATAGATGGAATATAGATGGAGGCTAAATAAATATATAGAACAAATATTGTTTCAAGAACTGACCGCAAGATCGTCCCACAAAGCATCCTGCTGGAAAGGACCTGACACTTAAAAACTCTTAAAAGTACAATTTAATCTCAGACAGGGCAGGATACAAACCAGTTCAAACAAGTCCAACCAGTGCTCATAACGGTCAATAAGGATAGAGCGATCAGTAGTATAACATGCAGCGAAGAGGTCAAGGTGAACTACTACTGATAAATGACCAACATCAGCTGCTAAAAGCAAGCCATTCATCACACTAAGTAGTGCAGCTGCAGTGCTGTGATGAGCCTTAAAACCACACTGAAACTGAAGAGACCATTCTGGTTCTGGATCAATGTCTTTGTCTGTTTACATGTAGGGTTAATATCAGTCGCAAAAGAGTGTAGACAATAGTACACATATTTTGAACACCCTCTGTGTGTTCATCTATGCCTCTAGCTCTCTGTCTCTCTCTCTCTGTCTCTGTCTGTCTCTCTCTCTCTCTCTCTTTATCTCTCTGTATCTCTTTCTCTCTCTCTGTCTCTGTCTGTCTGTCTGTCTCTCTCTCTCTCTTTATCTCTCTGTATCTCTTTCTCTCTCTCTGTCTCTGTCTGTCTCTCTCTCTCTCTTTATCTCTCTCTCTCTCTCTCTCTCTGTGTCTCTCATTGTCTCTCTGTGTCTCTCTCTCTGTCTCTCTCTCTGTCTCTCTCTCTCTCTCTCTCTGTCTCTCTCTCTGTCTCTCTGTCTCTCTGTCTCTCTCTCTGTCTGTCTGTCTCTCTTTGTCTGTCTGTCTCTGTGTCTCTGTGTCTCTGTCTCTCTGTCTCTCTGTCTCTCTGTCTCTCTGTCTCTCTTTCTCTGTCTGTCTGTGTCTGTCTCTCTCTGTCTCTCTCTGTCTCTCTCTGTCTCTCTCTGTCTTTCTGTCTCTGTCTCTGGGACATTGACAGTGTAGACTAAACAATGTCTCAGGTGAGGTAAAGGTTTGATTATCAGATTGAAAGAGCGTTCCTGAGTGGGACATATCGGACTTGTATCTGAGGGAGGCCTCCCAGAGAGCATTGTCTCCAGATTGCTCCTGACACCCTCTATTACAGGGTTATGTGGCTGTCAACAGTAGTTTGAAAAAGGGGTCAATGTGTGAATGGAGGTGCTATGAGAGGGTGCTAAAAAACTGAGACTGTTTCACACAAAACATGAAGGCGAGAGACTCTCCATTTACCACAAACTCATCTCTCACTTTCTCTAACCCAAACCTCAAATGAAGCAACACAGCTCTCCAGCTGTTGCTGAAAATCTTCAAACGTGTGACAAAATGTTCTTTATCCTCACCGTTATTTGATGGTGACAGACATAAAAACTAATCATGGTATGATGTGCTGTTTATTGCATTTTTGGCTCCACACAGATCGGATCCACTCTGCCGCAAGGTTGCCTGCGGCAGATCAGCCGTTTGGCGGGGCCTGTTTTACCATGGCGACCCTGTTCATTTGCTGTGGAGCCCTGGGGGAGGCAGAGAGGAGTGAGGTCAAGAGGAATTGGAAATCTGATCCCCCTCCAAAAACTGTGAAATGACATTCCAATAACCCTGAGATCCTCGCTTGGACCTGCCTCAGATAATGGCCTGGGGCCACGGTGTATATGTTCGTGTGTGTTCGCATTTTATTTATACCAAGAGTCTGTGTGTGTGTGTGTGTGTGTGTGTGTGTGTGTGTGTGTATACAAAGCATGTACAGCCTACAGATCAACACTGCTGAATAAAGTATGCACAGTGGTGGAAGAAATATTCAGATATTTTAATGAAGTACAAATACTGTTACAAATAAAAGTCCTCCAT
Organism: Bovichtus diacanthus; assembly: GCA_943590825.1. Taxonomy (NCBI): domain Eukaryota; kingdom Metazoa; phylum Chordata; class Actinopteri; order Perciformes; family Bovichtidae; genus Bovichtus; species Bovichtus diacanthus. The sequence goes on from CALSBV010010690.1 coordinate 869,859, forward strand.
TCAAAATTGTACTTTTCAGAATCATATTTATTACATAACTGGATTATAGTTAGTGATGCATTAATGTGTAAATCCCTTTGTAATGTCGCAGCTGGTAAAGCTATAATGAATGACTTTACAAACTGCTGGGCAGCGTAAGCTATTCACAATCATTATAATATCATCATTTAATACTTGATTTGTAGTGGAGTTAAAAAGTACAATATTTGCCTCCAAAAGGCATTTTAAAATGCTTACCTCATAAATGTACTTAGGTACAGTACATGAGTAAATGTACTTTGGTACGTTTGCAGCCTACAACTGTTGGCGAGACACATTTACATGCACAGACTCAGAATACTTTATAGGTTCCACTTGTAAAACCATAGACTAGTAAGACAAAGCAGCATTTTCTTTGGTTGCGGTTGCAGCATAAAAAACACAATTATATGATGGAAGAAGTATAAACAGCAAGTTGTAAAATGGCAAAAAGATCAAGAGTCAGACAGTGTTTTGTGGACAAAGACAATAATGAGCAGTTCGGTGTATCATCTCTGTACCACTGTTGCACTAATAACTGTTAACACAGCTGCTGGGGATGTTTGACGTCACCAGGACATGCAGTATGTGGTGTTTATGCCTTGTCGGCTGCACATTTTCGGGAATGTACTTTGCTTTACTTTGTAAAAGCTTGCAAAAACAATGTCATTAGTGTCATTGCATTGTTGGCCGGAGTGCGACAATGCTCTGCAGTTGTATTGTCAATGCTACGTGTGTGTGTGTGTGTGTGTGTGTGTGTGGCTGGCAGAGGACACTGGAGATTGCGGGAAGTTATAGGTAGAGTGCAGGTGTCCATGTTATGCTTGGTTAATATGTGTGCAAGTGTCTGTGTTTGTCTTTAGCCCGGGGGTGGATTCCCCATCATCTCAGAAGCAGCATCCAGTGAGTTATAGAAGAAAAAAAAAAATAAGTTGTTTGTATATTTACTCCCACAAACATTGTGTTTAGACACTTCTTCTCCACCAACAGTATGAGCACTAAAGAAGAAAGAAGGACAAAAAAAAAAAAGAGAAACAACTCTAACAATTATTCAGAATAAGCATACAATGTAAAACATCTTCATAAGTTACTTGGTGACCTAACATTGCGTAATCATGTTCTGTTGGGAGGTAAGCATCATTTTTCCCAGACTAGGTCAGGTTTCTGGTTATCAGTCGCGCCTGTGGATCGCTCCAATTCTCCAGTGCGGTAAAGCCAGCAACACTTTTCCCTTAATGTTTTCTGTGCTTCTTGGATGAAAAACATTTTAATGCTCCTTTAAGTGTCAGCTCAGTGTTTCTAAATGCCTTTCAGATCTGATATAAATAATTAGTAACATCTTAGAGTAAATTACCCCACAACATTGGCTGAATGGAAGACCAACCACAGTTGGTCGACTTGATACAGTCTAGAGTATCTCACCCCATCTGACAACAACTGGGCTCCTTTCAAGTTGAGTTAGTGCGTAAAGGCCACATTATGAAGTGAGACCTCCTGGAACACAATCTAGAGAAGGTTTTAACATTTCAAGTGTATCTAGAGAGGTCACTGATGAAAGTGATGGTAGCTTTCCTGTATCCATTGTGCAGCAGATGCATCAGGCAGGAGCCAAACCCATCTGTGTAAATCCACTCCATCTTGGATAATTTACTCTGTAAATCATTAGGGGTGTCTGGAGAGGAGACAGGGTTCCCCAGACGGGGACAGCAGGCCTACAGAACACAAACTTCAGGCAGGGTAAGTGGCTTCTGCTGTATGTTTACACTCCTCAATCGATGAGTGTTGCATAACTTTTGGTCGGGCACTTACCTAACCGCTTGTCCCCTTTTTCCCTCTCTCCTCCGAGGTGCTGCCTCTTCATCTGCGAGGAAAGAAGCCGACCAATCACGTGGCCCAGAGAGCTCTGACCACGCCACCCTGTTCCCTCATTAATGCATGAGCTCTGTCCTAATTGGCAGCTGAGACATGACATCATTTGTTTCACACTGGTATCTAATTAACGGATGCAATTGGTCCTGCAGAGGAAGGAACCTGTGATTCTCAGTTGATATATTTTCTTATATATTTTGGTGAGATCTGTCGTTTATGTAATCCTTTGATATGCACCGCGTTATCCAGTGGATTCTAATTTCCTTCTACTTTATATCTATCTATATATATATAGATATAGATATGGATATATATATATATATCATACAGTATTAGTAGAGTACGCCCCTGTTACCTGGACATGTACCTGAAACCTATCTGCACCCGTCGGCCTGTCTGAACCTTTCCCTGCCCCATTCCTGCCATCCTGTGGACTACTTCTGTTCGGACATGCCAGTAAACCTACGTTTGTTCACCTTTGCAATAAACCCCAGAACTTTTTGCTGCATTGTCTGCATTTAGATCCTTTGCCCGTTGCCTCGCACTCACCCGTGTGACAATTCAAAGTCATTTTAAACACAAACATAGTCTCTTTAGTGTATTTAAAAAGCTCCCTATCAATGTTTTTTTTATCCGGCATCAGTCCACTGCCAGTGCTGCAGGAGCTTCACTTTCTTTCTGTTTTTCTTTTTGTTTTTTCTTATCTTGTTTTGACTCTGATACATTGATATTCGTATTGATGGTGTGCTGAAGGCTACCCCATTGTACATTAGGAGTCTATAGTCTAGCCATAATGGTTTCACTGGGTCCAGCTGGGCATCTCCAGGGACATTTTGAGGCGTTTTCACCGTTTTAAGGAGATGCCAGACACAGTGAGCTTGGTAAATACTGGAGGTGTGCAGCCGAATACATTACTAGACAGCCAACACAGACAGACAGGGATTTTATTTGGTGTGTGTGTGTGTGTGAGAGAGAAAGAGAGTCTAAAAGAGAGAGAGAGAGGAAGAGAACATGCACACATGTACTTTAGGAGTGTTTGTGTACACAGGGAATTTGAGTAGATAATTCATCCTCTGTACACATTTTATAATGATCAATACAGAACATTCTTTTTTTTTTTTTGTAGCCCTAAGTGTTAGTGGAAATCAGCTCTGTGGCAGAATGTAAGATAGAGGTTTGAATTGGGTTTATTGATGTCAGACTCTGGAGCCGTCTCTCTAAATCCCCTCCCAATGTGCATGTGTGTGTGTGTGTACGTATGTGTAATTGTCACCTATCCCCTGTCTGCAGAAAGAGCTTTAAGGATTTTAATTGAACGCCGCCTGTAGATGCAAAATGTATTTCTCCAGAGAGAGTCACAACCCCTTTAATGTTTCCTGTTATCTATTTAAAGGTACTGAATCTCAAAACAGAAGACTAGAAACCTCTATGGCTCCCACTTTGATGGTCGCTGTTTTAATACACAGACTAACACTAGAGAAATACTAAATCCATGTTATTTTTTTTTTTCTAAAGCTGTTAAGGGCTTGTTTGCTTCAATAATGTCTGTAGACACGGCACTAAAACTGGGCTTTGTATTTCATATGTACTTCCTTTGATTGTTAATTTGACAGTCATCCTATCCAACATAACTTAATCCCAGATTATCAAATCTCATTGAAAGAACTGAATTAGCTGTAAGAGATCATTTGAGCTGGCGGCCAACATCATTTTACACTGGATAAGATACATTTAGACATTAGACTCCCTAAATCAGATAAAGAACCGCTATCTTATTTTGAGCCAAATTTGTCGGGAAGATATGAGAATAACACAGGCCGACTGTTTAGATAGTATATACACAAGTGCATGCAACCATGTGGATGCTGCTGCCAATTGAACCTATGCGTTCGTGTACAGCATGTGTTTCAGGCTCTATTCTGTGTATCTTGGCAGCAGTTGGGACCGTGATGAATGAGTATCAGGATTGATCCAGTGTTTTTACAGCTGGAGCGAATTGCATTCAGGAATGAGGAGTGTTTACAAAAACACCCAACCCTAGTTTGTCTTCATTATACAAATAGATACCGTTGATTCCATAGACGATAAGGCGGTGTCAATTTACACATGCACGTGCATGGTTGTACACACATACTCACGCTTGTAACAACTGGTAACCAAACTATTGAGACCACCCCTGGGTGCAGATCTTTCAGACGGCGTCTAAGGATTTGTGTATTTCTGAATTTCCTCCTTTTCCCTCTGCAATTTCTGTGTGCATGCATGTGTGTGTGCTCTGCAGAAAGCGGTGGAAAGGGCGAGAGGTCATTTGGCAGTAGTGTCAGGTGTGTCTGGCAGACAGCCTGCTCTTCACTGGGACAAACCCTGTCTCTAATTCAGCCCCAGTCTGTTATTGGCATTTGGATATGAGCCAATAACTATAATGTAATTCTTGCCGCCTCACACCGTGGATGTTACAGCCACTGACACAACATTATCAGTTCTGATCTAGTAGCTTTTATTACCCATTTTAATGATATTTGGGAATGAAAGCTCACACTTGTGATTAAATCACACAGCATTAGAACGGTGTGGTTTATTGTCTGCTTCACAGTGCTGTGTGCCTGGACAAATCTGTTTTTAATGTACATGTGAAACAATGTGTTTTCTTTGGTCAGCAAATTCCTGAGCAAAATGAGCTTACATAAACTCCAACAGTGTTTACAAATGTTTTCTTTGCATTCAGCTGTTTGAACCAAATAGATGGGCTGTGTGATGCCTACTGTACTAGAACATCCAACTCCCTCGCTCTGTGAAGACCAACCTCATTCAAATGAAGAAGTGGATTTATTCAATTTAAGGTAATTATAACATTTTAAGACTAATACACACAAAGTCCTGTTTGAATACATCTTTGAATACACCAAAAACCTATAGATGTACAGTATAGTATCTAAGAAAAGGTCTATCATTCCTCTTCAGCAACAGACACACGCGAGCACATCCCAGAACGGGACAGTATAACATTTGGTGATGTTTTAAAAACTTTATGTATTGATATAGCGCCTTCTGGCAAGTTGCAGTACAAGTTGTTTAACAATACAATGAAAATGCAACAATACAATAAACATAGCACAGTAAAAGAGGGCAGAAAAAATTAAGATTTTAACATCCTAGTGAATTAAGATTAAGAGACTGCTCAAGTAATAAGATTTCGCATTTACAGATTTAATTTTTGAAAATGAAGTTGCTCTTAAACCAGTGTTGCTGCGCTTCTTCTTCTTCTTCTTCTTCTTCTTCTTCTTCTTCACTAGTAGAAATTAAAAACGCTGTCGCAGAAAATAAAGGTTACAACAAGTGAAATCAGAGAGGCGTTTAACAATCAGGGTTGTTTTCTTAATTGGTTTAAAAATGTGTGAATAAATTGAACATAGGTTTTGTCGCAATAAAGACCTAAATCCAATTCAATGTAAGAGTGGTGTAGGTTGAAAAGATTACTGCGAATGGATCAGATGACAATGAAAAAAGCTCAGAGTGTGTGATACCTTTCTTTTCAGAGGTAAACTGATGTAATCGTCTAAACATGGTACATGAATGGCAGGAGGGTTAAGTAGCTGAAGGCTTTTGCGCAATTTCATTCTCTTCAGAAAAACATTCAGACCAAAAAGCAGTGAAAGCACAGAGGCTGCAGCTGTCTACAGTATGTGCTGCTGTATAGCGAGGCAGATGTTTAAGTATACAGTAGGCCACGTGTGTTGTGTTTGTAGATTTTTCTTGTCGCTTCCAGCTGCCAAGTACTTCTGTGCTTTAGTACCACCAGTGATCTGTATCTACAGACAGTGTGCATGTGCATTAGAGATATTGTGTGAGTGTAAGTCTGTGAACTAATATGAACTCTGGATCTGCCCCAGCTTTTATGGATATGGAAACTAAATGGCAGAAGTACTGGGGGACTTACCAGTTCATCTGTTTACATCTCTGCAGTTCCTCCCTCTGTCTCCGTCTCATTCGCCCCATTTCACTTTCACTATACATGATCTCAAGAAGTCTGGGGTTGCTCAAGATGCTGGTTTCGCATGTCAAGTGTCTCGCCTATGGGGAATGTGTTGTTGATGGTTGCAGTGGTTAAACTTCTACATAAGTACTAAATGAACTCTGACTGAACTGTGTGTGCGTGTGCGTGTGTGTCCTGTTTTTTTTTTTTTCTTCCTTGCCATTTACCTCATTTCAGTCCCATTATGCCCAAACTTGTCATACAACAAAGATTGATCCAACGCGACTCATTAGCCTTTTAATCCAACACTTATGCCAGGACATGCTGATACTTATAACTCACCCATAGGCTGGGGTTTACCTCGAGCTGACACGGTCCTGTGACAGGAATTTTGGCTCATTTCTTCCCCACTCCATACCATCACCCACACCTCAGGATGACAAGTTGATAATCTATATAATCTACGTCTTGACATTTTATACTGAGTTGAATATGGCTGCGTGTCTTTCCTTTACAAGGTTTTGTTGTGGACAAAAGGGCCCAGACTGCCTCAAATTGCTTTGTGTTCATGGTTTCAAAATAGCATGCTTTGTTGAGCCCTGGACATGGTTTTACACATGGCAGGTCTTTGATTGTTCATGCGTGTTGATATTTAAGTGACAGTGAAGTGCTGATTTCAGGGTTGTTAAATGGCTCATAGTGTTGAAATGTATAGTCACTGTAGTGAAATCTGTGTTAAATGAACTGACTGGTGTGGACTGATTTGTATATAAACATTGACACAATGAACATTATAACACTGAGGGGCAGATTAATGCAGACAATGATAACACCATAGAGGATGTGTTATTTTGCAGCTGATAAGGACGACTCCTTTAGCTCCACTTCCTGCCTATTGTTTGGAATCTCTGTCAATTAGGCAACATTTCATTTTACAAAACTGCAGATCAACACAAGGCTACTTCTGTGAATTCATCACAGAGATCTTTAACAGCTTTGCTGTATTTTAATGTTCACTCTTGCACATTATGATCTATGACTTCCAGGAATGAGCTTGGGCTCAGCATCAACTTGGATTGGCTTGGTGATGTTCATTTGAAGGATTTATTACAATGTGCTGTTGGTGTATGAAAACACACACACATAGGCAGATACAAACACACATCCTAAAACAGTACACAATACACGACACTCCAAACACACTTGAATCGCAGCCTTGGCAACTGTTTTTCGTTTTTTTTTAATTAGAGCAAAAGATCAGAGAAATACCAAGTGTCAATACCGCCGAGTTTGAGAATATGGCAACGGCGACCTTTTAGAGCTCCCTGATCTTTTATAATGTCAGGGATGGAGCATCGTGTTCTTTTTTGCCATAAGTATATGCCCCCTGTCACGCCCCCACATGGAAATATGGAGAACTGCAGACTAATAAGGACTGTCGCTATTTTTCACGGACTATATATAGTATTGCAGAAATAAAGAGTTGGCATCAGACGTGTGCCTGTTCTCAACAGGTCTTGAACCCTTTCGTTAGACTATGTCAACAGAATTTTTTTTGGTGGTTGTCAACAGTGTGTAGATACAAGAGCAGGACGGTTGGACAATAAACAAATATTTCTAATATGACTTGCTATGAAGTGCAGCTGTAAACACCACAGATTTTATGTCCTTGTAAAATTGCCACCATCTTAATTTCTAAGCATGCCAGAATGAAGCCGTTAAAGTTTCACAATATGCACTGTGTGGATTCTTGTTTTTCAGTTCTTCTTTTAGTTTTAGAACACGAGAGATGCTATGAGGCACTTTTCAGCCCTGGTGGCCAAATGCTCCTTTCCCACATTCCCAAAGCAGCAGGCAAAGGATGAGATAAATCACCCAGCCTTGAGGCCCACTGGCTGAGATCATCTCTATCTGTGCAGCCCTCTCCTGTGGATGAAGGTGTTAGTGGTTAGCACAAAGTATTAGCCTCAGGCTGTGGGACAAGGGAGGATTTCTGTGTGGCGCTGGTGCCCAGGTCAAGTGGAAAGCAGCCTTATCTCCTAATCCTGTTAAATAAATGGCCTGCATTTATGTTGTCAGTAGACTGGAAGAAAGAGACAGCATAGGAAGATATACAATAGCCTGTGAGATAAATGTGCTCTTTGCCCTTCTCTGTAGATAGTGGTGTAGGGGGTGAAATGATAGCCTGGGAGCTCCATGACCCTCCTACAGTGTGTTTGTTCTTCTTGTGAGCCACTTATGGCTTAGAGCAATACGCCATAAAAATGACTTTATCCCCGTAGGCCTGGGAGATACTGTAGATTTTCTTGCTAACATGATAGGTGCAGCAACTGGAGAGAAAGCCAGTAGAAGAAATAACAACAGCAAAAAGGGCAAATTTATCAAAGGCTGCATCAGAAAGATCAAGAGTGAAATAGTGAATAGAGTAGACACAGGGAAGAGTAGTGTGTGTGTGTGTGTGTGTGTGTGTGTGTGTGTGTGTGTGTGTGTGTGTTTTCATGTCCATGCATGGCTGCCAGCAAAGTGGGTTGGCCTGGCTGTTGTCCTACGTTTGTTTAGCTGTGAATTCTTCCTCCTGATCCAGTGACTCGCAGCCTGTGGCTTAGGCAGAGTTTGTGTGCCCAGAAAACACTAATCTGGAGCACACAGACCCAAGACCACGGCATCACTATTACTTCATCGCTTACAATGGACGCTCGGTTCCTGAGAATACAAAAGTAAACACGGTTAGTTTGAAACTGGTTTGAAGCACCAGTTTTAATAGTTCAGTCATAGTCAAACAGCATCAGCTGACTTCTACATCACATATCAGATCCGATCATGTCAGAGCAGTAAACCACTCTTTGTAATGCATTTTTGCAAACTCCCTCCAGGAAACCAATCTCCTCCTGTCTTTGTCTGGATTGAGGATGCAGTGCTGGCTAAATCAAAGTTATGTCTGACTTTATGTGATGATTTTCATCTTATAGAAAGATATACGATGTCTACTCAACTGTATTTTATTTGTTTAGCAAAAGCGGTGCCTTTTTTCCTTTCCTCCAAATACAGCTGTATAATCATTTGCTGAAATAAACAAACTGTACAATCAGCCATGAAAATTACAGTAAAGAGATTTTACAAATGGCACAAACT
>CALSBV010010690.1:881350-913162 GCA_943590825.1 Bovichtus diacanthus
TCATCAGCACGCTATGTCTGTCTGTGTGGAGGCTGTCTGCCTTCTTTGTTATAGCTGAAAGTGACCATGTGTGTGTGTCTGTGTGTGTGTGTGTGTGTGTGTGTGTGTGTTTAGTGTTCTAAAGAGGCTGTCATACAAAGCTATATCTCAAAACATTCCACCTTGAAATGACATTGTACATTATCCAGGATTACATTAAATGATGTTTTTGAATGATCATTCCCTACATTTTTTTAGCTGCTTACCTGATATATTATCACCTACCTATTTACATATTCAGTAGACACAGAGAAAAATTAGCATTCATTTTTGGTGTGTCTGACCACCTGGTGAATCCAATATTTCCTCTCTTTTTATCTCTGTTTTGATCTCCACCAACTCCTGAAAAAAGATATCTGGGTTTTCAGCTGCTTTATGCTCCACTATGTTCACCAGCTAGTTGCTAACCTTCTCTGCCATTAGGCTTAATAGTGTACATTAGGTTTATCAGGCTGAAAACAGCTGATTGTTGCAACTAGAAACAGCGATGATGAGAGGAATCCAACAGAAAAGTTGCAGGCAGTAAAACAATGAACTGAAGAAATGTTCCTTATATTTGAGGGGAACTGCAGGATCAGGTGATAATTACCCACTGCCAAGGAGGGTTTCAATTCAATTTGTTGGTTTGATTGTAAACAGGATTATAGAGAAACTACTGGCCCAATTATCAGGAGACTTGGTGGAAGGGTGTAGCATGGTCCTGACCTCCACACATGTACGTTTTGCTTTCTTATATAAACCTCATACAACTGTTCCTCCTTCAGACGCACAAATGCCAAGAACACATGACATCATGTGCATAGAAACACATTTATCAACATCTAATAAACTCTTTGGACGTAACTCCAAAATGTTACGTCATGTCCAAAATCTCACATAATAAATTTTCAGCCCCGTTCTTCCTCCCATCCAGTCTCCTCTTCTCCAAAGTTGAACAGGATCAGTGTTTTCTAAACACCAGGATCATAATGTGGTGGTCGCCCTTGTGAAATGCTCTTTTGTTTGCTGGTGCTTCTGGTATTCAAAATATGTCTCAGTGTGCACTGTGAGTGTCCCACTTTTTGAAATTGTATCAAAATACACCATGATCTTAATTAGGATTAGAGTAGTGACTGTGTTTTATTATCATAGCAACACTAGTATGACACCTTTTACATTAAGATATGTTAATCTGAGAATAAGCATTTATAATACAGAGACAAATGTGGATTTAAACAATGTGTGCTTTTTAAAACACTGTGATTGCTTGCTGTCTTTTTGTTTTTTATTTGCGACTGGACTCGTGAACGTTTTTCTCCCTCTTTGAAGGTCTCAGTCCTCCCATATTTTTGCATTCATAGCATAGCACAAAATAACTAAGTAGAGTTTCATATTGCATGTGGTGAATGCGTGCATGTATGTGTGCATAATTATGGAGATCAGAATCAGTCCTGATGTATTCCATGTGGGGAGTGTCCGGTCATGGTTGAAGTTAGCCCACTGACAGATTATAAATATCTCCTGGCAGAAGACAGTGGTCATTCCCCTTTTTCTGACTGGACTGCATGGCATGGCTCCTAAATAGCAACAAAATACAGATGTAGGTTTGAGTTACATGTCACCTTTTAAAGTTGTGATGAATCTTCCAGCAGGCCCGGTGTCTTGTCGGAATATAAATTGTAATATAGTTTGTTCTTCGGTATCTGGACTCTTTTCATAACTCTGTTCGCATGTGCAAATGACGTCCACAATTGCGATTTCGGGTCGTTTTCATGCAGATTACAGTCCAACTAAAATACCTGAACAATGCGAAAATAGCTAAATCTCTTTTACTTTGGCCAATTTCCGTTGGCAAACAGCACAACCAACATCTGGTGAGCAGTGGAGGGATCGCTCTGTTTAGTCTCAGGCTTTTAGGTTCTGCTCTCTGCGATCACCTCGACTGCGTTTTAATGCAACTGAACTCACGACTTTGTAGTTCTCATTCACACACTTCCTTCTGCGCTGTCATACAACCGAAGAAGCATAAACATTAAGTGATGCTTCGTAATCAGCATAAATACAGCTCAATCGCAACACCTGTGTCACATGACTTTGTGTGATGAGTGAGGAGGAGGATAGACTAAAACTATAACTGGCGTTTTAAGATGTATTTCAACTGTTTTGAAAAATGATTGTTTGTGGGTAAGAAAACTGAAAGCTTAGTTTGAACAGATGGTCAAAACAAAGCAAAGATATGTTAAAAGATGTTGCTGGCTTAGTGTGGATGTACTCTTTTCAGACGGTCTTTCTCTTCCCTCCACCTCTCTTGCTCTCCCAGTCATTAAATCTCTTGGCCATGTCCTCGCTCCTCCTCGGTCTGGTTCTCCATTCATCAATCTCTGTCCTTATTTGTAAGCCGGCCACCTCGGTGCTCACCGCTTTGCTCTCACTTACTTTACCCTTTGGCATCGGACCTCTGACCCTGTTGAAACTGCTACCCAGGGCGCCAAACCGGAAACACCCATCATTCCTACTGGTGTCACACACAACTCAGGCTCTCATGCATGAGTACATTCACATTTGTAGAGTGCATTCACATTTGTAGAGTACACTTGAGTACATTTGCTTTTGTATGAGTCATTTTAAATCTTCAGGATTCAAATATATTGTTGTTATGCCCTCACAAAATAGTTTTGCGTATCATATTTGCAATGAATTTTTCATAAAATGCGCTTTGAGACATGGGAGGATTACTTTTGTTTTTCTGAAGGATGAACATTAAGATTAGTTTTGTTTATTTCAAATATTTCAATGACAAGGAATCAGCAGGAATTAATGACTGTCCTGTGCCTTGGCTCATTTTCCTCTAGATCAACACGCAAAATAACTTAAATCATACTTTTAAGTAGGCTCAACGGAGTGTTCCTAACGCGTCACATTACACTTGGCATTACAATCAGAACTTCCTCTGTGCCTCATTAGGTGATATCTTCACACACTCCGGCTCCTATGTAATGATTAACACTGGCGTACATCCTGTATTTTGATATCAACTCTGCATTCTGCATGCAATTAATAGGCAAACAATTAATAGAGTCCACTACCCCAGGGATAACATTCACACCAGATTCATGTTAGTACATTAGTGCTGCATCAGAAAAAGCCCTTTCTATCTGAATGCGTGCGGGCCGGCGTTCGGGCACGAATAGCCGTGCGTGCATGTGCGTGTGGGCGGGCGGCGTGTGGCTGTGCCTGTGATCATGCCTCTCATTCTTCTGAAAGCTGGATATGCCTCTGAGGGATTATCCCACCTCGTGAGGAACATTGTGACTAAAAGTCCCTTTGTCCACTTGATAGAAATGTTAGCCACATGTTCATTCCTACCTGCTCTTACACACTGGAACAGGAAATAAAACGTGTTAGTGTTACCGCAGTAATGCAGGAAGGCACTATGACACGTAAGTCTCCCAGTATTTGATTAAATATCTTCCTTTATTTTGATCTTTGCGTCTTGTACTTTTTGAGGCATTTATATAAATCCCTTGAAGAAATACCTGCATGCACCACAAACTACTGTATGAACAGAGCAATATTGCAATATTCTGAACATTGAGACTATTTTAAAACTAGGTTTGTTTGTTTTTCTCGATAAAAGAGCTGTTTTGCCCAATATTTTTTTTCTTTTTTGTGAAGAAGTTCCTTTGTATAATAAATGTCATCATCAAAGTTGTTTATTATTATTATCACACATTTTGACAAACGAAGAATATTTTTCGAGTTCTTTGTTTTCATATGCACAGGAATCGCAGTGAAGACATTCTTAGTCCAGTCTCCCTCCAACAATGCCCATAAAAATATGTATAAAAAAGACAAAGGTGTAAGTAATTAATCTACCGATAGATTGAGTTTATGAAACAGCTAAAATGACTTCTTCATTGTTGACGTTATGACTGAGAGCTTTAGCAGGGTCAACTCTAACTTTGCAGCCTAAGGCGAAGTCACTGATCACAGCAGTTACGTTAAATTAATTTCATAGTCATAAATGCTGTGTGAAGGATTATCTCATCACAACATGCATGAATTCTTGCTTGAACGCATTTTTCTTCCGTTGGGAGTACAAATTGACAACCGAACTACGGTTCAGTTTTTCTGGAACGTGTTGGTCTGCACCCGGGTCCAGAGAAAGGGTTCACTTGACGTTACATAATTATTAGCTGAAATGCTCCCAGATTTCACAGTTGTGGTACCTTTGTGTACTGATCTGATCTGATCCTGTGACGGGAGCTTTAAAAAAAACAAAACAGTTCTGTCTTTGCATACTTCCTTGAATAGACGGACTCTTTCTCTCTCTCTCTCTCTCTCTCTCTCTCTCTCTCTCTCTCTCACTAACCCGCACACACGCATACTTTCCCTCCGATAATTACAGTACAACAATAGCACTCATTCCTGGGCAGGACCTTGAGCTTCCTGTGGTCAGGTTAAATTCAGTGGCCACTGTGCCACTGAGGTCAGGGAGAAGAATCTGTCTTTGCTGGCATGGCTGCCTTTCTGTTGTACGAGCCGCTGTTGGAATTACAGGCCGGACTGCCCTTGATCATCCAGGCCCGTTTTGACTTTAGGCAGCCTGGGAAAATCCACTTGTCCATTGCCCTGGTCACTGGAACAAGCCAGCTCCATACAGATTAAAATCACCCAGGAAAATAACAAATTGAATACTAATCTTCTTAGGAGGGTGGAAGATTAGGAAATATTAATTTAGTGCTGGACAAGTGAGGAATTTGGAAGAGAAAACAAAATAGCTTATTTTCCCAACAGCTGTTTTAAACTGGTAGTGGTTTTTTTTGTGTGGAGAGTTTTTTTCTTGTGTACAGAGCAGTACAGAGTATTTTATGTAATTATAACAAGTAAAAACACACTTGATTACTCTTGTTCAGCAGAGCTGCGTTAGATATTGGTAATGCAAAGACAAGCACATCTCCATGCTCCAGATCCGTGGTGATCACTTATCCAAAAGGGCAACCGGGCCGATCAGTTAAGGGCATGAAGGGAAATAGGCCACAGGCACCCACTGAGAGCTTAGATAACATATGGCGCATAAACAGTCAATAGCAAAGTGTGTGTGTGTGTGTGTGTGTGTGTGAGAATAAACACACCTGAAGGTGGTCCTGCAGTGGACGGCGGTGTATTGGCTTTGTCAGTGAATAAGTAAAGGCACTATTGACCTGAGGGTCGAGCTCCGTAGGCTTTCACAGTACTCCACCCAATGAAAAGTGAAAAGTATTGACGGAATCAGTCGGTTAACCTTACTGTGAAAGCATAAAATTGCAGGAAAAATCCTAAGTGAAACCAGCGTATGTAGCAGATTGCTCTATCAATTTATCAGTACTTTATACGTCTCTCCATCTTTACCACAATAGAATTACACAAATTGTTCTCGAAATATATTTCATATGTTTCTACGCTACGCTATTAGATGCACAACATGAGAGTATACCTTCCCACTTGGTTATAGTCTATGCAATCCATTGTTTGTGTCACCGTCTCCAAAATCAATACCACAGTCTTTGTTTCTCCTGCAGTTGCTTTTAAATGTGGTTCATGATGATCGATATGCTTGTTGAGGGTGCAGACACACATTAAGATTGTTGGTTTTATGAGTTATGAATCTCCAGTGTTTGGGCCACCTTTTTCAGTCATGGGCCACTTGGTGTCTGGATATTATATTATTTTGTGGTGTTTAAGGAGTTTCAATCTCGGAACCCATTGGCTATTGGTCTGATGCCGATTTAGTCTCTGGGGGCATGGGCAAATATTTCGGGGGATCCGGTGTAGCCAGCGAATAGCTGGATAATGGGTTAATTCAGGCCAAGACTTCCTCTTCTGTGCGCTGGTAATTGTTTACGGTCCGATTAGCAATTTGAGAGTAGATGTTTTGGGTCCAGATGAAATTTAGGCTAATCTCTAAAACACAGATATCTGCATATGAATGAGATTCATTTAAAAAAAAAAAAAAAAGCTATTCATATGCAGATATCTGTTTATAGAGATTAAAGGAGTTTTATGCTACTCCCATTAAGATGGTTTTGAACATATCTTATTTTTACAGCTGAAGATGAAACTGGAGAAATCTCAGGTTGGAGTTGAAGAATAATAATTATTATTAAACTGCCAAAACACAGCAAGAAAATAGTGCACCATGCCTCTAGATTTTAGTCCAAAGTTTAACTCACCTCCAACTTTCCTTCCAGCGTTATTCCAATTTTATTCTTCTGAAAAACTGCAACATAAGGGAGCAAGGTAAATTGTTTGTGTCCCTTTCTATTGATACAATCACGTCCCAGTATTGGTTTTCTTGTTGGGTTTGTGGGTTTCTCTAGTTACACTTTCTACTACTTTCAGCCTAACAACTCCAATTGCAGTGCACCTGTACGGTGTCCGCTGTATTTAGATATGCATTGTGGTGGGATCACTTATGCACTATATGCACACGCACACACAAAGGTGCCCACACACGTACAGTCCTCTGTGCATTGCTCTCCATGTGGAGTTATGTGAATTGACTTTCAGCAGCCACCTGTGCCGGGGTTCATGGCTTTGGCCTGATGTGCTGCCATGGGGCTTTGATGCTTCATCATGTAACCTCTCAGAGACACTGAGAACACCTGTCCTTGCACTCATAAGGCATGCTAATACATGGGTACACAAGGTGGCCTACTGCCTGACCTTGCTAGGACAGCAGGAGTCATTGGAGAGAGAGGCCACAATATGGCATATGCTCACTCCGTATAGCCCTTAACACGTGCAGCACTATCAAGTTGCAAGCGAGAAAAGATACATCATGCTCAGGCACTTACGAAACGTCAGACCAGTAATACACAAATTTGAGCAAACAAGAATCAGATCATCTTTTGTTTTGAAAACACCTTTTATCAAGAACAACCCCTTAGAAAAAAGATGACACCCCTTTGCTGTTGGCAACTGGAGGCAATTATAATAAAAGAATAATAGAGTAAGTTCACGTGTGGGTTTTATTCTTGTTCTGTGCTGTTGTTGTTGTTGTTGTTGTTGTTGTTGTTGTTGCATTGTATAGTACAAACAGTTTTTTTGTAAAGAATTAGCTTGAATGCCACCACAGAAGTTGTCAGCTAACATGGAAACTTGCATTTAGACTCTATATTAACCACATAGATTAAGAACACAACAGATTTTCTCCACTGTCTTGTCTGACCATGTAGCTCTATTTCTCCACTCACAATCTGTTTGCACATGCACAGGCAATGGACATCTGAACACCCACCTCCCAGAGAAACACACAAACACGTGCCTGCACACACACAAACACACACGCCCGCTCTGCCAAACCTAGCTAGAATAACCTCCACAAACACACAAGTTTTTGTGTGTGTGTGTGTGTGTCTGTTCGTCTGGGAAGAGGGATATTATTGTCTGTCTCTCCCCTGCTCCTTCCAAGTGCACTTTTCAAGGTGCAGGGCTTGGTATCTCCATGGCAACAGCAAAGCGACCAGGAGCGGTGGTGAGGGAGGAGGTGGTGGGCGGTGGGGATGGAAGAGAGGGCGGGGGAGAGGGGCAACAGGGTTGGTTGTGGGGTTGATGTTGAAGTGTGGAAAGGGTGGGGGGGGTCGTCTGGTCACAGAGAGGCATGCTGGGTACATGGACTGTGTCGCGACGATGCGGACGGGAGGCAAACAGGGTGTGGCTTTTCTCCAGAGGTGTTCATGTTTGTGCGTGTTTTCTCAAACAGCCCTGTGGAGATGTATGTACTGAGAGCCCAGGTGTGATCTCGATGCTTGGTGAAAGATGACCTCTCACTGTAACACACACACACACACACACACACACACACACACACATGTCTTCTCTCACAGCGGAGGGTCAGTGTCTATGTTTGTATAGCAGAGACCTCCAGGTACTATTGTACTGTGTTTACATGTGCATGGGTCCATGCTGCCCCAGATATGTCCACCTCTGTCCTAACCCTCACCCTTTCTCTCCCTCTCTCGCTCCACCTTTACTTTCCTCTAGTTGCTTCCGCCTGTCTCTCCATCTTTATCTGACATCTCCTTCTCCTTTCTCCCTCCATCCTTTTCAATAGCAATTTTTGTCACTTTCCATCTTGCTTCTCTTCTCCCGCTGCCCTTTCCCCTGTCTGCAGCATATAGGGCCTCTGCAGGTGTGTGACATCTCTGAGGGCTGCAAACACTTTTAACAGCTGAGGGAGGGTGAAACGTGATGTTTACAGGATTGATAATGGACATTTGTCTATTTATTGTCTCTAATTACATGTTACTTGTCCTAGAGACTCATATGTTGATGTGTTTCAGTAAAGAGTAAAGTTGTGGCGTGCAGGGTAGAGGATAAGTATGAGTTTGCACATTGTGTCATGTCTCATACTAGTTCCTGTCCACTTCATTTTTGCTAAGACCTCCATCTTTTTCTAACCTCATTGCAGCGGTCGGTAAAAACTACTGGCAATCGACATTTTGCAGATGTGTACAAGATAAGCATGGTATGTTAAAGAGAATCAAAATCACAAACTAAATGTATCTTGATGTTGCTTAATAGTTGGAAGTGAATGTAATGTGCAGGGTATGTGGTATAAGATACAGCAACAAGATTAAACTGATCTAAGTTGAAATAATTTAAAGAACTAAGACGATAGCCTTGAGAATGGCTTCACTCCTACTACGTTGCTGGCATACAGGTCCTGAATAGTGCATGGTGAGATACTGGATGATTCAAGAAACGGAGGTGGAAATTTATTCAGTCTGCTCTCCAGAGCTTCCTGTAAAAGTTCAATGATGATGTGGCAACTGAGGAATCCCTGGAGTTTTACTGTATCCTGTAGTTCATGAAACTTCTTCTAATTGGGGGGCATGGCCATCAAAGAATATACTTAAATGAGAGTCAGTGTTGACGCCACAAGGTGAAGCGATAGAGTTTACATGGACATACCGTCTGTGGCATTAATCATAGTTTTCACGATTTTAAATAATTTAGTTTGTATTCACGGCTGTCTGCATTGTTTACTGAAACCTGAAAACCCCAATTTGGTCAATGGCATTATGGCTGAATGCAGGTGAGGTGATCAACCTGTCAATCAAAGCAAACACGGTATTGTTTTGAGTTAACTACGACTGTGACAATGCTGACGCTGTCAACGAGTTATTGCAATTGTAAAAACCCACACTTTTGTCAGGCAGCACAGACTTTTCTAAACTTTTCAGAAAATTCAGAACTTTTCTGAGAATAAAAAGTAGCACAATGAAATACTGATAAAGATGATTTCCGATAAAAAGGACATTTTCGATAGAAAATTCCAAAACATTTATTTATTTATTTTTAAAAAGCAGTTCACGCCTCTAAATTCAACGTGTTTAGCATTTCCTTAGATGTCAAGAGTGGATTAGACTGCAGTAAATTAATTTTAGGTCAAAGTCAACATCAAAGGCATTTCTAAACTCATACATATTATCTGCTATGTCATTATAACCAGAGGAAAGACGATACAGTGTGTATATATATATACATATATATATAGTACACAAAACATCAAAGAATAGCTACAAATCACCATTGTTGATTCCAATTTTTCTCACTGAAGTTCAGACACCAAGGTGGTAGGCGTAGTATATGCAGATTAAATCAAGAAGACGACGTAAATAATACAAAAATAGCAAGCTCTATTATTATCACGTCAATCACACATCTAACGTGATGCGCATGGAAGAACAGTATTTCATATTTGTTCCAACAAATTCACAGCAGTTGGGAACAAAGCCTTTTAACCAGGATATAATGATAAAATTAGAGATACAACAGGGAAACATGATATTTCTAGCAGCTGATGGCAAGGCCACCAAGTCAATTAACAGTTATTTAGTTGAACAAAATTACAGTTTTGAGTTGCCTGTAGCTTCACATTAATAATTAGGTGACATTTACTACAGTCTGCCTTTGGGTCACTGTGCTAAACTAACTAAACCGTGCAGAAACATCCCATCAGAAAGTCTCAGAAGAGAGTCTAAGTCATTAACATTAACAATACTTTCCTCTTCCTGACTCTAGAATGTTTTATTGTTAATTCACTTCAACTGAAGCAATTGATCACTTAATTGATGAGTCAATCAAATCGTCAACAAGTAATCGCTGAAGTAATTTATCAAGGAAAAATCAAATATCTGCTGGTTCCAACCTCTTTTTTTATTTAAATTGTAAATGTAATATTTTTGTGGTTTTGACTCTTTATCAGACAAAACGATCAATTTGACCTGGTTACTCCAACTGGGATATACACAATGTGTTATAAACTGTCATTTATACACTGCAGAAGGCGGCAAAACAAATTAAAACGACCAGTTGTCAGCAAGTTGGCTGATGTAATAACATAGTTAAGTGTGGGTGGATCTTAAGAACTGTCAGTTATAAAACAAAAAAGCATTTTTTTTTTTTACCCAGAAATCAAACTATTTAAATAGAAATATATCTGTCATTTCTATTTATTTCTTTTTAATCCATATTAAACCTGTCCCCCTCTCTAATCTGTCCCTGTTCAATGACCACTCTTTAAGGTGTCTAAAGAGTGCTCAGCAATTAGTCTTTTATTAAAATGTTAATGCTGTTCTACTCTATCTTCTGCAGTTTTTATAGCCATTGTACCTGCAAGGAGATCCTATTTTGTTTCTTTGCAGCTCTTTTATTGCTTTTTGTTGAAAACGGACACCGAAGACTATAAATAAATTCACAGCTTTTTGAACTTGAAACACTGCTAATTGGGACTCAACTCAACACCTGGTTTTGGAATTACTTTAAAGATAGTTATTTATGAGTTGTTGTTTTTTATTGTCCCTGTAATGTAAAAAAAAAAAAAATTAAACCATTTCTGAAAAGGTAATTGGGTTTTTGTCATATCTGTTGTTGGCCTTATGCTGCTCATTAGTGTTTGCAACAATATAAGATTAGTGGTCAAAAGGGGTAAATGATGTGTTAAATGAGGGCAAGCAGGTTAGGCCTAGTAAGACTTTTTTTCTGTATGTAAATTGGACCCTTGGGCCCTGCAAAACTGAGTGTTTCCGCCAGTTACCCACACGGGGCGCTGCTGCTCACCCAACCCAGGACGCTTGACGGGATATTCAAAGTTTATGCAAGGCTTGCAGCACATCAGGGACCGTCGGAGGGGAGAGTTAACAGTAGTTTTCATTCCAGAAAGAGCGTCCAAGTTCCAAATAAAATCACTTTTGTGGCGCGCCACACGCTAAAGCAGCCTGTTAGTTAATTTCACTGCATTTCTTGTCAATGCGAGCTGTCAGCGGGCCAGTCAGTCCGCTGCACGGCCAGCGCTCACAAATATCCTCACATCTTACACAGCGGAGACACACGGGGAGCGTGTGGGCGCCCGGTGCCCGCTTTGTGTGTGAGTGTGTTTGTGCGCGCGCGTGTGTGTGTGTGTGTGTGTAGAGTCGGGGAGTTGTCAGAGCACTGAGGCTAAGAGTGGGGGAGCACGCACATTGTGAGAGAGGAGTTGAGAGAAAGAGACATAGAGGAGGAAAAAGAGAGGAGGAGAGTTGAGTGAGAGTGTGTGAGTGGGAGAGAGAGAGCGAGAGAGAGAGAGAGAGAGACCTCGGCGGAGAGGAGGAGAGAGAGAGGGGAGGAGAGCTCCGTCTCTCCCGGTGCACTTGGCAGTCTAGTTGCGGGCTGCTGTGCTGTTGCTGTCGTGGCGTGGCTGGTCGCGCCAGGCGGGGAACTTCACCACACTGGAGCCCGGAGTTCCACTCTCTCACCTGCGCAGTTCGGAGCTGCCATGGGTCTCTCGCCTGGATTTACTGTCCTAATTATTTTACCGGCCTTTCTGCTGCACACCAGCGGCCTTTACATCGCCAGTAGCGTTGGTACGTACAGTAGGCTACAGTTAAACGTGGTCAGTGTTTATGTTGTTCTACGTATCTGCTGATCTCTTATCAGCAGGGCTGCACGGGCTCTTCATGCGCTCACTGGAAGTCTGAAGCTCAACGTAGCGGCAACAACACTGCCCGGTTTCTCCGGCTTGTGTTTAATTTTTGGCATGCTTTTTGCAGTTTTTGCAAACAACATTGTAGGACGCATTTGCAACTTCTGTGCTTCCTGCTGTGGTGTTTGCAGGGTCTTTCTCTAGGCGGTGCAAGCAGTGTTGTGATTTGTTTTCTCCCACTAAGGGGATAATGTTATCTGGGGTGTAAAGGGGCATCCGATGCACCGGTTTACTGTCGGATTTCGCAGGGAAGTAGTCTAACATTATCTGATTCTGCCGCTGTCGCATCTATCGATCTGTCACAGGACGCTGGAGTCGGATGTCAGCCTATCGATCACACTATTATCAAATCATTCCTTTGACAGGGGAGCTGAAGAAATATTAACAGTGTGTGTTAGGTTTTACCAGTCAGCAAACTTTATACATTAGATATGACAGATGGATAACCAAATAATAATGATAATAATAATAATAATAATAATAATAATAATAATAATAATGATAAAATACCAGGTGTATCTGAGGACCACAACCAAGGTGATAGCACAAGTGTCTCTGACTCTGATAGCATTGACACCTTAAAGTGGCCTTCGCTCAGTGTGTGTGTTGTGCGTGTGTGTGGGCGCAGGGAGCATTTCTCAGGTCGCCTCAAAAATGCACCTGTGTTGTCACTGTCACATGAAATGTTCCTTAATCCAAGGCAATGTCAGACGCATGCACTGTTTCTAGGTGTCAATGCTCATTGTGCATTAATTGGCACGTAATTGACATACAATAATTAATGAATGATAATTATGATAGGATAGATTACTGCAAAATGCATTCCGGTGTGCATCATATGAATTGAAAGCGCGTTTTAAGTGGGTTTAGTTTTTAGTTTTTATTTAGTCGGTGTCGAGGTTATAGAAATAACTTTTCTCGGATTGAGCAGCCTGACGGTGAGAAAACAGCGCGAGAAAGCCGCAATTAGCACCTTGATCTTGTACTGGTTTTCCTGTTGACGGTAGAAGGGCACAGAAGGTGTCAGCAGCGCTGCGCAGCGCGCACTGCTGAGGCTGCCGTTTCCAAACGCGCACTGCCGAGCACCGGGGTCGCCTCTGAGTTCATGGGTGGGGCCGTGTGTGTGTGTGTGTGTGTGTGTGTGTGTGTATACTGCTTTTATTTATTTTATTTATTACTGTGTTCCCTGCGACGCATAATAAGGAATACATAATTCCATGGCATGCTTGACATTTTTCTAATCCCTTATTTTTCCTCCCATCTCTTTTTATCCCCCTATCCCCCCTCCACCCATGACTCCAAACTGTCTCCTTCCTGTTGTTTCTTTTTTTTTTATCTTCAACCTCTAATGTTCTTCCTTCCCACCCTTTTTCACATTTTCTCATCTTACTCACCAAAATAACAATCTTTCCCTCTCTCACCTGTCCCTGCCTAATGCTCTTCTCTCACCCATTGCCCCCTCTCCCTCCCCTTAACTGTCCTGATCCCAGACTCCCTGCAGCATGTCCTGGGGGAGTATGGACTGGTGAGGCCAATCAGTGTGGACGCAGAGGGCCGCTTCCTGTCACACGCCGTCTCAGCTGGCCGCATGGCAGGAGGGCAGTCCCGTAGGCGCCGGAGGAGGGAGGTAGGAGTAGGCAATGATGAGTGGGGAGGACCAAAAGGAGAGCCAGTGGCCTTTCGGGAAAGACTTTACTACAACGTCACCCTCTTCGGCCGGGAGTTCCACCTGCGCCTGCGCCACAATGCCAGGCTGGTGGCCCCCGGAGCCAAGATGGAGTGGCATGATGACAGTGACAGCGCCCGGCACTCTGAGCCGCTGCACGATGAATGCTTGTACGTGGGGGACATCACAGACACTCCAGGAGCCACTGTGGCTATCAGCAACTGTGACGGCCTGGTGAGTGGACAACCTGTGTTACATCTTATCTGTCTGACTGCTGTAGTGTTTACTGAGCTCGCTGTGGACAGAATGACATGAGGGGACAGAAGAACACATGATGCATGTCTGAGTTGCAGGGAGGAACTCTGTGTTTAAAAAAAAAAAAAAAAAAAAAAGAGATTGTTTGCCCCTTAACCCCGTCTCACCCTGGTGAAGCTTTCTGGTTGACCCCACAGCTGAGGTTGTCATAGGGTTAAATTTATGATTCTCCCTGATGTCCTCTAAACTGGTTGTAACACCAGGCCTGCCATAAGAAATACCTGAGTCATGTTTTTATCCCTCTGTCCTCTGCCCCCTTTAGTTCGCTCATGTTAAAGGGTAAAGTGATTATTAAAGGAATACACTGATGTTTCTTAGATAACCTCAGTGTTTATAACTATATCTGAGTATAGTTGCTTTCAGAATAATATTTAGCTGGCTTGTCCCTTTTACCACACAAAGATGCTGAAGGACTGGACAACTATGACAGCATTTGAATTGAAGCTGCCACGTAAAACATTTTAGTTGTACAACAACTCAAAGAGGCTGAATTGTAAATGCTTTTAAAAGAGCTGACGATGAATAGAGGAAAAGGAAAAGAGATGGCAAACAGTTGGTGAATGGCTGTCGGCAAGGGAGAGAAGTGAGATATAGGCCGTGTGAAGAATGTGCACTGCTGAGATGAGAGGATGCAGGAAAGATGGAGACCAGTGTGCCTGAGGAAGAGGTGGAAGCGACAAGTGCGAGAAATAAGCCGCGATCGCGGCAGGGGAAAAAAGGCAAGTAAATAGGAGTAAAAAATGGCCAAAAGGATGTGTACAGGGAGTGATGAGATTGGGGGGAGGAGTTCCCCTCATTAGGAAAAGTGTTCATTAGTCAGCCAGATCAGCCCGCCACTGGAGCTGAGTAACAGCGACTGGATCCGTTTAGGATTGAGGACACAGGGGACAGAGCAAGCAGCTGAGAGAGCAGGCAGGGAGCCAGGACAGCACAGGCCTGACATGCCCACTTAGCCTGACACCAGCCAGCAGCAACTCACTGCTGCTCGCTTCGGCCTGTCATTCCAGGGCCTATTGGCAATTTCTAGGAAAGGTTGCTCAAAGTGTTATAGATAACAGATCACCAGTCAGTGGCTGGCTGCACTGCCAAGCATGCCAATATTTTAAAGGACAGGTTCACATGTTTTCAAGTCTGTCTTACATAACATAATACTCACATGCCAATGTGATGTTTTTGTTCACTGTAATAATTCTTCTTGTCCACATTGGCACTTTCTAATGTGACTCCAATTTAAGGGATGGGACTCAACATCCTAAGTCCTCCTTATCTGCAGAAATGCACTCTTAAAGGTAACCTCTAGAGCTTTTGTCCACTAGTAGTGCTATGGAGCAATGTGTTTTACCACCGGGTCACCATTTTGTTTGTATCATGCACGAGGATGGCCATGCATTCACACGAGCATGCGGGTGATGCGATACACATTGCTGCTGCCAGTTTTACGCTTTTTTCACTGATCGACAGTTGGTGGTGGTGATGTAGCAATGCGCCAACAAAGGCAAGCAAGAAGAAGGCTGCAATCTAACAAGTTGTATGATGAAGGAAATGCATTCAGCAGAGTTGTCAGGCTTCAAGTATTCACACAATGCATGTTGGTGAAAACAACAGAATGTTACATAACTGCACAGGGCAGCGTTTAAGTGCAGTCGAAGCTAATATGAGATGTTAGCAATCAAAGTTAGATGAATCAAGTGGCTATCTTACAACTTATGCTCTTTTTAGTACAACATTATCTCTTTATTTCACTGTCTTTCCAGCGCAGCTCAGCACGAACACAATGACCAAAGAAACAAATAGGAATGTTTCTACTAAAAATAAAGTAATATATGAAAATATTCACTCAGACTGCTGAAGTCTCATACTGGCTTCAGTTAAATTTCCATTTTTTGCACGAAAAGGACTGTATTTGGTCCCCCATCACTTACATCAGAGTTGCATTAGAAAAGGATCCCTTATGGACAGAAGAAATTATAAGCATGCGAGTGTTGTTTTAAGACGGGTTTGAATCAACCTATCCTTTTAAGATCGTGTTTGTTAAGGGCTGTTTTCAAAAATGTCATCTTGTAGAATTTGCCTGTTTTGAAATTGCTGAGACTGCTGAGGAGTAAAACAATATTGTTCCAATGCAAATTTATCAGACAAATATTATTGCTATCAGTGCTGTCATAGCAACACGAAATAGTCAAACAAAAAAGGAAAAACCCGTAATTATCACATTAGTGCTGTCCACTTATATTTAATTTGTTTCTCCACGCCCCTGAACAACTCATGTCATTACTAATCAATTCTCACAACCTCCTCAGGCACGCCAAGAAATACAGCCAAGCTCTGTCAGGCTCTGCCTAAGCTCTGCCCGCATTTATCTTTTTAAACCCAGTAGAGACACGTAGTCCAGCTCTGCCCTGCTGTGCCCACTTCCTCAGTGACCCAGCCACCTGGTTAGAGCCTTTTCTGCCCTGCGTTGCCATTTACAGCCAAGAACCTCTTGCTGGCTAAGATCCAGGGTGTGTGATGAGGGGAAGGAGGGAGAGAGCCAAGACAGGGGCAGATAAGGTTCAAACCAAAATACAAGAAAATAACAATAAAGAGGCAGAGGAGGGAACATGAAGAGGTCAAAGGGTATAGATTTCAAGAAGTAACAAATGACCAGAATAAATAAGAGAGCACGAGGGAGCACAGGGGGAAAAGGAAAATCTTTGAATGGACAAATGACCTTTAGAGGGAATTGGATTTCTGTGAACAGAAGCTGTGATCAGCTGGTTAGTTCTGTGGATGGTTGAGAGGAGGCAGCACACTGTACACTATGAGAAGTGTGTGTGTGTGTGTGTGTGTGTGTGTGTGTGTGTGTTTAGTCCTACATGGTTGCAGTTCAAAATGAAATTAAACTGCAGCTGAGACTGTGTGTCTGTGTGTGTGTGTTGGTGTGTGTGTTTCTGTGTGCAGAGCGCAGAATTGGGGACTGCATGAATCAAACAAAGTAAAAAAACCATAAGCTGAGGAGGTTTCTACTTCATGCATGAATGTTGTGTAGTGTCTATTTGTCTATTTGTGCGTATGAGTAAGGGTTGAACGTTTCCTTGTGGCTTTGAAATTGCGACTTACTAAGAAAGACAAGACTTGTCACTGTAGGAAAAGATGGCTGAATTCCATTTAGCTGCTTTGGTTTCAGGGTCCTGGTTTTGTGCTTGCTGGGCCATTTTAGTGGCTTGGTGGGACACTTGAGTAGAAAAGAGCCATCGCTACTATTATTAATAACACTTTTCCTATCTGCTGTGAAAAAGGCTTACTCATTGGTTTACCTGTTTGAAAAACGTAACATTTTCTGTGCTCATTCTTTAGTCCTTGTTAGATAAACATCATACAACAATTCCAAATGGTGTAGGACAATTTCTGAAAAGTTTGTGTTCAGTGGTTGAGGTTTGAGTTGACCACAAATTGTTAGAATGTTTTTGTGTAACATTAATGCTGTCCTCTGCTATATCTATGCAGAGTGGTGGGAGCCTGCATGTTGGATACTGCTACTTGTTGAACTTGTCTATTTCATCTGTAGTCATAATTTAGATTTCTTGACCTTTATTCTAACAAAATTCGGTTTTACAATTCAACCGTCAGCAGCCATTTCAACATCAAAGGTAAGAGGAAGAAACACCTTTTAGGCTTTAAAGTTGAACCAATTTTATTTTTGTAATGATTCAGTATCTAGGGTCTTTTCAGACACACCCTCAGAAACATGCTAACAATGCCGGAAACCTGCAAAATGTTGTCTCGGCAAAAGGGAGTGGATTTTGTTGAGAAATCACAGTAAATACCAATATCTCAATTCCTGAACTTGAATTCCATGTGAACAAACACAAGCATGTGCGCATCTATGTGTGTGTCTGAACCTCTGGCCCCACTTGTGGTCTTTCCTTCAGCCTAACCTACAGTGTTTGTTCAGAGATGTGGAGGCTGTTGGCTGTGTTGGCCTGATTTTGTGCACATGTGGGTGTGAGGTCAGGTGCATTCATCTGTGTGTGTCTTATGTGGAATTTTGAGTGTCAGCAGAGCTCCTGCTTTTCCTTCTTCTAGAAGAGACAGAGACATAGTGATGGGAGTTACAAAATGATCGCGATTTAATTTCTCCATGCTATATAATTCTGTCATTGTGATGTGCTAAAATAGTTAAGTGGGGACTGTCACACTGTACACAGTGTGCTTACACTGTCTGAGAGCAACACTGTCAAACTCTCAGCCAGAGATGCAAGTCATTTTCACTTTGGAAGTTCATTAATTCTTTATCAAAAAAAAAACAATGAACTAACATTATCAACAGAATGTGAAGAGGTAACAGTGTTGACGTCGTGTCAAAGACGTCTCTGAGTTGTGTTGTGTTGCAGAGATGTCTACTGAAGTCTGCAGTCTAACTGACAAGCTCCGCTCCGTCCTGTCTGTAATACCACGTGTTCCTCTAGAGGCGACAGTGAGTCACTGTAGCTGCAGTCTGCCTCAGACCAGAAGTACAGCTGCCTGACTCGCTTGTAAACATTACAGCCATGTTCCGTGTCTGTTTATAGTTTTTTTATTGGATTACATTCAAAGTGGCAGAAACAATAAAACCTCCCGCACCACCTCGCTTCGTGCTCACAGCTGCCAGGAGGACGTTTTGCAAAGTGTATAGCTGTCGGCAGCCCCGGGAAATGGCGGAGCTTCAGTTAGAAGTTAGCTCGAGTTCAGCCACAGCACCGGGGAACTGCAGACTCCCTGTTGCTGCTGTTACACAGGTCCAGCAGCTGTGACTGCCTGCCTTGTTCTAGCTGAGCTTCTCTTCGGCCGCTGTCAGATGGAGCCTCCATCAGACGACCTCCCTCCTCCTCCGGTGGGCTGCTCTCCTGGCTGCTCTCCTGGCTGCTCTCCTGGCTGCTCTCCTGGCTGCGCCGCCACCGGGAAGACGAGGCGAATATGCGGGTCGTTTTCTAGTTTCTGCCCCATTGGATTTAGTCCATTAAACAAACTAACGTAACGTTACACGGACTACAGCCCCGGTTAACATTAGTGCCCAGTAAACACAGAGGGATCAGCCCCACGTGAAGATTATAAGAGTTTTAGCAGTTTGGTCGAATTTTGCGTATTCTTGCCCACTGACTGACTGACAGACATTACACAGGAGTAAAAAAAAAATACACAATATAAATAATACTTTAGTATATAATAAATATGCCAAATTACTACAAATAAAATATAAACAATAGAGATTGTATAGACCACGTTTAGAGGTGAAATACTGCCCCCTATTTCTGGTGGCTAAGAATTACACTTTGAACCTTTTTAAGCTTTGTTTTGGTTTTGATAAAAGTCTGTACTTCTGCTGTTCATGAGCCCTGTTTACTCGAGCATAGCCAGACCATGTTCTTACATTCTCAGTCATGATTGAACAAGGTGAAGTGATCTTATCCTTTAAGTAGCCACAAGTGCAGACAGAAACTGAGATTCTGTGGGGAGTGATTAGTATTATATGTGGCCAATTCTAAACTCTGAATGCTCAGCATGGACCAATGTCACCCAGCAAAAGTTAAAACACGGGAGCTGGGATAGAAAGAGAGAATCTTGAATTGACCATCTTCAGAAAAATGCAACAAGTCAAATGGAAAAGTATGGACAGGTAGACTTTAATTGAGTAAAATCCTTCCTAAAAGTCTTAAATATTCTCATCTTCCACCAGGATGTACTATACTTTCAAACCAAGCCATAAACACGTACAGTTAAACGTAGCTGTTAGGCAAAACATTTCATGTCAACAGATAATTCTGAAATAATCCCTGCAACTAAAACAAATCCTCTTGATTAATAATCATAATTAAAATAATTAGTTGACACAAGCACATAAACACATGCTCTCGTTGCAGTGCTGCACATCCAGATATTTATCTCTAGTGTTAGGCTGCCTGTGTTCCAGATGGGCCGCAGCACCTGAGATAATCTGTGAGTCTGACAAAAGGTAGGGCAGCTTCAAGTTACCGTGGGAACAGAGGGTCACACAGGTCTGGAGGCAATAGGCGTGCACGCAGGCCAGAAATGAGATCCAGCTGGGTGGGGAGTGATCTTCATGTTTGTAACAGAGGAAGTGTGTTGCCTCTCATTTTGGGGTTTACTTAACTCCAGGTGGGTGCACACCTGGATGACAGGACACGTGTTGGTACAGCTGTGATGTACATTGTACACCTTCACACATACATGCACACCTTTGCTGAAGTGGGAATCATTTGCTCCAATAGGCGCCACATCTACAGCATGGTCAGATGCTCAGACACACAGCAGGGACAGACAGCAGCCAAAAGCAAAGTTCCCCAGAACCATCTCTACCGCACTGCATGACACAAACCTGTGCACACAGTTCTTTTATTGTCTCCACCCCTTGCTTCTCTAGCTCTCTTCCCTCGCTCGCTCTCTCTGTCTCGTGTTTCTTGGCCAGCAGCGGTAGGTGCAAGCAGGAGAGCTCTCCTAATGATGGTATTAAAAGAGTCAGGAAAATGACAGAGAAAGGGAGAGGAAAAGAATGTGGCAGACAGCTTTTTGCTCCCCAACACCCACAGATTTCGAGCTACGGCAAAAAAGAAAAGAAAAAGACAGCAAGAGACGGTGTTCCTTTTAGTGAGCAGTCTTTGTCTGTTTTTAGCAGCAGCTCTGCTCCCAAGCGTTGATCAGACAAGTGATGTTGAGGGTTAAGGGTATTGCCCGCTGTCGATGCAGGAAAAAGTTTAGAGCCAAAAAGCTAGATCTCGATCTTACTAACTAGAGGATGCTTTGTGCCTGCTATTTGCATAGTTTGGGCATCATCATTTTTTTGATAATTAGCCCTTATCCTGTGCAGGTGTTTCCCTTTTGTATATTCTGATATGTTATATTTATGCATGGCTCTGTGCTTCACTATGTTCATGTGTGTTATTAGTGCACAGCAGGAATGCTGGAAGGCGGCAGTGTTATTTTGGTGCTTTCACAGAAAAGACTCGACAACAAGGAGAAATGCCAAAGCATTGACAGGTGTTTTGTTTATTTATTTTCTGTGGGCGTGTGCTTGATGGCACATTCTTTGCAAATACTATAAAAATCATATTAAGGGTTACAATATTGTTTTTATGTAACTATGTTGTGATTATGATATGACTGCAGTCACAAAGATTGCAGGGTTAATTAACATTACAAAGCCACTAAACACACCCACGGTCTACACGTGCACATACTGTACACCCAGTTCTGTGCCAGCAGAGGGCTTAATCATGTGAGAGTGTATCCACAGAGGTGCAGGCCAATCACAATAGTAGCCTCAGAACTACACTAAATGCCAGCGGCACCGACACTTGTGCCAGCCATGCCCCTGGAATACGCTCAGTCATTACCTCTGCATTAGGAGTCAATAGAGAAGGAAGCCCTGCAGGCTGAGCCAACCCATCCATCCATCCAGCCAGCCTGGCAGTTTAGCTTGGTCAGGCGTGGCAGCTCACTGGGTCCTACAGTGTGTAATTCCACCCCGGGTCACACGATAAGTAGCTCTCAACTGTAATCAGCTCAAATTGAAATGATGACATCAATTACAGCACGGCGCACAGCTGTTATTGACCCCAGCCCTCACTGACTGGGTAGAGTAGGCTGTGTTGTAGGAAAAAAAAGTGGAGGGATGATGGTTGAAAAGCGCATTGCAAGAAGCACACGGGTGGAGGGAGGGCCGGGTGTGGAGAAGCCAGACTGCTGAGGCACGGTATGAATGGAGAGACAGACAGCGAGCGAGAGACACATGTTCCCGGTATCTGATTGCAGGTTCCACCCCGCAGTGTAGCTCCATTCAAACACACAATTACTCAATCTAGAGCTATTATCAGACAGAGAGAGAAATGAAGGGAGAGAGG
The DNA here is from genome assembly GCA_943590825.1 of Bovichtus diacanthus. Taxonomy (NCBI): domain Eukaryota; kingdom Metazoa; phylum Chordata; class Actinopteri; order Perciformes; family Bovichtidae; genus Bovichtus; species Bovichtus diacanthus. The sequence goes on from CALSBV010010690.1 coordinate 903,234, forward strand.
GAGGGAGAGAGAGAGAGAGTCAGACAGAGAGCAGGCCCATTCTGAGGAACACTATACAGAGCAAAGGAGTGCTTTTACCAGAGCTGTGATTACTGCCGCTCACTCAGTGCACTTAACCAGCCCCCTTGACTCTCTTTCGTCTCGCTCTGTCATTCAGAGTGCTGCCTCAGAGCACATGGTTTGTTTGAGTGGTTGAAATAACAGGATTCATCGGAGAAAATGGAGCAGTGGAACCCCAATGATTATAGGGAAACACGTCTGTGATGTCACGACAACAGCAGGTTGTTCTGATACTTAAATCGTCTCCAACACACTGGAATGATGCAGCAATGGAGATGGGATAATGTACTGTACATGATGTCATGGTGGTATTTCAGACTCCGGCTTTGTGTTTTAACAGTGCAGTGAGCAGTGCAATAGTCATTGCTTGTTATGTTCATGCATGCAGTGTGTGTTGCACAAAAGGTGGGTGAGGCGGAATAGCAGAGGGTGTGCACTAGTGATTAATTAGTTATCTTTTCAGCCAGTCACTTAACTTATTTTATACCGTTAACACAATCACTCAAACATGTGGTGACTCTCCTCCCATGATTGCCATGTGCACAGGAGAGGACAAAAACAAATTGGCCAAAAGTATTTTATGGTCTGAACAGGTCACAATTAGGACCGAAATAAAGTAAATTCACAAAAACGAATAACAACAGTATCCTGCAGGGTAAATAGCAATAAACTAAGTAACAAAACAGACCAGGCATTATTGGATTGTTTTCTTTCTTTCCTGTCTGGACAGTCACTGCGCCTGTCAGTCATTCAATCAGTCAGCCTGCTGGTCCCACAGGACTGTAGGGACTAGCAGGGCCGTGCAGGAAACTGATCGATGCTAGCAACATCAGCAGTTCTCTAGCTAACAGGCCCCAGCAGCGTCTGTGGAGGATCTTGGAAACAGGACGAGACATCCTCCAACGTGTCCCAGCATCTTAACAGCCCTATCTGCCTGCCTACCCCTGGCTGACCCAGCCCGTGTCTCCTGTGGCCACGCCATTTTACCTCCCAGCCGCCACACAGGTGGCTTTGTACTCTTAAAGTTTCCCCCACACGATCCTTACAAACAAAAATAACATGAGAGGATGTGCGGAAAAGCAGGGAGCGAGGAAGGGTAGGTGGAGGAAAACGACAGGAACACAAAGGAAGGTGGGGGGGGGAGAGCGCAGCGGAATCTTAATGTGCCCAAACCTAACAACTGCAGCATCATAACCGCCGCCACCTGCTCAGTCAGAAGGGATGGAGTATCGAGAGAGAGGGAGGGAGGACACTTCTTGATTAGCATGAAGAATTTCACTTTTTATTGTCTCTTCCTCTCAGCTAAGGTCACTTGTCTGCTTCCAGAAGCATTTCTCTTACTGATCATGGATATTTTATGTTTTCTGGTTGCTTTCTGAGTGCATATTTGAATGCCCTACACTCTATGTATATGTGTGCATTTTGTCCCAGCCTGATTTAATTAGTTGTATTTGTTCTTCCCCTGGCTTGAATTGTTTAGCCGTCTCGTTAGTATTTCGTGTTTGCCTGTTCCTTAATGGAACAGAGCCTGTCTGTCTGTCTGCATCTCTGTCTATGGTTGAAAATCATTTTGCTTGGCGCTTGATGCAGCAGGCAGCTAAGCGGCAAGAATCGCACCTCATAACAGAAACTCACACCCTCCTCATCTTACTAAGGCTGCCTGTTTTTGTTTTCTGCAATAGAGAAATAATCACTTTTTGTCTCAGAGTGTATTGTGTTTGAGTTTTTTTTGTCAGTGCACGAGGACCTCGGGAATTGTTAGTGTACCAGCATATGTAATATATTATATAATAATATATTGTATTCTAATAACTGACTCTGTGGGGGCTGGAGTGAAGCAGCAGAAACAAATAAACACATCTAGCTCTTTGATCACTGCGACTGATCGTCTGCCAGAGTGTACAAGGAAAGCTTTGGATACTGCCATACAATTATGTAATCTGTTTGCCGAGATGTAATGGAGACTTTGAGATGACCTTGTCCATGTATAGCTCTGTGTGAGATTGAGTTACTGTATAGTTGGTCTTCCAAGGTGCTGGATGTATCTTCTGGATCAGGGCAGGGCCAAGCATCTTCTCAACACTCGCAGCAGCAGGAGGACACACAGTAGTTAGCAAGTATCACAATATAAATGAAGCCACTATTCTGCTGAGTTTAAGATTACCTTTCTCTTAAAATGACCTCGTAAGAGATTTGAGAACCTGACCAATAATTGTATGAGCTGCAAATAGAACATCTATTTAAATAGATTGATAGTTCGATTATACATAAATAAACAGACATTTTAAATCCTGTCATTCAAATCCCACAGTGTGAAATGTTTACAGCTTATATCTTAATACAATTACGTTCATCATTTAAAATCCCCTTTTCCTGACTATGCCAATTAGAATCACATCTATTGCTTTTTAAAAATGTGTGATAAATTGCAGGATCCCAGGCATGGGTCTAATTACTGGTGTAAATGCAAGCGCCTGCCCTGGATGTAATGGAAATGCTGGTCACGCTTCAGGTGATTAACGCATTCTGTGGTATTTGCCATCTTTGTGCTGCCCACTTTCTTCGTATTGGACTTTAAGTGACATTGTTTGAGTCTCATCCACTTCATGGCCCAAAGAGGTTTTAAGTGATAAGACTGCGATTGCCCGGAAATAACTTAGTTTCTGTGCTGGGATTGGATTATTAGTACATTGTCAAGCAATGTAACTCATCAACAGTATATTTAAGTTTCTAAAATTCTTGATCACTGTTTATATGGTGTATATCTCTCTGCCCTTTTTGCAAGTATCCGATTCAAAACCTCGTATCGCCTCTGCTCTGTTGAAGTGTCCTTGAGTAAAAGCCCTCACTAGCTGCTTGCTAACTGCTGCTTGTAGCCAGTCCTGACCTCTGGCCTCCCTGGAAAGAGTAAAGAAAAGCCGAGCAGAGATCAATAATGAAGCATGTTAATAGTAAGCTGTTTTCTACTGCACCGTGTGCATTTGTGTGAGGGCCGTTGTGGCCTCCTACACTGTGATGTATCTGTTTATGTTAGGAGTGTGTGCTGCCATTTGTGTACCTTAGTGTGGCACAAAGTGCATTGAGGTGCTCAGCTATTAAAATAGCAATGAAGGAGCAAAAGATAAATGATAAAATAGCTCTGCTGTCAGACTTAGTCTATTATTGGTTATGTTTATGGCCAAAGCAAAAATGGTGCATCCCTGTAACTGCTCTATCCACACACACACACACAGACACACAGCGCTCCTCTTACAGTGCGATGATTGACAGCATCACTTGGAACACAAAGGGAAAATCATTTTTTTTCTCAGAAGCTAATCCTTTGCCTCTCTCTTTCACACACACTGACACTCAGACGTCGACACACTGGGGAGAAGGGACTTATTGTCAGGTTGTGCTCCATCTCCACAGTTCATTTCTAATCCTCGTTCTCCCTTTCTGTACTGTCTCCCTACGTCAACCAACACCTACACACACCACTACCACCGTACTCCTGGACTGTAGTCTAGTAGCTAAAAGCTGGGATCCACCACACATGTCCCCATTGTGGCCAAATCAGTGAGACTGGCAACAGAGTGAGAGTGGAGGGTGACTGCTGCATGTGAGGCAGGCTACGTGAGGAATGAGATACGATTGAAATGAGACACACTGGAGAAGAGAGACTAATGGAGGAGTAGAACAGAAGGGGGTGATCTTTTTTTCCATGCTTTATGCTCTACTTGTCCTCTCCTCTCCTCTCCCAGCAGCAGGGAGTGTGTTTGCAGGGCGGGTGTGGCTGCAGCTGACTCTGATGCGATGTGACAGGGCCCTCCTCTCCGTCCTTTTTGCTGGTGTGTGACAGCGTGACGCCGCCATCCACCCCCGTCTCTTTTCCCTACCATCTCTTCATCTCTCTCACCGGTTGGGGAAGAAAAAAAAAAATCTGGGACTAGTTACGTGCCCTTCCTCTCAGCCCGTCTCTCTGTCTGTTTGCATGGTGTGCGTTGGCCCGTATGGAGGTGTGTGTACCTTTCTCTGTGTCATCTTTCGCCATTTTTTCAATCAAATAAGCATGAAACACAAAAGTATTTGAGCCAAACATGACAATACAATAAACAAGGGATTGAAAGAAGAAAGAAAACAGCTGTCCAAATATGAATCTCTTCAAGAAGATGTAATCAATAAACAGTTCAAACAAACATTAGTGGTGATTAAACATTAAACCTGTTCCATTTGATCGCAGTGGACTAGAAATGAGCGTGGCACTCTTTACTCTTCAAGTACTGATGCAGTTGCATATCAGGGTCGAGGTATTTATTTGAGATCACATTTAAGAGAGCAGGGTGACCTCCCAGCTCGCAATCCTGTAGCTGCCTTGGTCTGTCCGCCGCCACTCTGTGCTGACCGAGGCTCTATCTGTCTCAGTTTAGGGTCACAATGACCAGGCGGTCTTTTACTGTGTATAGTTTAAAGCCAAGTACATTCTCCTTTTTTTCTATTCCTTGCCAACAACACCGGTAGTTTTTATGTCTTTTTTTCTGAGGTTGTGTTGTGGAACTGAATGCTTTCCGGTGAAGTGAACCCCAGGGCCACTTGTCAGATGTAATGGGACCATTCACAATGTGCACACACTTATACTGAAGGTTCAAGTCGTGGTAGGACTCAGATTGAATATTAGGCCCAATTTATCCCAGCATGCATTGCTAGACGCTGCTTTTTAACTCCAAATGGCAATTGTGTAAATTAGAGTAACCCTAAATGACGTGTTTACCTAGTTTGCAGGAAATGCACTAATATAAAAAATGACCTTCCCCCGGTTTTAGTCAGCTTCCAAATCACAGTTCTCTATTTTTCTGATAGAAAATCAAAAGTAAGTGCGCATTAGCGTCATAGTATGACTCAACACAATCAGCGCTGAAATTGCCATTGCCTCCAAATGTTTCGTGGGACTCTGTATTACTCACACCGTCTTTGTTGTAGCAGTGTTACTCTAGGGTTGTCACTTCCTTGGGTTTCCCGCAAAATAGTTGGAAAGCAAAGTAGTCCAATAATTCCTGCAGATGTAGGCGACCAAATAAGTACAGCAGGGATTTGTTTTGCAGAGGGAAAAACATTTATGATTTTCACATGGGGACAGGGGGAAAAGGCGGAAGAACAAATGAACAAACTGATTTATCTTCATGTTTTTGGTAGTTTTCCTTTCCAGTGGCTCTTACTGTAGTTATTCAATCTTATTTCTTGATATGACAACACAGTCTAACGTCTAACTAAATGTGTGTGTCTATAGGACGAGAGGTATAGAGCAGGTGCTCAGATAAGGTTGACGTTTTGGACCAAAGCCCTCTGTGTCTAATGTGCTTTTTTTCTTGCTGCTTCTCCCTCCTCCACTGCCCATCCATCTTTATCTCTCTTTTGCCCTCTCCACGTCCATGTCCCTCCCTCCCACTACAGTGCGCAGAGGTCATAGCCCCAGCTGAGCCACAAGCTGTTGTTGCCTTACACTCACTACTCTACCTGCTAATATGACCAGCGAGCCCAGTTTATCAAGTTACTCTTAAGCTCTGCATGGGGAAGATCCCGCAGGCGGCTTAAATTCTTTATGGTAAAACGGTGGTTTGGGATTGAACACTAACAACCACACCTGGACTAACATTCATCATTTTAGTGTTAAGGTGAAAACCTGACATCCTGAGTTGTTTTTATGTTGATTAAATGTTCAGTGTTAAGCCATCAGTGTTATGATGTTTTGGAGTTTGTGCTCCAAAAATAGACGTTCAGAAGTACATTTTGTATAAAAAAAGAGCGTTTTCTGTTATTGATGTACCATCCAGGCACATAAAGGGCCTCTGATGCTTATGAATATGAATTTTGAAGCACTTAAGAATTTGTACCAGTTCAGAATGATTAAAAGAAAGTCAATTAAGTTATACCAGGCACAAACTGAGACACCTGGATGGTGCAGGGGCCAAAACTCAGTCCGGCCCTACCGTACATACCGTGTAAATTGTAAAATAATTTTCTCAGGTACAGTTTGGTCACTTAAGATGCAAATGGTAGGGAGGGAAAAATGACTTACCAGAGAGGGAAGTGTAACTTTAATGTTTTTTCTCTGGGAGTGCAGGTTGTTGTTTGTTTATTTGTTTGTTAATGGAGAGCGGGTTTTGTAGGTGGCTGTCTTTTCTTTTTATGCTTGGCAGTGGCAGCTCTTCTGCTGGCATTCTTCTACCTATTTTAAATCATCTGCTCCTTGCTGCTTTCCTTTGTGCCAGAGGATTTCCACTCAATGTAAAATAAAGTGGCCATACGTGTCATAGCGCCGGTGATAAACATTAGTTAAATGGACAAGTATGTATATAAAAATGTCAGGGGTTTTCGATTTTCATCAAATAAATGTTACTCATTCGCATTCTAAATGTCTTTCGATTTTCTCCAGAAGTATGACAGCGAGGATCTTTATTTGTTGAATGTCATTTGTTTTCTCTCATTTCGTCTCAGATGTTGCTGGACATTGCTGCCGTCTTTTTTGAGGCAGCTGTTTTCTGAAGCTCATCTCTCAGTGTCTACAGGAGGAGTGGTGGGAGAGGCGAGGGTTGGGGGGTAATTTGGTTAGGGGAGGTAACTATGAGATATGGTGGAGAGGGAAGCAGGCTTTTTGACACAGACACTCGCTGGTGCTGTGCTGTGATGTATAATGGCAATACGGGTGAGCTTGCAGAGAGCAGAATGACCTACACACACACACACACACACACGCACAGAGGAAATTGCACACAAATTGAACCTATGGGCTTTCCTTCTACCATATGAACTACAAGCATAAGCCCTTGCGTGTTCTCAGGATTAAGGTATCTGTTTATTCTCAGTGAATTGTATAGAATCCTTTTCCGCAAGGAGCTCAAGCCATTTTTGCTCTCTTTCAGAATATGATAGTTTAAGTGGCTTTTGTGCAGCTCAAAGCAGAAGCGAAAGGGGGCTGATTTCCTCCCAGACAATGTGATTGTATAAAACTGTGACTGTTGACTCCGCTTCCAGGCCTCAGTAATTGGGGGCAATAGAGGAGCCTGGTGTTTCCCCTCTAGATGAAATCTCTGGTTTAGCTCAGACAGGGTGTGAATTACAGCTTCTACTGTATTCCTCAGCTCTGAGTGTGTGTGTGTGTGTGTGTGTGTGTGTGTGTGTGTGTGTGTGTGCGCGCAAACACATATTTATTTGTTTGAAAGTGATGGGATTCCCCGGTGATTGTCAGTTTCATAGCTTTCCTTGTCTTTTATTTTTGCCCGTGGTGAATTTTCTCTGTGGAGACTCTGTATAAATGTCTTTTTCTTTCCTGTTTGTGAGACTGCATGTGTTTATGAGTGAATAATGTTGTAGATTGGAGGGCATGCTTTGGACTTGTTTGCAGATCTGAGGATTAGAGAGATCTGTTTTCAACCTGATATGTTGTATTAACGAAAGCCTGTGGATCAGATGTTGGAGTGGGTACGCTGCGTCGATGTGTTAATGTTTTAATTGGCACCCACAAATGCATGCAGTACAACATAGACTCATGTATGCGCTCACACAGCCTTAGGCTACGTCCTTAACCCTTCCTTCTTGTCCCTTGTGTGTGCTTGCGTACGCACAGTATATTTCAAATGCAGGGTGTCATTTTACACTCTGTAATGAAGAGACATTTAAATAAATAATATTTGGAATATATTAGAGCTGCAGGGAGATAAATTGATAAGGAAAATAATTGTGAGTTGCAGCTCTAAAATATATAGCTTTATAGAAAACTAGCAATGTTTTTATTCAGAATAAATACAATTTAGAAATTCATGAGAGTAATAATAAATATTATTTATAAGGATATCATTATAATGTTGGTGTCGTATTTCTCCGTTCATTTTGAAAGGATTTAGAAATAATAATACTTAAAAATATAATGCAATTTATTAGAATAAATACTGAAATGCTTATTATGCTCAATATTTTGCTTAGACTGCCTGCCTGTTTTTCAAAGTCATCCAGGACATGTTGAAATGAATATACTGCCTATATCTTTCATGTGAAATGACAAAACTGAGCTTCTACATCATTTAAACGGTGTCAATGTGAAACAGATCCAACTTCTAAAAAAACCTTCTCCATTCACATCCTTATACCAGGGACCGCTGCACACTTGTGTAACAATAAGACGGTAGTGGATAGACAAACTGCTACAATATTTGTCCTTCTTCAGTAAGTCAGAGTCACATTATTTTCTTGACATTCTCTATTTTGCACCTTTGTACTGTCTTGTGTTAAAGGTTTCCTCTATTGTGTATGTGTGTCATTATGCACTTTGGAAAAACGGCATCCTGCAAAAATGATCACATTTTCTCAAGGAGCGTGAGGAATGCAGTATATGTCATATTTTAGCAATCCATAAAAGAAAACATACTACCTAACAATGAACTGGACACAGCAAAATAAAAATAAAAAACATCATTAGCTGCAGTTTAGAAACAGGTTGAAATAATTTCAGGGTGGAGTTTAATTCCTCATGGTGGAGGAATAGGATGTGGACCAGTGGGGGAAGGGTTGACATATCACCTCAAAGTTGTGTTCAAAAGGCCGCCATGAAACCTTGAAATACTTAAAAACAAGCATACGTAGAAGTCTTGTCATCCCTCACAACACCCAATACAGACACACACGCAGCTCTAAGACACGTAGACAGCTTCATACCAATGTAACTGTCACTAGCAGGAATGTATGTATATGTACATATGCGGTGCATATGATTTTGCATGCGTGCATATTGGTGTAAACACACATTAAGCTGTGTGTGTGTCTGTGTGGATGATTGATGGCTTACAAAGGTGCAAAGATAAAAACTTACAATTTACAACATCCAATTTTCTTATTCTCCTTCAGTTTCTCCCTTTTTTTTTTTTTTGTTTCTCAGCGTGATGGATCCAAATATTCCAAGTGTTTTTCGATACCTGAAGAGGAGAGCAATCTCTCCTTCTCCCCACCACGCACACACACGCACACACACCCCTCTCCAGTCAGAGAGAGTGAAGCTTGGAGCATGCCTGGGAATATTCTTTCTCAATTTGTGTGTCAGTGCTGTGGATACATGGGTGCTAGCGGAGGCCCTTCTTTGTCATGGAAACACCAATTTTTAATCTTCGGTCTTTAAACCAATGAATTCAAGCCTCTCACATCGGCTAAATAACTCACTGGCTAATGCATGCACCGTGGTATAATTGATGCATTTGAAATGTCTGTTAGATTAGGCACACACACATTATATTGGAAGAGATGTGTAAATAAGCAGAAGGAGTCGAGCTGAGGGGCAAAGGATCAAACCCCTGGATTGTTAATAACATGTGGCTGGATTAGTATTTGGGCAAAGTATGCTGATAACTGCTAAAAGCAAAGTGCTAAGTGAGACTTGGAAAGGAATTATTCTTTCCTTCGCAGCATATGAAAAAACAAACTGTGATAGACTGGAAGTAAAGCAAAAACAGCTTTGCACACTTGACACATTGGAAATGTTTTGTGAATTTAAAGTTTTTTTCTGAGTAATTTATTATTAAAGAATTAATAAGTAAAATATGAGTCGGTTCAGTGAAAGCTTACAGCAGTTACACTGTTTTTAATATGTAAAAAAGCATCCTGGAGCATAAAATTGTGCCCATAATTATGGATTTTTTGCCGTCGACCAACTAGACTTTGGCCACACCCATCCTCTACATTTTCACAGGCGGCTCCGACGGTATCCCTGGCTACCGCTGGTAACCTTGGTGATACCGGTGGAGATATGCTGCAGTCAGTGGGCGTTGCCAGGGCGTGATATGAAAGCATAGCTGGAGCTGTGTGTGTGTGTGTGTGTGTGTGTGTGTGTGTGTGTGTGTGTGTGT
>CALSBV010010690.1:913172-958207 GCA_943590825.1 Bovichtus diacanthus
TGTGTGTGTGTGTGTGTGTGTGTGTGTGTGTGTGTGTGTGTGTGTGTCTGAGATCCAGATAGCAGCCTCTGCCAGAGCCTTCATTTTGACGTGTCCTTTGATGACGGCATTGGCATTCGAGCAGCCGCACACACACGCACAGAAGCGGGGCAGGGGGAGAGATCGAGGGGAAGCTGTGAAATATGAAATTGTAGAGGCCAGCAGCTCATAAGAGATGAGGTTGTTAAAGTATTTTTTATAGTTTACATACTTCTGCTGTATGAACTGTAATGTGTCCATGTCTCTCGCTGTGGGCCTGTGAGGCCAGAGAGCCACGACTTCTCTCTCTCTGTGATTTATGGCCGAATAATTGTGCCTCATCAACAGTATTGTACACTGTATCTCCACAGCAACACAACTACACCTCCTCAGAATGAACTAGCTCTATATTTGTTTGGCTATTAGGATTGGATAATAAGGTAATCAATAGAGAAATTAGCATTTCGAACTATATAGTGTGAACATAATGCAACTGCTAATGCAACTTTGAGTTGCAGTTCTCCTTAATAAATTAAATCACTTCTTAAGTTTTTTAGGCTAATTTAGTACAATTTTCTTTCAATTTGTTTTGCAATTATACTTATTATCAGTACTTACATACATTATTAGTTCTTAAAGCCACTCCATTTGTGAGTTCAATACTGATGAGATAACATGTGGAGGTAAAGAGTGATATACATGAACTCCAGTGAGAACGAAATGAACTGACACTGTCTTTTCATTTTGCTACTTTGTGCTAATCCTACACACTCCTGCCTTTTTAATGTGCGTAATCCCTCCCCGTGTTATCTCAGGCTAATGTACAAGGAACAGCACAGCGGAGTGGAGGAGATGCACTCGCAGGCTGAAGCTAGCAGCTTCCCAGAGAGGGTTGAGGCGGAGGCCAGCGATGTTCACTCGTCTGTCGAACACGCACGCCGACTGTCTTCCACCGGAGAGAGACTCCCTTTGGCCTGGGCTGCCTTCATCAACACATTAGCAATATGCTGCGTCCAGCGTTTTCGATTTACTACAACAACACACAGACGCTATCCAGAGACAGAGGGAAAAGTGGGGAGGAGGTGTAAAGAACATAGTCAGTGACTACAGACAATATGTAGATGACTTTGTTGCCATTCTGTCTGTTTTGCGTCGTTTCCTCGTCCTCAACCTTGCTTTCATTCATTTCCAATGTCTCTCTCCTCTCCCCTTCCTCCAGAAAGAGGGAGGTCATTACTACACCCCCCCCCCCCCCCCCCAGGTTCTTTATAATCAAATATTTGACCTAATGAAGGTATTTAATTACTGTTGCCCAGCACTGGAGGTGTCAAATTACAGCGCCCCCTTTTCATTTTCCTTGCAATTTATCACTATCCTGACAGCAAAGTGTGTGTGAGTGTGTGTGTGTGTGTGTGTGTGTGTGTGTGAAAATATCCTTTGAAGTAGCATGTTGAAGGAGTGAATGTGGACCTGTGTACAAATTTGTAGTTAGTTGGCCACTTGAGACTGTGATAGCAGAATGGCTCGTTGGAAATGGCATCTAAACTATGCTAATGCTCATACTTTTTTCAGCACAAGCAAAGACATGATTTACATTCTTTCTGTTGGTCCAAAAATATGATGATCATAGCTGTGCACTGTTTGCTATTCAGTTGAGAAGGCCAAAAAAAAAAAAAAAAACCCTGACTTCTTCATGTTAATACACAGAGAAGTTGCGATGCATACAAATGAGAGAGAAAGCGTCAGAAAGAGAGCACGTACACGTGTGTTTCTGTGCATGTGTGTTTGTTAGACGTCAGTGGGCGTGGGGTACACAGTGGTGGCCCTCCCAAGCGTAAAATGAACAGCGGTGGAAGGGTTGTGTGAGTGTCCAGACCGTTTAGATTTAACTATGAATTAATAACCAGACAGGATCACAGCACTGGAAGAAGGGCAGGCGGCTGAGGGGGCGAGACAAAGGAGAACAACAACAGAGAGATTACTGAGGGGTGGAAATTACTCCTAAAGCCATTCTCTCAGCACGTTGGTGGATGCCAAAAAATATTACACATGGAGGACGTCTTCACTCTAAACCCTCTGCTTGACTTGACCTCATGTATACTTACAGTTTATAGAGAGATGAGGTAGAGACACCTAACCTGCAGTTACATGATGAGCAACTTCTAGATCACTGGTTGATTTTAAATTGAACAATAACTTTGTGATTTTGACAAATTAAAACTTCTTGGCGGGCATTGCTTAACATGAGGCATTTGTCATCTATGACAGCTGCTACCAATCGTCTTTAACTGTTGTTTACTATTGAAAATGACTAATTCTTCATATTTACTGAGTTACACTACAGACAAACATTCTTGAGTCATAAAGTGACAGACATACAAAAACACAAATGTTTTTTCTTGACGAGTTAAGGCTGGAACATAAAGTACTTTTCTGGGTTGCACGTAGGTGAGCATGCATGTGGTACTTTTGCAAGCCATTTGCGTGAGTGTTTCTTTTATACTTGAATAGATTTTAAGTATAACTTTTAAGTGTTTTTTTGTTTTTTTTTCTTTAATTATTTCCTTTTCTTTAATGTTTTGAAATCGGCTTCGTCACAGGAGGTGAATCCAATCATCTCGCTTGACCTTCAGGTCTGCACAGTGTGTGTTTGTACCTTTGGTGAAAACATAATTCCAGCCGTAATGCTCTAAAATGCCGCACAGCAGCGTTGTGTATGCTTGTGCTACATTAGATTTGTCAATCCTCCATGTTTCTCTTACTGAAGCCCCCTGCCCCTCTGTGTCTATGTGTATGCAGTGCATTTATTTTAGATCAATACACATTTTTTTGTCATCACCAATGAACTGCACGTTGTGAAAATTCAACCCCGAGGGCATCACCTCCCGTGATAGTGCAGCTGTCGGTTGAGACGCTTCCATCTCAGCTTTTCCAGGAATTAATTTTCAAAAGTCTTGCTTCTGATCAGATTTCTTCAAGGTGCAGCTGGGGTCAGGAAATTAACTCAGGATAATGAATACCATATTCCAGTTTAAGTCCTCAGCCATTATGGTACAATATATGCAGACACGAAAAGGAAATGCGAGTGGAAAGATGGTCTGCAGATCCAGTTATGCTCCACTTCTTCATAACACGCAACCATATATGCTTTTGGCCCTCTCGCAGCCACTATCTCCACCGATCAAGCCCCTGAGGCCTGATCCTGTTCTGTAGTTCCCGTCTCTGCCTCCTGACCTAGTGAGGGTTAAATAAGTGTGAGGGAATTTGAGGGAATGTGGCAGTATTCATTCCCATTCCCTTTCCCAGGCCTGTCCATGAATTATTAGGCTAATTCCAGCTAATGAGGGAGGTCATGTTAGATGTTTGATGGAAGAATACGTGGAGACAGTGTGTGCGCGTGCATGTGTGTGTGTGTGCGTGCGTGTGTGCGAGAAACATAAATTGCTGGCAACACTAAACTGCAAAACCACACTTATGCTTGACCTACTGACCCCTTGTGTTACCATAGCAATCAGGAGTCGTTAAACACTGAGTGTACTGATGTTGCATTGATTTCCTGGAACTTATAGTGTGTGATACTTTGCTTTGAAGGGTTGCTGTCCTTTATCCGTGCTTTTATCTGCAGCCCCATGTAACTCATTCAAAATCAACTGCGGAACTGTGAAACTGAAAACAGCTTTGTTTCTATGTTTCTGCTCTCATTGTCTTTTCAAAGAGGTCGGTTTCATTTAAACGCAGTCCTCTGTAACCTCGCAGGATTCCAGCTCACAGGAATATCAATAGCACTGCCACTGTGCTTTCCTTGACACATCTTGAAGCATCTCCTCCACACAGATCGCACAAGATTCTAACTGATAAATGTTGTGATGCTTTTCAAAAGGCCGGCTGCTCTGACAGACATCTTTGCTGTGCGCGCTGTGGCCTTCTCTCTAGTGTCTTGCCTGCTGTGCAGAGCTGTTATGGCTGCTATTCACTGGGTGGCCTTATACAAGGTTTCTGGCATAAAAACAATTTGACCTCCAGTGTGTTTGCATGTGTGTGCTTGGTCGCTGATACACACAAGGCAAAGGGTTAAGCAGAAATTAAGCAAAGCAATGTTTGTGTTCGCTCCCACCTCTTGTATCCACACAAGTTACCATACAGCCAAGTTATATAGTATCCAGTGCTTTTCATGTCCATTGAGCACACAGTTGATGCCCTGAACATAAAAATAACAACATGGAAACTGTTCGTTTTTTAAACTGATTTCTTATGATTCATAAAATGCCTTTTGAATCAGGAGTCATTCATATGTACGTTGCATGGCTCACGGTCTGTCTCTTTGTGGTCAAGCAGCCAATCAGAGTGAGAGCTGACAAACTGTCACAGCTGGTGAGAGCGGAAGCAGAGTAGTCAAGGTTGTGCTGTTGAGTGGATTCGCTTACTTCGGAGAAGCTAACAGCTAAATGTCCTGCTACACGTGAGCTATTCATCACAGAGCATCAAGTAAAAATGTGTCTTAGTTGGTGGAATGACCTGGAGGGGACAGTTTGTCTCAGTATCTCTAGTTAAATTAAGTCTATAATGGTTGATTCTACGCCTCACGATTTACGTTCAATATGAACTTTCTTGTCCATTCTGATTCCTCACTGCTTTAGTTTGGCACTGCCTGGCGCGGAAACGTTGCGGAGAGCCTTCTAACCTTTTAAATTCGGAACAAACTCCTCAAGGAGAAGTACAGGCCGCGGTTTCACACATACACACACACATACACACACACACACACACACACACACAGGGGAAGAGCCAATGAGAGGCAGAGTAAGGGGCGGGTCTTCGCAGAACGCGGTTGGGGAAAAAAATACCGCTAACCACACACACGCAGAGAAGGCCCGCTGGATGTCAGGCGCTCCAGTGCCACTAATGATAATGTTTAGTTGCACACATGCAGCTGGGTTCTGCTGTAAGTTGATGCCAGGAAGTGGGTCATACGCACAGTATCCTCTATCACGTCATTTTACATTGCGATATAAATCACAATACTGTAAACTTTTTTCCAAATCAATTGAGAAACTGGACAAAATAAACAACATAATAAATGAAAATACTTTATTACATTGTTGCAAAACTTATATAAACATAACATTTTTACCATAATCAGTCCTGCTCACAGTGCTTTCAATATTGCCCACAATGGCCTAATGCACCCAGAGGTATTAAAATCAAAGGTACCATGGTATAAAGTCTGACAGTTATATAAACACCTCTATATGGGTGGTTCATAGCTGCCACACAGCATAGTTGTGTTGCTGCATAATCACCATTAGATAATTATCTCTGCATTGAGAAACGGTGAGTAAATAAAAGTATTTTTGCCACATTTCCATCCTATTCTTAATCAATAATCTGACGTTATTCTCTCACCTCTCTCCATCTTTCATTCTGTCTCTCTCATTTTACATCCTGATAATCAGAAGCGCTCCAATTTGATCAGTGCAAACGTCATTCATCGTACTGCATCGAGTTTAGTCCTTGAATACAACATCTTGTGATTTTAAGCTGTTGGAGTTGTAGCCGGATAATCATGTACGAACAAAATACGTGTAATATAAAGCATTTAATTCACATAACCTTAGTTATACATTTGAATAACTTTTAGTTTGTGTATATATGTGTTAGTCTGTTGATTTGGTTAAACATTGCACATGCAGTTTAACTCTTGTGTGATTGTACATTTAGTTCTTTATAGTAGTTTCCTCTCCTATTTTGCCCCAAAAAAGATGGCGGATACATCTGGTTTTAAAGCCTGCAGACCGTTGAAGATCGTGTCTAACCTCCTCACAGTCAACGCGGAGTCTGTTCACTGTGCTAATATTTCCATTTTCAAATGCCCCTTGTCGAACCCAAGATCTGATTTTATCATTTCCTGTTCCTCTGGATTTTATTTATCTTATTGAAACTTGGTCCGATGTTGATAATCCTCTAAATGTGGCATGTTCTCAGGGATATATGTTTCTGAAGAGGCCGAGCTTATCTGGTCTAGTGGACGACTTTCAGTCAGTTATTGTGCTGAAATTATTATTCCATTTATCAATTAGTCGATTCATTAAAATAGCAACTTTTTGTTGACAATTGTTTTGAGTTATTTCTCAAGCAAAAAAAGCAAACGTGTGGTTTCAGCTTCTCTAATGTAATGTTTTGATGCTTTTTAAAATATTATTATAATCTCTAGGTTTTTAGTTTTTTTTAATTGATCGGGCAAAAAAAGCTATTTCAATGTGTCACCTTTGACTCTGGGAAACACTTTGACTACAGGTTATAGATAAATGATCAATCAATGAATTGAGAAAATAACAAGTAGTTGCAGCACTGGTCATTTACAAAAGAGAGGGCTTGTATCTGGATTTCACCAAAACAAATGTTTCATCCTATCCATCTACAGACTACAGCCTTGATTTGTTAATAACTTATGCTTGCAAACTTATAAATCTTTTGTGATGCCTTAAAATTGTTCTCTTATTTTGACATTTGAGAATCTATAAACAACATATGTTGTGTATTTTATGTGATAAATGAATAACATAGTTAATCCGTTTCACAAACTACAATGTAAAACCCTCCTCATGTTGCCTTTTTCATGCCAGAAATGACACGAGGATTGAAGGCTTTTAAATCCCTGCCAAACACACACACACTAAACACACTAGCACACTATACACACACAGAGAGGACCCCATTGGCAGGTAACTTTCTGTCTCAGTATCCAGTCGCCTCTGCTGCAGTGCCAAGAGTGCCAGAGGCCTCTCGGCTGCGTTTGAAGTGCAACAAGCCGCCTCTGTTCTCGTACATGTCGCAGATGGGGAACCCGAGCTTGGCATCAGGAGAGAGAAGGGACATCCCAGTTAGATCTGTCACAGGAAACAGGAAAGGGTATAAAAGCATGGACACGTAGAAAGGGAAAGTACATGGCACACACACAGTTGACCACAATTTAGATAAAATCGTTTTCAGTAATTTCTTAGGCAAAAAACATTAACGGTTTCCAGTCTCTAAAATTTGAATATCTTTTGGTTTTAAACTGAGAATATTTTGGTTTTGGACTGTCAGTCAAACAAAACAGGCTATTTTAATGTCAACTTGTGTTCTCGGAAATTGTGATGGCCTTTTCCTTTTTACTAATTCCTAGACCGATACATCTACAAAATAATCATCTGACTAATTATGAAAATGATCGTTAGTTGCAGCCAGTCTGTATCTTTATACAAATATCAACAGGATCATGTTGATTTGTATTGCTTATTGTATTTCTTCTTAGCTCATTTAATCCCAAAAACCTTTAATTGAAATCAACCTTTCTTTTGTTCTGGTGCAAATATGAAGAATTTGCTTCAAAACTGTATAGAGACATGCTTGTATGAATGCTTAAAAAAATATCATATTTACAAACAGAAAGCACAGACAGTTTTTGTCTGAATACAAACGTAATAGGCACACTTGGGGAAACACACGCACATACAGTAGTTCATACACACAGTTAGACTGGAGAAAGATCAGAGATCAGATGTACACAGACAGTTCAGTGCAGACGGTACCGCTCACATCTCTATTGGCGTCTGGGCCAGAAGAGGAGACATCAGGTAATTAAAAAGAAAAGTGAAAGAAAGAACACGAGAGGGGGAGAGTGGGAGGGAATAAGAGAAAGAGGCCAGTAGGGAAGAAAGATAATGGACAACCTCATGCAGCTTCGCCTGAAATCATAACTTGTCATTAGCAGCAGTGCCGTCAGCAACCACCATGTTAGAGCCTGTGGGTTCACGTATGGAAGACGCAATAACTTCTCCCGGAGGGACGGCTGCCTCGCTTTGTTACTGCTGTCACCATAAAACTTTACATTATGCATTTTTCGATGGGGTTTGATTTGCCTGTGTCCGTGCGTTAATGCATTTCTGTCCTTCTCCACGTGCACATTGCAGCATTGTCGTGCGTAGGTGTGCACGTGTACACGTGTACACGTGTGCATGCCTGTCCAGTGGTTAAATATTAAGCTGGAACTGTCAGGCTTGCTCAGGAGGAACGTTGCTTTCAAGCACGTCCACCTCGGGCTCCCAGCGAGAACGAGAGGAAAAATGAGAGGGTGAAGGAGTTCAATAATTTGCAGTTGAAGGTGAAAACCAAAACACCACTACAGAGAGAGATCGAAAGTTTTCACATGGAAGGAAGAACTCAAGTGACAGATCTCAGTCTCTCTTCTCACATCCTTCGCTCCAGTCATCTGTCCAGTCGGAGAGAGGCACTGAGCTGTCATTATGAAAATACAGTGTGTTTTCATTTTCTGTTTGTTTTCTGTTGTCATGGCAGCGGTAAGTGAAGTTAGCTTGTGTCAGGTGCCTGTTGGTTTGACCCCCTTCTTTGAAGCTGACAAGCGCTCGGAAAACACACTGAGGAGTTTGCATGGTTCACTTTCACACACCCACACAGGCTCAGGCACATGCACAGGGAAACCAAGCATGCACTCACACATGGTAAACATGATCTCAGAAACTAAGTATAGCAGGGGCAGGCTCGCATGAAAGTGTTGAAATCGAAATTGATTGGGGCCTGTCAGTCTCTGTCTTTAACACCCCCCATCATATATGAGGAGAGTCCATTTCATCTCATACTGTAGGTAGATACGGAAGGAAAGAGTACAAGAGAGATGCAAAGAACAAGTGGTGAAAGGGACTAGACCAAAAGCACATCCAGCATGGAAAGAATTGGACCAAAACCTTAAATAAAACTGTTGTGGGTGAAAAGGCACAAGCTAGAGAAAGAAATATGGTTTTATGAGACGACAAAAAGCAAACGGGGACACATAAGTTTGTCTCTGCACTTCCTCTTCTTTAAACTTTTGCCTGTAAACAAACTGAAGCGAAGGTCCAACATGCCGGGGCAAAAATGAATAAGTAAAACAAAAAGTCCCATATGCACATTATTCATGTGGTGCTGTCCATTTGACTGCATGAGCTGCTACCTCAGTGCGGTGAAGAGGTAGAAAAGTGGCCCAGCTTTCTCTCCCTCTCTCTCTCCCTCTCTCTCTCTCTGTACGGCGTGTAAATATTTCAGCAGTTCAGGCGCCTGTGCTAAGCCTAGCTACAGCGCTAACATGTCATTGACCATTAGTGCTAACCTGCTACTTCTGCTTCTCAGCTTTATCCTCTCCCTCTTTTGTTTCTCACAACTTTCCTTGTGCTCTGTTCCCTGTGTGTTGTGCATGTTAAAAGACTTCCTATAAATAAATTGTTAACCATGGAGAAATCAGCTGTTGTGTGATGTTTATCCAGATTACGAAAAATAATTAATTGTGAGCGGCTCTGGTGTATTTGCATGTTTAGTTTCGATTTGCTTGGGCTGGTTTGAACTCTGGTTTAAACCAGAGTACACAAACATGTTCTGAACTCTCATGGAAGGGATCTAATAATCTGTATCAGCAACACATATATTCATGAAAATCATTTGGTAACCATGACTCTTCGTGACCGGAGGAGATAAATAAACGCACAAGGTTCAGTGAAGTGCTGCATGACTTGCAGTCAGTCACCGGGATTTTGATTTCCCCACATGAGTTCATGTAGCACTGATGTAGAATTAAGTACCTGTCAGTCCTGTCAGTCTTCCCCTTGGTTTGTTTGTAATTAGCCACTGTGAGCAACAAACTGGACCAGAACTAAAAGGCAACAATGCATTGTTTTTTCCTCGGTGTGGACCAAATGAACCGAACTAAAGGTCTCCTCCAGAAAGCTGACCACAACACGGCTGGTTATGAAGTCAGTATTGTTTTTTGGACTGATTGAAATTGAAATTATTATATACACTTAAAGCTCTTTTATTTGAGCAAAGTTTTAGTCTATCTGCTTTGTTTAGATGACGTTTAACGCTTGAGAAGATTTGCTTCTTTTTGAAATGAAAAAAGGCGCGAGGAAGGTATCGTTTTAGTATCGGTACCGAAACATAGGTAACGGCACAGTATCAAATCTTTCCAAAAGATATCCCGCCCTAGTTGTTGTAGTTGTACAGTGTTGATGAAACTGATAAAGCATCTTGTGATGATTTTGACAATAAGCAGAGTAAGTATTTAACAAATAATTGTTTTTATAGGTCTTAAACAGGATGCTTGCAAAGGGTAAGCAAAAAAACTATCAAAATACGCACACGCCTTTTTAAATCATCTTATAAAAACCTTTCTTTTCTGTCCTTTACACACCCACACACACACACACACACACACACACTCTCCCACAACACAGAGGATGGATCAATCAAGAGAACAACAGGTCCGGCCTGTCAACTGAGGCACAGTCTGAGTCCAATCGATCCAGAGGCAGATCTTATTGGTGTACACTCTATTTGGGCTGAAACACACACGCACACGCACACGCACACACACACACATACACACACACACACACACACAGAGACAGAGACATAAACAATCCACAGACGATGGCTTTGGTTCTTGTTGCTAATCTGTCTCTACCACATAGATGCTGTTCAGGGGATGTCTGCGTATGAGTCATGTGTGTGTCTGTGTGAGTGCGTGTGTGTGTGAGTGCGTGTGTGTCTGGAAAATATCGAGGGAGCTGATGGATAAAACAGGCTTCTTTAAGAGTCCCAGTTCTGCGCTTAACCTGCCAAAGATTCATGCTGAAATAAAAAAGACTAGGAAAACATGGAGGAGATGGAGAGGTGGTGGTGACTGAGAGAGAGATATGAAGCTGTCAGCTCCGCCCGCCTTCCCTCGTCTTCTCTTCTTCTCTTTGCCGGGTGCGAATGACCATCAGACTTTCATGTCAAGAAGCTCAAAGAAGTCGATAGCGATTTGCTTTGTGACGCATGTCGATGTCAATGTGTTGCTGCTAAACAATTGCTGTGAAGAGCCACACCTCTGGAGATGTGGTTACAAGTGAAATCCACCTGATTGCAGTCACATCGTGCTAATGAGGAAACTTACATACACAACATATACATTACATAAATATGTCTATCTACCAAAAAAATGACATGTTTGGAAACGGGCTTAAATACAGTGTGAGCTTTAGCATGGAGTCATTCCTTAAATTGGAAACGCATTAATGTTTACGTCTCGCTCTGCTCAAGGTCTGTGGATTATCTTAACCCGGTCATGATTTATGGAAAGAGACGTTGCTTTTCAGTTTTTTAAATGTATTCTTTTGCCGCTTTGAGCACTACAAGCCGAGCACCATGTACTTCCATTATATTCAGGAGAAGGCAGATGTGCGATCTAGATCAACAGCACTACAGGTGCTATGAGAGGAAAATATTTTAGCAGTGCCATATTTTGGGAAGTGCATCCCCTTTCTATATGCAGTCCAAGCATGGTAACCTGGTAACAAGATAACTTTTAGACAGTGTCGTTAACTTTATGTCAACATCCCACTTAAGTCCCCTCAAGATGTTGTCCTGTATTAGCTTTAACACCATCTCCAGCTCATATTTTCATATGTGCCATTCCCTTTTCAGGCCACCCCAAACAAAATGTCTCCCACTGCGTGTGTGCGGTTCTGTTTGACGATTGTCCTGTCTTTGTTAAAGTGAAGTCCGGGTCTGCCTGGTGTGTCTTAGCTAATTAAAGCTGAATTATTGATACTCTGGTGAATTATTCAGAGGGGATAATTGGATATAGGAACAATGGTAAACACAGGTACAGCTGCACAACAGAAGAAATGGAGGAGGAGAAGGGGAAGAGGAAGGTATGGCCTTTATTCCTCTGGCTCTTTGCCAGCCCCCTCCCGTTTCATTCCCTTTCCTCCATGTTTATATCATTCACATAACTCGTAGCCTGATGTCTCTGTCCTTGACTCTGCAGTGTTCATCTCTTTCTCCGTTTCACCCCGTCTTCTGTCCCTCCTTCCTTCCTTTCCGTCATCCTTTCCTCCCTCACTCAGTTTCTTCCTCCCTTACCTCCTCTTTCTCGCCTCCACCTGCTCTTTTCCTCCTCTCTCCTGTGCCGCACCCATTAGACTTTCCTTCTCCCTGTTGCTATGACATTAGCTAGATGTAGCAGTGTCAGGCCAGTCTTGAGGGATGAGACTAAAGAGCTAAGTCTTGCTCTTTTCATTTAATTACTCCTCCCTCTCTTTCTCCTCGCCTCCCTCCCTCCTCGCAGCCTTGTTCCCCTGTATATCACACCCTGCCTTACTCTTCCTCCCCTTCTTTTCTCTCTCATCCGTATGCTTCTTTGTCTCTCCCTCTTTTTCCACCTGACTCTACCTGTCTTCATGCATGCATCCTCTCCCTCGTGTTCTTTCTGTCTCTCTGTCTTCATCTTGCAAAAAGAGGAGGAGGAGGAGGAGACTGGAGGGACATAACATCACACCCACATCCTTCCTATGAAATTGTTTGGATCATGTGGGATCCTACAGAACTCCACCCATTTGCCTCTTGCTTTTTTTTTTTGACGTTAATCCATATAAAGTGAGGCTACTGAATGTAAATGTGTCGCTTATTTCAGCGGTGCGCACACACGCACACGCGCACACTGTAATTCTGCAAAGTGTGTGAAGGTTTGTGTGCCTGCTTCTGTGCGTTGGCCTAGGCTTGACCTTGATTACCACGGTGACGGTGAGGCTCCTCATTAGTGCTGGACTGGAGGAAACAGTTGGGTAATGAGGGAGCAGTATTGTCCTTAGGCACAAAAACACACACATACATACGCACACACACACAGATGCCAATGCACCACTTTGTATTAGTGCTTGCATGCACCTGCTGACACCTGCGCTTATGCAAGATCTCATACATAAGCCTCATGAACACACACACACACACACACACACACACACACACACACACACACACTCCTTCTGAGTACATCTCAGTCTCATGGCCCCCCACTCAGTTGTCTCGCCTCACCTTCTGTTTAGTGTTTTTTCTCTCCCACACACATTCTGCCTCTTCCCCCCGTCTCTGTCTTCCTCTCTCTGTTCTGCCCACCAGACAGACCTCGCAGACCTCGCTGCCCACTGAGTTCCTACGGGCCTGGAGCGTCACAGTGTCGCCCTCTGGTGGTTGCGCTCACACGTCAGACGGAAATGCCTTGAAATCTCCACACGGAATTTCATGAAAAATTATATCTCGGGCTGCATCGAAACATCAGAGTAGTGATGTGACTTAAACTTCACAGAAAAAACTTGACTTTTTATTAAAAGTTTTATAGTTCATTGCTGTGTAGGTATTTCCTTGAAAACCCTATTGTCGTTGACTTACGCACAAATCCCAGTGTAGGCCAACATGTTGCTTTCGCACCTGACCGGCCTCAAAATGTCAAAAAATCTGGTTTTGATCAGCACAAAAGTACCTTCTGAGTAAAGAAATAGGGACTCATAATTGTGATTTCGAAAACATTCATTTGAGAAACGGAGTCCACCACTACTGCTGTCTGGCACTGTATAATGCGTGATTATGGCCTAATGTAGTAAAGTGTTCATATGTTTGGTCACTTTAAAAAAATTTGGTCTAATACAGACCTTTTTCTTTTCTTTTTTTTTTACATATTACTTGTGTATGTACTGATCACTCAAGTAAAAGTCTTTCGCACCATTCATTGCCACATTGTAGGCAAGACTTACATTTCAGGGCAACGCTAGCAGCTCTGTCCCGCTAAATTGACGGTTGCCGGCCTGTGTTTGCCTGTCCCTGTCTGAAATCAAAAAACCATTGTGTCATAACATACTAAGAATTTCACGCAGTAAATCTGCCGCAGTTGTGAAACTGCTGTGTGCCATGCGAGAATGGAAAGCTTGACAGGCGTAGCAACTGTAACTAAGGGTGGTGGGGCTCAGTGAACGGTCAGTTCCTCTATGGTTTTGTGCCAGATGTGTGAACATAAATCTAAATGATGTGGTGTTATTCTCTGTATAATCCAACCTTCTGTTTTATAGTTTTTCCACAACTGACCTGGTCTTCCCTTCACACACACATTATGTAGACTGGTTGCAGTACACATACAGGCAGCCAGGATCATGCTTACCACAAGTTATACTGCATGCACAGACACACACAGTAAAAAGGTGCACACTTTGCCCATAAAAGGTATTTCTTCTTGCACTCTCTTGTGTCTATGAGCTCTATTATGTGCCGTATCTCTGCAATAAGAATGAAAGCTAGAGTAAAGCAGGAATAGAGAATTATCCTGGTGGAAGAGGCTCTGTGGCCCTTGTGGCCTCAGTTCACCGATGTTCCCATTGTTTGCCCTTAAAGGCTCCAATATGCTACACACACCAGCCGCCTGCAACCACTCAAGTATATATAGTTGGCGCGCTTTCGACTTTGCACTTACATGGAGAGAGTTGTCATAGTTTTTCAGAAGAAGCGCTGACATGCTTGTGTTAGGATTCTCCTCTTGCCTTTATGTAACAGGAAGATAAGTATATATAGTGCATACACAATTTAAACAGACTTTCGGGTTAAATGTTGTTTTTATAAATACAATGATTTGAGGAATTACCAGCTCTTGTTGTTAATATGATAAAGATCCAGTTTAATGCTTAAGGCACAGCAACATTTGTTTCATAGAAATGCAAAAAAGTTTAATTTTGAAACTTCTGGAACATTAGAGCATCAATTGTATACATATTTAAACTGTGGGTGTATAGGCTGTAGCTTCTGCCCTTATAAGTAATAACATAACATAAAGGTAAAGTGAAACAGGATGAAAAGAGTATTTGTAGAAATAATTTGAGAGAGGAAATAATGTAATGTAAAGTACTTGTAAAATGTCTACAGTACCATAGGAATATTAGTTATTTCTACATAAGGCCGATCTATAAATTAAATAATCCTACTACAGTAATACTATTAGGTGGGTAATGGATAAGAGCTCCATTGAAATACTGCAGGAATATTACAGTAATTTCTCCAGCATTATTACAACTATTATACAACTATAGCGTATTGTGAGGATTATCTTGTGAGCAGTGTCACAACTATCAAAAGCTGTAATATGCTGGTAAACCAAAATGTTATCCAGTCAATATCCGCGGACTGAAATGTTTTAGTTTAATGTCTGGGGTGCATACTAACCAACGCGGCACATGCGCACGTACACACTTAGACGGATTCATACAGAGCCGCACTGGGTTTCATACCTGGAATTCTTGGAATACTAGTCGGAGGCCTTCGTTGTCTTTTTGCGTTGGAAACACGGATACCTTTTAGTAAAAAGATAAAAGATCTCAGCCTTTGCAGCTCTGATAACACTTTAATGCTGGTGATTTTCCTGTAGCAGTAAGTGGATTGTATTTTCTGTGTGTGCAGATGAAGTCATGGCGCACGTGAAAGGGATGTTTGTAGTAACAGATGTGTAGAATTGTGAGGATGAGGATGTCTCTCCCTTTTCTCTGTCTCTTCTTCCTTCAGTCTCCCCTCTCCCTCTCCATCTATCCAACAAGAGTCTGATTAATTCTCACAATTTCCCCGCTTTGATCGCTCCCTTCAGAAGCAGTGCAACCAGAGCCGTCGACAGCACGAGAGAGGGAGCTCTTACAATTCAAAGATAGATCAGGGACTCTCTCCCTCACACAATGCCTGCCTGCATATCCACTTCCACAGTGTTTTGACAGATTCCAGTGAAAAAGGGGAGGAATGTGGAAATAAAAGAAGCAGGAGGCAAGGAGGAGACACACTAAGAGAAAAAGATGGAGGGAGATAAAAGAGGGATAGGTTAAGGAGAAGATCTGTCATGCCACACATATGCATCTATAAAATATACAAAATAAAATAGAAATGTGCAATACAAATGTATATCACTCATCACTGACGCAGAGTTTACGAAGTGCTTTACAACAGAGAACGAGACGACAAAAAGCAACATTTCAGCGAAAACTGAAGGATAAGAAGGAAAAGCAAATAACTAAAGGAAGTAAGCTTCAGTGAGTCGCAGCATGTCAGGCAGGTCGTTCCACACTCTGAGCTCTGTCAGCGAAGGTGTGGTCACCTTTTGGCTTAAGCCAGAAGTGCCCAGTCTGAGCATCTGAGACTGCGTTCAGACTCATAGGAAAATAACTGGAAATGTAGTTCAGAGCTACACGTTACAATCAATCAAACATTTAAGTAATAGCCGAAATATGAGTATTATATGAGCTTTTTCAACATATTAGATACAATTTGAGGTGTGTCCTGGTCCAAAATGTGTACGTTGAGTTTGGAGAAATGAAAGCACTTAACATTTGCTTGTGCACTACCTCGAATTTGTTTTAATCTGCAGAGAGTGCTCACTTCTGTTACGTTATCCAAAAACTTTGGAAATATAGCTTTTAAATGGCATTCAAAACATCTATTGTTTCTATGTTGGTCAGTTCATCTCAGAATCTTTTGAATCTGTCTAGATGCAGGACCTAAACATAATTCAGAAAACCTCTGGATGTAATCCCTTTCTTTGCAGGTATCATGATGGCTTCTTGTTTGTAACAACTAAAGTAAAGAAATGAAGTTTGCAATTTCTTCAGTTTTTAAGTAAGATTCTTGGTTTAGAATCATTTTTAATAGCTGGCGCTTTACACAGATCACTTGGAATCCTTGTAATGTGCCGAATCACGAAGCCATGAGTCCTTAAAAGAAGAATTTCTGGTCGATAGGAATTTTGAGAAATTTGGTTCTGAATGTCTTTGTGGCAGTTGTTAAGAATATAGTTTAAATCCACTGGTTTTAGCCAAATGTGTAATGTTTCAAAGTATAAAAAGTGACAAAGGAGGAGATGCATTGTATGTCTGTTCTACCAGGAGGAAGAATGAGAATGTCACTTGGTGTAGAGCATGGACATAAAGAAGAGATGAGGGGAGAAAGAGGGGCTTTGAACACAACAGGTCTTTGATGCTATGTGGGCACATGGCAACACCAGTGCCTATAGACAGACCCAGACGCAGGGAGCCACGAGTCACACACTTTTACCAACACATGTTTCATTCATCACCACACGCAGAGAGAAATAAATCGAGAAGTAGTCAGCAGTGGTCAAAGACACAGACAGCGCAGAGGACGTATGTGATTAAACCGTGATGTCTGTAGATCTCCAACAGAGAAGACTTATGGCCCGACAGAACAGAGTGAACTGGCCTCGAAGGGACAGCTTGTTCCAATATAAAATACATCTCACCTAGCGCTGCACTGTGCATTTTAAATATATCTCATCATCGAAGCTTAGTTTTGCATTTCTTTCATCCGAAGTTACACTCCGCTACATACTCACACATGTGTAACGTGCTTCCACAGGTAGCGTTCCTCGCTCTGCTAATGAAGCATTGCTTGTTATGAAATCAACAGGCAAGTCAGCCCAATCCTGTGATCTCTGCTGGTGGCCTCAAGAGACTGTGTGTGTGTGTGTGTGTGTGTGTGTGTGTGTGTGTGTGTAAGCGAGCACAACCATGCCTTATATGGCCATGTGCATACTCGTTTCTCTGCCCGCATGTGGGGTCAAAAGGGTGGAGAGCAGGGTGCATCTCCTGCTGCTGGCGCCCTGACACAATTTGATTGGCTGTCGGGTCCAGCAGTCAGAGCAGTGAGCAGGTAGGGGAGGGTCTTCACTCTGCTCTGTTGCTAGGTTACAGGTATACCCAATAGATGTGGAGATATAGAGATAGAGTAGAGATAAGGATGGGTGTGGATCTCGCCGTGTGTGTGTGTGTGTGTGTGTGTGTGTGTGTGTGTGTGTGTGTGTTCAACATCAGGGAGGGGTCGGCAGGACTGAGGGTCAGGAGGGCGGGGGGAAGAGTGAGGCAGAAGAGGAGCGACAACAAGTGAGAGACAGAGGGATTTCTTGAAAGTGAGAAGGAAAAAAAAAAGCAGGTTTATTGTGTTTTAGCGCAGAGTCTTGTTCATACAGACAAACATAATTTATCCACATTCCAACAATCCAAACTGACAGCTTATCCAAACATTTGAAATAGACTGAATATGGAGAGATCTGAAAACACCAGAATATTCTCGCTGTTTCAGTTTGTTGTTTCTAAACACGAATGACAGCAGATTCTTCATTTGGAAATGTTTGTACAAAACCCAAATTACCTCAAAATGTCATGTTTTTTTCCACTGACTTCCTCAAAATGTATAGGTGGAGAGATGTAATAATGACTGGCCAGCAGATCCCAGGCCTGTGGTTGGTTTGTAATTCATTAAAGTGCTGTTGTATTAATCACAGACGGCTCTAGACAACACTGCTCTAAGAACAGCTGTTCCGCTGCACTTAGATTGCAATCATAGAGCGGTCAGTCGCCACTAATCGGAGTCATTTATCAATCCGGAAGACCACACACACAAATGTGAACGCACTAAAATACACACACACACTGATCGATGGCTGGGCTAGGCCGGTAAGAGGGATTGATGGGCGCTTGGCTGGTGCTCTTTACGTGTGTGTGTGTGTGTGTGTGTAAAAGGGTGTGTTAGTATGCTGGCATGAGCACAGCGAGGGCACGGACCACACAAAGGCTGAAGAGCTGAAAAGATTAACCTCTAGATGATTAAAATGTCATATTTGTCACTCACAAACTAGTTTTGCTTCACAATAAATCGAATACCTTTTATTTTTCTGACATATTTCCACAGTTCCATCTTAAGTCATAATCTATAAACATTATGAAGATGTCTTGTATTTTGTTGCTCAGCTCAATTAAGGAACATTTTGATAGCTTTTTATATTATGTTTATATAGTTTATATTAGTGAGTTTGACCCAGACTTGTTGCTGCACCAGTACATTCCCCTAAAACCACTAAAATATTGCTTTACCTGACTTGTTATCAGGGTTAATATTATCTAACTAATATAGATCATTCTACGTGGACATCAACTAACGGTTACAATCTAATACCATATTACTAATTACGTGAGCAGAAAATTGATATGCATTCCATGATTTAATGAAAAGTTCAGGAGAAAGCTACTAAGTGGACCTTGAGTTAAGATTTCTTCTGTTTGTTGATGTTCATGATCAATGTACTAATACTGTATGAACATTGATATTATGTAAGTTACCATCCAGGCTTCAGAACAAAACAAAACTGCATCTCCTTCAAAGTAAAAGCCTCCTGGTGACCAGAATTCTGGAAAAAAAAAAAAAGCATTCAGCAAGATTGAGGTACACGACATGGCTGCATGTGGGCAATCGTACATCGTTGGTCGGACATGTTTGCATGGCTTTTTCTTTTAGACTTGTACATAACATATCAGGTTAAGGTTATTATGCAGGTCTCATTTTGTTAGGCTCCTGAATCTTTCACTACGTATATTATGAAAATCCACTTATATTTCCCAATTTACACAAGATAAAATTAGGATTTCCAAGGCTTAAACAAACATCTCCTCAGAGAGTGCCTTCGGTGCACTGCCCCAGGGTCTGTTTGGAGTTCTGAGCTTTACTTAATGGCACTTTGGCATTGTTGGGGTTGCTGTAAACGTAACACAACACCAGCCTCTCTGAACCTTCCTCTGGGGTTGGAGTAAGTTTGATCCAACAATATATCAGCTATACGTTATACAGCCTCTGGCCCTCTGCAGCAAACTGCCACCATCTGTAAAAGTACAGGCCCTCTGCTAATACCTGAGCCGCACTGTGAAAAGACAACAGTAGAGACCAAGTATGGATGCCTCTGATGATTGGATTTTGTAAACATTCCCCACACTTGTCTTGACTCCTCTATGTTGGTCAGGCCAAGAACATTTGGCTGTCTGGGAAAGCTGTCAGACTGCTGAGAGAAAAAGAACGAAAGGGTGAGAGAGAGGAACAACGGGGGAGGAGGAGGACCTTTGCGTTATTTCAGTGCTGAGCTGATTACGGAGTAAATTACTCTCCGATTCGTAAATAGTCTCCCATTTCTCTCCGCTGTTCTGTCTGTTGACCAAAAATTCCTTTCAGCCTTTTCCCCAAATCATTATTGTTTCCACTGCTTTTCTTCTGTCTTTCCTTTAATCTTCTACTCTTGTTAATTTGCATCTGTCACTTTAGAATGTTCTCATTTTTACCCACCACTTTCTTTCCCCATCACCTCTTCCTGGCTGCTTGAACTCCTCTGCTAATTCGGTCTCTATTTCGTCTCCTTTTCCCTTCCTCGTACTGCTGATTCATAATCTCTGTTTTGGCCAGAAAACAGAGGGATGGAGCTTCTGTCCTGGTGAATAACAACAGGAATTGGGAGAGAGAGAAAGTGAGAACGGGATACTGAGGCAGCCTCCTTTGCAAACTGTCTGTCTGGCTGGCACTCTGTCTCTATGTCTATGTGCCAGACTGTCAGCGACTGTGTTTCTATGTGTGTCAACGCTCTCACCCTGAACCACAATTTCCACAGATCATGCGGTCAGGCTAACCAGATTTGGCTTACTACTGCTATTCTTAAGCCTGTGCTATCCAGAGTCTGTTTAAATCATAAGGCCTGTGCTCTGTTGTCTTTTGTCTCTCTTCTTTTTCCAACACCTGGGTCTGTATTCACTCTCACACATTTAGAGTGCCTCTACCACTTAGTGTTATGAGAAACGGAAAGAGACGGAGTAAGGGAGGGCGGGATACTAATGGAATTGTACGAGAAAAAAAAAAACGAGGGAGAAACAAAAAGATGATGGAAATGAGATGGAAAAGAAAAGAGGAAAGCAGAGCAGATTTTATGGCAGCAAGGAGGGAAAGTGGATGAATGAACAGTGCAAATACGGAGAGGCATATGAGGGCAGAAACACAGAACTGGTCGACCAAAGTGCACCACCGGGTGGTCTGACTCAAAAGTAGGAAGATGTTCCTGGAGATAACAGATTAAAGCCTCAGAGTGGCATTGTGGGGAACTCACAGAGGGCCTTTCCTGTTTATTCATGTCTCCTCCTCTTCCTTTCACTTTTGCATTTCTACAATTCCCCTTTTCTCTTTCAGGGGTTCCAGACAGCTGATGTGTACGGGCCCTACTGGAGAGTTAAAACCCCACATGACCCGTACTCTTAAGTGTGTGAGAGAGAGACTGTGCGTGCAGTTTGGCTGACATACTGTGATCAAAAATGTAGGTCAAAGATGAACAATTTGCAAATGAGGTGGAGAAAGCAGGGAAAGAGAAGTAGAGGGTGAGTGCATGCGTATGTATGTGAGGGTGTGTAGGTGTGTGACCATTTTTAGAGACCACTCTATGTAATGAGCTGAGCAAGGTGACGGGGATGGGGCTGCTTCGCTAAGTCCTGCACGGCTTAAATCACACTGGCATCTGGCTTCCACACACAAACATGCACACACACAACAAGTGTCTGTGAGCATGTATATGTGTGTGTGTGTGTGTGTGTGTGTGTGTTTGAGCAAGAGACAGAGGACGGAGTAGAGAAAGGTATGAGGAGGTTTGAGCATGACAAGGCCTCCCTCCATTCATGTGTTTATATTTGATAAATTTAGTTTGCTGTATCGGATTTATTCTCCTCGTCGCTACATAACTCTGATTAACATAATTGGGCAATCACCTCGCTCTTCAGGACATTAAGCAAATAATGAAATTCACTTAATGAATCTGTCTCAATACGTAACCTTAATTGCAGTTCTGTCTCTCTTCCTGCACCTTCTGCTGTCTACCTTTTCTCCTGCGAGGCAAGCAAGGGAGTGGAAAGGTTTACCAAGGGTCATAAGTGACATATATTTCGCTTTCCTGAATGTTTTGAATAGCTTTGTGTCATGTCGCCTTCATAAAGTTCAGATGAATCTCCTTTTTTTTTTTTTTTTTTTTGCCAGGGCGATAATCCAAACACAAAACGTTGCTTTCTCAGAGCTTAGCGGGAGAGCATAAAGACACAATTTCCTGCTGATGCGATTAAATGAAACACTATTAATATTTACGGTGACGTGTCCTCTTAATCTCTCTCTCTGAAGTGTGTCTAATTTTTCAAATCAGCCTTACTATTGTACGAGCCTGGTTCTCTTATGACTCAAAGGGTGAATGAATTGGAGGGTTACACAGTACGAGTGAGTCACTATCAAAGCTATATTTGTGCGTGGACGTGTGTTTGTGTTTGTGCTCGTGTGACTGCGTCTGTGTCTGCCCTGCCTGTGGATGCATTTGTGCAACTGTGTGTGAAGTTAGCCAGCAGTAGCAGGGTTATGAATCAGATCAAACACACACATAGTGACACCAGATCAAACACACGCTCACACACACTGCCTCTGGTAGACTGAGCTGAAGGGCCCCAGCCGGGTGTGACTTTGATCCTCACCACAACGTTCACTCTTCCACTCCGACTCTGCTCTTCTGCTGCTCGCTTCTCACGTGCTCCTCAGGACTCTCACCCTGGACTCAAGTTGCTCCCTTCAGAGCTTCAAATAGAGCTCGGTGTGTCTTCAAACACAGAGGATCCTCCTTTTGTAACTGCACGCAGGGTCCAGGTTTGGAGCCTGCAGATGGGCGTCAGGTCTCAGGGGGAGGGTTGTGGTGAGTGTCACCATCTCAATGGCCATGAGAGTAATATTAACACAGTTATGTGCGCTGAGATGGTGGCATGTATGGCTGTTTTCTTTGATAATGAGCCAGATGTGAATATTTGGTGCAGGTTTGCTCTTTGCAGAATGTTCAAATGTTTTCTCTTCTTTAATCCTGATGATACATTACTCAGATGTAATTTGCATTCCTTATTCCTTGTGAAGGGACATTTACCCGAAATAGCGTTTAAAGTGTTTGTAATATGAACTGAAATAGATCGGACAGCTCACCAGTAAGACAATCTATCTAGCTTTGTTTTTTTGTTTGTTAATATGAGTCGTTGCAAAGCAGCAAAGTCATAGCATTTTTGACAACATTAATAACAATGTTCATGTTTCAATTATTAGCTTTCTTCAGCATCAAAATAGTTGGAAAACACAGCCTAATGTTGAATTGTTGCATTGATTCTCATGACTCAGATAGTTTACTTAGCCGGGTGAATTCCACTTATATTTTTATGGTAACCAAGTAATGCAGCTTTGACGGAAAAAAAATGTCCACACCATGTTCAGCTTTTAAGACTTGACAAAGCATCTGCTGTAATCAGCTCAAGTTAAAGGCATGAGGTGAAAGGAGAGCGGTGTAAAATGTTCATATAAGTTATTCATAAAAGGGCTAAAAGGGTCATTTAATACCATAAAACAAACATATTTCAAAACTTAGTCCTCGTGGTATCTTATGCAGATAATTCTGAGACGTCACCGCGCTCAAGGCATTCATTGGTAACATTTGAAAATATACAGTGTTGGTTGACACATACAGACACACACACACACACACACACACACACACACACACTGAAACCCTGAAAAGCAAACAGCTTCACTAGGATTTCTTCATTCTTTGTTGCTGTATTGAAACCATGAATGTGTCACGGTCATCATTGTCTGTTGACACTGATTATACCCTGTATACTGTATTCTTTGTGAATGCTTTTCAAGCACTGATTAGTTATGTTAGCATCATGAACAGGAACATACATTTTTACTACCAACCAGAAAGAATTGTCTTGGTTACTCCAAATATTACACAGACTTGGTTATGGACACTTTTCATTGGACATGCTTATAATATTTATCATCTTTGTAACTATAATTCCTTGATATCTTTCTCATAATTTGCCATCATTAGAATTTAATGCAGAAATGGCTGTTTGTATTGCTACTAAAAGTGGTATTTTTTTGGTAGTAGTTGTTTACAGTCGATTACAGTATGTTGCCTCCACTATATGCAAATGATCAGGTGTTTTTTAACATGTCAAACCTAATAAAGCATCTTCAGGCTCGTCACCCAAAGGAGCACAATGAATTTACTGTAATAAGAGAACAAGCAACTAGTGAGACAGCTGGTGCCACAGCAAACCCTGAACAGGCAAGTTATAGAGTGATAACTAAATATATTAAAAGAAAAATGAAATTCCTAGCAGCAGGTGAACAACCACTATAAAGAAAACACAAGGTTGTATCATCTCCTGCTTAACCTTGGCACACCAAACCTGTTGAACTAGCTTGATCATCTCTAAATAACTGTAAACTAATAGAAATATACAAAAGGTAATTAAATTCAATTAGATGATGTAGAATAGATAGGGAGAGATGATGGTTCACAGCATTGAACAATTGGTTCGGTAAAGAAAACAATCACATTGACCATCAATCAGGGATGTAACCGAGCACGAAAACGTAATTTGGATGTGATCAAATTGTACAAATTGAATTTTTACAGTAGCTTTTGTTCCCTCTCCACAATTGACACAATCCACAGACCGTCACTACTTCTCAGACTCATGGAAACACTCTGGGCGAATCAGCGGAGCTCACCCTTTACAGTGATTTCCATCGAGAAGGTTGCATTAGTTTTCAGCATACAGTATTTGTTTGGCAGTGCAGAATGAAGCTTGACTGATGTGGCCCAGGTGCTGTCACCTCAATGCCTGGAGCTATAAAAAACTTGACTTGACAGTAGACGGGAAAATAACGAGCTGGAGTAAGCGGCCGTCTTAAAAGTCCAAGAGAAGTTTTACACCGCTTCCGCAGTAGTTACACTTTTTGTTGTGTAGTTTTTCAGAGTTAGTGTTCAACTACAGTTAACTATTTATCATTCGATTAATTCAGGTAAATGGTTAAAAAAAAATGGCGTTATTTTTTGTAAATTCCAGCCGGTCCGACCTCCGATCATTTTGCGTTACACTTTACCACGTGTCATCACGGTTGATCTTTACATGTAGCTTATCTTCTTGTGGCCCTCGACCCCGTCTTTGAATGAACCAGCTGGCCTGGCCACATTAAGGCTGCTTGTGTGCTTCCGATGAATCTGAATTTCTCTCAGTTGTTCCGGACGGTGTTTGGACAAGCCTCCCTGTAATCCCCTCGACTAGGACTTGGCTGCTCCTGCTTTAGAGGAGATGAAGACAATGCTTCTCACTATGGAAATGTGTGCAGACGCTTTGATGCTTTATTCACTTCGGCTTTTCAAAGTACATGTCCAGTTCTTCCTCCTCCCTCACACCTTCCCCTCTCTCTAACCCTCCGCCCCCACTAGGCCGGCTCCGATCGATCCAACCTTGTCTCCGAGTCCCACATGTCATCTTTTTTCTTTGACACAGCTCTCCTCTCTCTACTGCTTGGTATTCTGGAGTGGGAATGCATGCACCATCGCAGATCCATCAGCTCCGATCGGAATGCCGCACCACGGCTCGGGGAAATGGAGGGATGAGAAGGGAGAGAGAGGTGGAGGGAGAAAGAGGGGAAAAGGGGGGAGGGAGGGAGGGGGGGAGAGAGAGAGAGGGCAGGTCAGTGGCTTGTCGACATCCTTCTGGGACCAAAGCCTCAGACTGACAGGGAGGAAGGAGAGAGAGGGGTGGGCGAGGACGAGGCGTGAAGGCAAGAAAAAGAGCACCTTTTTATTTCTGAGGGGCCACTTTTGTTAATATCCATTTCCTTTCAAATCAGAATCTCTGAGGAATTCAAGGAGCACACAAGTTCTTATACTCCGTTTCCTTTAGAGCTCAAAGGACTCAATAAGTAGTGTGCTATGCAAAAAGAATAGATTATTAGAGTGTAGGTGCACTCATAAATGAAAACCTCAGATTTGTTTGGTTCAGGCTCCATGTAGGAACTGTACTATAGATGATAACTTCGTGGAAGAATGCACATTGTATACAGTATCTGATCTCTCTGTTCTATTCATGTGAAGTCAAATGAATTGTATTTATAGGTGGCCCGAGACAGCTCAACTCACTGCAACTTAAAGAAAAACATTTGCAAATAGACAAGACAAGCAAAATGATAAAACATCTTCACCACTTTGACAACACAAAGGCAGCACTTAGAAAGAAACACACACACACACACATAGAGAGAAAAACAAAAACACTAACAGGATAAAAATTGGAAACACTTCATTAAAGCGCTACAGAGGAAGAAGAGACGATAGGTAGAGTTTATGAATGGTAGATGGAGGTAGGAGCAGCAATGGAATTACAAAATGTAGAATTACAATAGGTAAATAACATACATCACATGAATATTAAGTGGAATAAGTTAAAGGCTTTCTGGCAAAGGGTGCCAAATGTTTATCTTCCCAAAAACCTAAATAATATAGTCTTTTTTCCCTTTCTTTTTTTTGTTTTTTTACAATGAATATTGCACTTTATTTCCATCCATCCATCCCTGAAATATGTTTATAGAGTTTGAAAGCACTCTTGTCACTATGTACAGCACATGTCTGTCCCTTAAAGATCCATATTAAGTCATGTTGTAGTTTACGTGTGATATATATTTAAAAATACTAACACCGATGTGATGTCACTGCGCCCCAGGGTGGCATTACGGGGTCTTTCAGCAAAACTCTGTGCAATACAGTTCATACGCAGCTTTTCATCACACGTTCCTTTGTACACTGTATTTTGTTTTTCCATCAGCTCACTTTCCTCTCTTCCACTCGCTCATCATCCCTTCCTTCTCTTGTCAGTGCGGAGGGAGAAGCAGACAAGCGCTGATCGCATAGATGTTGCCTCTCTTCTTCATTCATCGCTCTTTTTCTTTTGCGCTCTTCCTCTCCATCCTCTCTGTGTGTTCTCCCCCATGGCTTTCCTCTACAGCAGTGCGTTGCCTTGGTAATTACCAGTTGTCTTAAACAGACAGATGGAATAAGGGAGAGTGACGGGCAATTTTCCCAGTGCCTGTTTTCCCCGTTTATGTGCACACAACTCCTTTTTGCGTGCGTGTTCTGTATGCACGCTTCTTAACTTCTCTCCATCGCTTCCACAGTCTCTTCCCTCACTTTCCCGCCTCACTCTCTTCCTGTGAGTTTGCGGTTGTGCACGACTCATGTGTGTTTGCGTGAGTGTGTTTGTAAGGCGGACGTGGGGAATTACCTGACAGAATGTGTTAGTCCAGGATGGGAGTGGGACAGTCTCATCTCCTGCTTCTGTGTTGGCCATTTTAGATGCCAGGTGTCACTCTGGACCTCTGCAGGTCCCCAGGAGGGATTACTGCCGTTCCCTCCACTTCTCTTTTCTCCCAGCATGCCCATAACACAGCAGTGGAGTAAAGAAAAGGGCTATTTCTGTCTTCAAACTGTCAGGGCAAGGGAGGATGTGAAGGATGGCTGGAGAAAAGAGGGAGAGGCGAACAAGCTCGGTGTTATGCGTTCATATGAGGGACTGACACGCATTAACATGATGTCAGAGTTCACCCACGAGTATTCATGTCATCCGATTAATTCTCCACACTCTCTTTCAGGCTGGTATGATCAGGATGGAGCAAGAGGAGTTTTTTATCGAGCCGGCGGAGAGGGGCGAAGGAGTGACGGACGAGGATGAGGAGGAGGAGGGGGGAAGGACACACATCGTCTATCGTTCCTCAGCCGTAAAGAAAGCGCCCATCAGCAGCACGACGGCAGACTACCACTCCAGAGGTCAGTCTGTGGCATCCTCCACTTTTACACACCCTTCACTGAGCACTTCAGCTCTGTGCTCTATTTAACTCCATCTTTACCTGACACGTGGGGATGATTTAATGACACTGACTGCGAGCTACGTCCCTGTTCATTCACCCCACATGTAAAACCTACAGCAGTATTTCTCCTCACTTTTTCTATCATTAATGTTCTCTGCGGCACATCCTCGAACACTACACAGGCTATACTCCCCTGATATAAACTGGTGTCTTAAACCATTCATCCCTCATACACACCTGCTTATATAATCATATCAAACTATTGTATGCAAAGGCAGCGAGTCAAAGCGTGAGCGTACCCTGCTGTCAAAAAGATTACACCTACACACACTCAAACGCATCCTCCTGTCACTGCACACATTTTCCAGTGAGAAAGGAGTGACATATGGAGACGCACGTGTTTGATTGGTAAGGTAGCACCCTCTGTATCTTTAATAGAGTTCTACGCTGCCTTGACTGCCTCAACAATTAACAGCTGGCACTCAAGTCTTTGGTTCCTCGTCGTGTCTGCCTCCATTTTCCACTCTACAGATGAAATAAATGAAGTGAAACAACAAGTAAGGCTATTATTTTGGAGGAGGCATAATACTTATGGTTTGACAGAGCGTGTCGGCTCTGGGATAAGAGCGAAGGAAGACAAATATGTATTCAAATAGGCTTTAATACTCAAGGTCTGAACATTATCACACAAGCAAAAGTACATTTTCATCCCAATAATTCAGTTAGTCATCGTTTTTTATCTTGTATTACTCTCAAATTACTATCTTTTAGCTGAACTGGATCAATTTGGAAGTTGAGAATATGCATATATTTATTATTTTATATTAAGGGACATGTACATTGCTCAGTGTAATGTTTCTGATGCTGCTTTATTTCAGTAGTTCTCTACACTAAGAAGTGCATGTGAAGAAATATAGAAAAACATGTGTTTCAACGTTGTATTAGCCGGGTTGAAGCATTTATTGTGCATGAACAGCAGGGATGTAGAAGAGCCATTGTTCTTCTACATTCAATGGGTAACACTTTTAGCGTGATACTTAACTACTCTCAATCTAGTGTCAAAATGAAAATCAATGGCAGCCATAGAAATGTGCATTCATTTGAGAGGACATAGTCCATATACTGTATTAGCTCATACCAAGAAACCTGGAGCACACAGTGTATTCAGGATCTGCTGTAAGACTTGCAGATCTAATATATTGTTGCTTTTTTTATAAATTATTTTAAGGGTTTCATTGAAATTGTTTATTATTAAGCACACTTTAAATATATACAGGGCCGTTTGGAAAACTTTAGTTTTGCTAATTAATCTGAAATTATAGCAAATTACAAGATCGTTATCTACTTGATTTTCCTTTTTCTCTTGGGTATATGAGCAGTTTTTGAAAAGGTGCACATCTAATTGTTGAACAAACAGAAATATGAAAAAAAGGAAAATTCCCAGAAAAATTGGATATTTATTGTTGTCAGCTGTATCGTCAGGGGTTTAAGAACTTAGCTTTGTCTGGAAAAATATTGCTTCCACGCATTCCTCAGGCTTGTGTCAGTAGAAGTGGCTGCCCAATCACCGTGATTGATCTGAAGCCTACAGGTCAATCAATTGTGACCCTGACCTGTGTCTCAACTCATCACCAAAGCAAAAATATTCTCACAGCATCGAGTCTCCCATGTTGTACAGGAGTGAGACCAAGTGCTTTATAACGAGTGTATATAGATGAGATCTGTATCTTCCTATTCTGAGCGGTTGACTCAAGAATGTCTAATAATATACAGATAGAGAGTTTCCATAGGAACACCCAGTGAGGACAGACTGCATTAGAGTAACACAGATCTGCTCCCACTGTTACTGATACCTGGCAGTACATCCACATACATACACATATGTGAGCGCGAGCATGCACACGCTGAGAAAACCTATAGGGAAAGTCACACACACACACACACAGACACACAGGATTTAACCACACGCAGCTTACACAACTCCCTTGATCATACATTTACACTTCTGAACACACACATATGTGCTGCATGCACACAGAGACGCAGACACACACACACACACACACACAACACGTCTCACTGCTCCTTGTTGCCTTTGAATCTTTCTTTCTAATGAAGAGTGGGGTGCAGATCAATAGCGTAGGATAGAACAGGCCACAGTGTGTGTGTGTCTGTGTGCGTGCATGTATGGCGTGGGCATGAGTTCTGTGGTCGTCTGGCTTTGAGTGCTGGGATTTTCAAGGCCAAGCAGACAGACAGACTGACACACAGACAGACTTGC
This sequence comes from Bovichtus diacanthus, assembly GCA_943590825.1. Taxonomy (NCBI): domain Eukaryota; kingdom Metazoa; phylum Chordata; class Actinopteri; order Perciformes; family Bovichtidae; genus Bovichtus; species Bovichtus diacanthus. The sequence goes on from CALSBV010010690.1 coordinate 942,892, forward strand.
AGGCATGTGCTGCTCCCAGTAGCATTTGATGTGCCTCTCTCTCTCTCTCTTCTCTTTCTCTTCTCTTTTTCCTTTCTCTCTTTGTCTATTCGAGACCACAGCATTATGTAAACACAGGTCTACCTTCTACTTGTTACATCACATCACTGTAATATCATGGACACATAGGAAGAACATTATAGATCCTGCTGCCTTTACACTTCTCTCACAGTTAAAAACAAGTCCTTTCCTCTCCTCTTTTATTCCCTCATATTCTGTTTCTCAGACAATCGTACCCCCCTGTAGATCAATCCGGGACATTAACGATTTAATTAATAATCAATCAATCATTTCTGGAGATCTCCTTCGCCAAGCATGCTTAATTCACAGCCAGTTATTGAATGTTGGACTCATTTCCTGGCCAAAGACGGAGGGAAGGAAGTTATATTTAGCAAGGTAATAGTGGAGCTCGAGAAAGAGAGATGAAGAAGGAGCGAGATTGATCGGTTTCTTACACCATAAGCTGAGGAGGTGTGAATCCATGTCCTAAGTTGAGAGAGCAACCTTTATTATTAATGTGGCACATTCGTCAATTAATCGCAGCGGCAATAGAAAACGAAGGATTGCCATTCATTTTTTTGCTGGGTGGACGGAGCTCCATCCTTCAATCTGTCTTTTCTTCGCCCCTTACAATCTAATTGTATCTACTTCTTATATGTATCCGTGGTTTTGATCAGTGTCTTTCTCTTCTGCTAATTTCATTTCCTTTTTTTCTCTGGGTTTTGGTTTCTCTTGTTACTTTTTACTCCAAACAAACTCTCATGTTGTTGTTTTCTTTTTGACATGTTTTTTTTTTTTCTTTCTGCGGCTGGACAGTGAGGGTGGGGCTTGGTATTTTGTCTAGCGGGACTGGACTTCCTGTGTGGGTGTGTGGCATGTGTATGTATGCGTGCCAGTGCAGTGCAGTGTTGTGTCCAGGGTACTGAGACATGCCCAAACAGATGGACTACCAGAGGGCTTTTTCCCATAATCCCCCTCACCTAGTCTGCTGTCTGGACTAAACTCCCACATTAGATAAAGTCACAATTATTTCTTTTTTTTTTTTTTTTCTTGTCTAGTTACACTTTTCAGCATTACAGAAGCAACTTGTTAGACTGTTGCATGTTATATTTTGGTAGCTTGGTAACTATCATTCAGCTCACGTACACGCTCACAGTAGGTTACAGAATAGTGTGACAAAATGAAGTCCTTTGCAGCTGAATGGTTTTCATTGACATTTCAGAGATCTGTATTGTTCTCAAGGCAGACAGGCTCCCTGCAGCGTCTGGGGCAAAGTGATCGCAATTAGCTGGTGGACTGACACTGGGCGGAGGACTGAGGCAACTACACACACAGGACCCCATGCATCTGCACAAAGCCGCCATTTCTTTTACCCCTCATGCGCTGCTATTCTGTGCGGTTCTTGTATGTTTTGTGCCTCGCTATTGATGTGAGCTGTTGTTAGGTCACTGTTTTTGTGTTGCGTTGGTTGTGTTGTCTTTGCACAGCAACAATACAATGACGTGTCGGCTTCGGCCTGAGCGGAGAGGAAATTGGAGTGGGTCAGACAGAGGCCAGTGGTGCTAGTCACTGTAGCTTATTGTCTGTCTCTCGCATCTTGAAAATGAAGGATGCTCCCTTGAGATCCAACTCTCTCTCTCTGTCTCTCACTCTAGTCCCTACTTCTTTCTCCCCCTTGCTCCGTCTCTGATGGTGTGACACAAGGATAGTCATATGGTGCAAGGGTTTTTAAGAGGAGACTCGTGACTAAGCACTTAGAGATGTGAGCACACACGCGCACACACATAACTCATAAATGGCCTGAACTCATCTTCAGTATGTAACAGGAGGTCCCAGCAGACATTTTGCAGTACATCGTGGCTTTTGTTGAAATCCCAAATAGCCACCTGAAAACCCTGTAAAGGTGACATTCTCCTGACGTCCTTATGAGGCTTATTTAAGAGATTGTGCTAAGAACATTCTCTAAACCCTTTCGCTTTGCACCTGCGCTACCACAAGCTGTATATGCACGTGGACAACAGTTTCATACAACGCAGCTCAAAGTTATTACTAAAGATGTTGCTTGTAAACATCCATCTAGTTCAGTTTTGAAATGTTCTACTTGCCATAGTTGTGCAGTTATACTGTGCATTGAGGGATGATTACTGACTTTTCGTTTTACCTCCAAATAAAGTGATTTAGATAATGTCATGAACTCTTTCCATCTCTATTACCTGGCCAAGTTCCCTGAAGCAACATATTCCCATTCGCCCCAAAGCAAAATTGGCTGCCTTAGCCCCAGTATGAATGAAATCAGGAGCCTCCTGTCCTTTAAAACCAGTAGTTTTAGAGGGGAAATTCCTTCTCTGTATATAGCCTATGTAAACAATACCATCTGCCAAGGCTTGTCTGAGGCTGAGCATTTTTAGCACGAAAAAAACCCCAAAGCTTTGGAAACATAAACTTAAGTGAACCATTTTAGCATGGATAAATATAGGTTGTCCAAAACGTAAGTATACTACATTCAGGAAAGGAAGGTGTTCACTGGAAATCATTAAATCAAGACCAGTGTGAGAAAAGTTTATTCAAGTATCAAACTCTGCTCTCTAACCCACCGTACCACCATTGTGTTGAAGTGATTCTAAGTGTGTGTTTATTTTATTAGAATATCTGTTTGATTTAATGCCCCTCACAGAAACCTTCTATAAATGTTGACTTGGTTTGTGTCCATCAAATGAAGCTGTCTATAGCAAGGTACTGGTCTCAGATCCAGGCCACATTGCATATTGATTCCAGGTCAGCAGAACGGCGGCGCCACATTCTGTTGCACAGCTCGCGTTATATACGGAACATGTGGTTTATGTATGTAATAATGTGTAATGCCATATAATAATATGGGTGTTATATTGGGCAGTAGGGATCCACTTTAGATTAGCAGTGTGCATTAGTGCACACCTTAGAGCACATACAGCTAAGCAGAAACATACACACACTAAAGACTGAACACACACACACACATACACGCACACACTCTCACAGACACAGTATACTGTATATGTGGGAATGAGTGCTGGCCCAGGTGTGCCTCTGGGAGGAAATTACAGTGTTAGGAGGGGAAGTATTTCAGCAGCCAGCTGCTTCCTTTCTCCCTCTCTGTGGTCACTGGCTCTATCCCTAGAGAGCACGGCTGGCTTTTTACCACACTCAGCGTGTATGTGTGTGTGTGTGTGTGTGCGCCTGTGCACGCAGTCATGCATTCAGGCATTCAGGCATGTATGTGTGCATCCCTGTGCATTTGCAGGTTTTATTTCTTGCCTGTTTCACCCGTGAGTGACAGCATTTGTGTGTCCACTGGTGTGTATGTGTGTATTTGTCCGTGTGCCTGCACCGCGTCCCTCTGTGTGTGTTCTCCCTCTGGCACGTCTGACTCCTCACCTGCTAGTAAGCTCCCAGCAGGCCCTCTATTGAGCCATCACTCACTGTGCCACAGCGCTGCCTTTAAACAGAGCAGGACTCATGGGATAATAGCAGGGTGCGGCCAACCTCTGCTCCTGTCTGAAGCCACCACTTCTGCACTGACCCACACACACATACGTCTGTGTGTGTGTGTGTGTGTGTGTGTGTGTGGCTTTCTGTCTGCGAGACAAAGAGAGAGTGAGGATGAGGTGGAGAAGAAGGGAAGCCTTGGAGGGATGATGGGGTTATTAGAGCCTTAGTGATTGAGAGAGAGTCACTATAATCACGGTGATCATAGTGTTTTGACAAGATTATCACTGAGCCTTGGTGCTGCCTCTGATGTGGTTTTCATATTTTCAATACCAGACTCTTGATGATGAAATCCTGCTACATAGCTATGTGTGTCCTTGTATTTTTATATTTATGACGAACAATGACCATTTTGGAGGACTTAGTTTCAGGGCAAAGGTTGTGATAAGCAAAGCGTTGGTCCCAGTCTGGGGTTGGTAACTCTTTGAAGTAGAAAAACTAAATTCTCCTACAAAAAAATTACGTTTCTTTGTAAACATTTTACTTATCATGCACTCTTATTTTTACATAAAAAGTTTTTATAAAAATTTTCATGTTCATTGATCGTAATCAGGGCTTTTGCTAAATTGAAATACAGTAGTTTTACCTTTTAGAACCCGAAAGTTTTGTGATTGTTTAGGGACATAATGTAGAGATTATGTATAGGGTTCGTGTATTCACAGTATGTGTGTGATGACATAAAGTTATGAACCTATGCAGGCATTATAATTAGATCATACAGTTGTCTAGATTTAGTCACGTTTTTTTTAGGAGTTTCTTTAACTCTTTAAAAAAAAAACACAGAAAGATTTAGATTATATGAGTAAAGAATGTGTACTTGCAGTAGCTGGACTATCATAGAATTTTAATTTTCATGTATGCAGACCTAAATGCAGGCTCGCACACAGCAGCAGGTACAACAGTGGGACTGCAATTACATGCAAAGACCTCCCTGGAGGGGGCCAGTGTTCTATGTTAGCATCAGTTATATAACCAGCCAACCTAAGGGACAGAAGCTCATGGAAGATGAGATGGCGTGTGACTTCCTTCCTCCCACTACTGTCACAATGCAGCAAACACACTCTATATACACAAGAACACACACGCACACACACACGCTGTGTTAAATCTGGCAGTCCTCAGAGAAGAGTGGGAGCCACTGCCATCGCTAAATAAGCTTCCTTGATGTGCACGCTCGAGCAGGAAAATTTGACATTGTTTTCTAAAGTTAAAGCGCATGACCAATCCCTCAGTGAAACAGCGTTAATGTAGTTATGTGTGTGTAAAGAGGATGTAATACTATGGCAGCTGCGAGCACAGAGGTTAATGGAGCCTCTCGTGTGAATGAAGCTTACATCGCTCTGGAGACCCAAATACATTCACCGCTATTACAGCAGTTTTCTTCATCCTCATCTCCTCATTGTGTGTGTGTGTGTGTGTGTGTGAGCGCGGTCATGCATTCAGGCAAAATGATTGAAGGGCTTGGTTTTGCCCTTTTAGTAGACAAAGATTGACAGAAAAAAAACAAGGTCCACTTACTAGCTTTTTCTGGTGCTTTCAACTGCGTCACATGATCTTCATCAGCTGACACATTTGCTCAGTTGTCATGGAGATGGTCGTGTTGACATGTAAGCTCAGTAGCTGTTTATCCACAGCACTTGTTTGACTTTTTCCACTGTATTGGCTGATAAATTAAGCAGGATCGTTTATTCTTGACTTGAACTTACTAGCTTTTTCCAGAGCTTTCAACTTATTATAGGTGCAAACAAGTCCTATGGATGAAATTGTAATAACTACTCATGTGTCGTGTCAACAGATTCCTCCCAATGACAACTAAGCAAACCCCATCTGCTGATCACGTGATGTAGTTGAAAACACTAGCAAATAATTATGAACATTTAACAACAACGACAGAATGTGTTGCTCTTTTGTACACAATGGCAATAATGCTCCGACATTCATGTAGTGAGAATGAAATTATCAAAGCGTATGCGCCTCATGGCTGCTGTCTGATTAGCAGAGTGATGTGTGGTGGTGGGAGTTTGTTAGGCTGCAGTTCATTTGCCGCTGCGCACCCGAGGGAAGTTTAATTGAATAAAACACAGCTTTGTGCTTCTTCATTCAACGATGTCTATAACACTAGCCAAGAGCATCACGGACAGTAGGTACAAATGGGTATGACAGGTTATAGATGTTTATTGCATGTCGTGTCAATGCTTTGAATGTTGTGCGTTCTGTTTAGTTTTTTATTATATTGTTTTATTTTGTTAAAATTTTTAAACGTTTCATTTTAAATGTGATGAAGAGCTGTTGGATCACCACACATAAGAGAGAAGAGGGAGGGAACGAGAAAATTCAATCATCTTCATTGTCCTTGCTCCCACTCAGATGCCTGGTACGTCTTGTAGCATTAGTCTGATGTGTTCAGATTTAGCTCAAATAAAAGTGGAGAATGGCTGTAGAGATCAGAGGATAAGGAGAGGGAGGAGAAAACAAAGCCCTCCTAGAGCTTAGCAGGAGCGGAAAATACATATTTGTCATTCTGTTTACTGCACCCAGTGAACCGGAGTGACTGTCAAATCCAGATGGGTCATGTTGTGGTTGTCCGTACGCTGTTGATCCCTGACCTTTTAATGGTGTGTGCTTGTATGGAGCAATTACAGCAACACAGTGATGGTCGGAGGCAAACTGCCAGCTGGGTTATTAGTCTTTATTTTCCGATGCTACAATAATCGAAAGTTACTTTCTTATTCTTGTGTTTTCTTCGTCTCGCAGGCTCTGTTCAAACCCTGTATATTGTGGCTGCTGCAACATGATGTAGTTACTCTCGGGTGGTTCTGAGGCCTTTCATCCAATGTTGAATGCTTTAATTAATTGAAATTTAATAACCTGTAAATAAAATGCATAGCAATTTCATTTACAATCTGTATGATTTATTATAGCAAATCATCCTTAATATAACTGCAGAAGGAAATATTAGATCACTGCCGGATTTGAGTTTGAAGAAATATGTACAGTAAGTTTACAAGGCCGAATGTTTGTGTGGGGCAGTATGTTTGTGTCTGTATTTCTATTGCAAGTGTTTATGAGTGTTTACTTACATTTACATTAGACAACTCAGTCTAAGATATACAGTATAACAGAATTACACATTTGTGGTGAGAAATGTATGGCTTGTAGAATATGTGTGCATGTTTATGTGTGTACACACACATGCAGAAACAGGAGAGCACAGCTTGGGTGTGAACATGTGCCACAGTTCTAATAACCACCTTATAACCATATACATATGCAAATACTAATCGCTGCCCCACTACATATGTTTCTATACTATTCATTTACTTTGCTGAATATGCTTTGAATGGAACATAAATGCTGCTTTTGCTTACGATTTTCTAATTAAAGAAGCGTGACATTCAAAGTGCAGGATTTTGATAGTAAAGACAGGGTTAGATAGTTGAGGAAAATTATTTATTTTTTTATCAATTTGTTGTTTTCTTTTTACAAAGACAATGATCTTGAAAAGAAAATGTTCCTCAGGCAGAGCGTGTATTAAAAAGCATTATTTAGTCGAGGATATTAGGTGCGCTTCAGTTGTCAGGAGTGGCTATAAAATATATCGACTGTGAATAGTTTTCATATACGTTCAATATCAATGTGCCCTAGCTTGATAAAAAGTGTGATCTGTCTGGCATTACATTACACAAAACATATTTCATAATGCTAGTTTTGGTAATGCAATGCTGGTAATTTCATAATAACCACATCAGAAGCTACATAAATCAGATCAGGGTCGATTTGTAGTGTTAGTTTTACTCTGCCGGGACAGCCAGACAGACGGGGTCGTCAGTGTTCACTTTGTTCCACTGTGGGATGATGTGCGTCTGACGAGCGTGTCAGTTGAAAGTGACTGTGAAAGCCCTTTGCTTGTATGTAACGTGTCCTCTGCAGCTGTGGTCACAATCACGCTGAGACAATTAAAGACAACATGCTGGCATGTCTTCATTGTCATGCTCTGTGTGCGTGTGTGTGTGTGTGTGTGTGTGTGTGTGCGTGTGCGTTGTCACAGAGTGGCTAATGTGCAAACTCTACCTCTCCTGCCATATGTGTCCTGTAGCGATGAGAGGGAGATGGATCATCCTCCACAGCAGATGTGCTGACACCAGAGAAAAGTTAGTTCACTTCCCTGGCATATTACCCACGTTCCACCTGTGATCCTTGTCTTTCTCCAGACTTTCTACCATCGCTCAGAACTCTGAGAGATTTCTGAAAAGATTCCCAATCAAGCTGACGAACCCCAGTGTTCTGGCATGTGATCGTCTATGTATGTTTGTGTGTGTCTTCTAGTCTTACACAGAAGCTAAACCCTCCCTTTGCTTTCTTCTTTTGACCTTGATTCCTCATCTCTTTCTTCCCATCCTCCCCCCACCTCCGTCCATGCCTTCTCTTTTTATTTTATTTGACCTTCTTCCTTCACTTACCCAGCTTAACACCAGGCTGAAAAGCTCTGGTTAAAAGTATGTTTCATCTTTGACCAACTTTACCGCTGGGTGTGGTCAGACGTGTGCTCTGTTGCACCTGAAACTACATCGAACAGTGCGCTCACACATCCTTCTATATCACTGCATTGAGAAGTTAAACCACCGGAGGTAAGCAAAAACAAGATTGTTTTAGGGGTTACTGTCTTTAAACCGGCTCTGCCCCACTCTACACTTCTGACAGCTCATTTCTGTATTCATCAGGGGATAAGGGCTGTGTAGGGAGGGAGGTGACAGCGTGAACGCTGCCTTGTAATTTAGGAGGGTGGAGTACCAGGCAACGCCATTGATTTCTCACAGATGCACTTGAAATTCTACTGTTGCCATGAACACATAGACTTGATATCAAAAGTTAGTATAGAAATCAACTCTACAAAAAAAAAAAATGTATACCATGCAACCTTTTTCAGTCAATCCCTTATCATGTGAGGGTAATTTTAAAAGAGTGCAGGAATGGTGGACTCCACTACTTACAGTAGTAAGCTGCTCTGGCAGACCTTAATGCTGTATGTTACATTATGAAACTGGTCCAATATTTGGTGAAATGTAGGTGCAAGGTGATCATTTAGCAGCAGATGTCATTCTCCGCAATGCGACACATCCCCACCTCTGGTGTAGGCAGGAAATTAAAAGACAAAACAGTTGGAGAGTTGGAGCACTGAGCAGTGTAAATATATTAGATGGCTATTCCTGAAAAAAAAGAAATGCAAAGCATAAATAGTGTCAAAAACAGTGTTCGATTTTAATGAAAATCTTAAGGAATATAACTTTAAATTACACTTTAATCTTCTCACTCCTTCCCCATTTTTCCTTCCCTGCTGTAATGACTTTGAGCCAGGTTTGAGATCACAGCGTGTCTGACTATACAAAGAATGACTCACATACATTACAGTACGGCCAAGTTCAGTTCTGTCTCCTGTTCCTTCCACGTTTCCTCCCACGATGTCTCTCTGCATTTGAATTCTTGTATGGCATTGGTATCACTACAGCATAGTAGATGTTGTTGAATTTCTCATAACTCCACTTGTTGGACATATTTCAATTCTTAGTTGATAGTTAATGTTAAGTGCGATGATTCTTCATATCTGGGATGTTTGTGGTGTCTTTTGAATCCATCCTGTAGTGTCTCTGTCTAATGCCGCTTGTTGTCTTTGGAGATTAACCAGTGATAAGTCAGCACATATTTCAAAGGCTGCTCTTATTAGGGAGATAAACCAGACATAAAGACAGAAACAGGGTAGAGAATGAGCAGAGGACCGATAAAGAGAGATGAGGAGATGAGAGGAGGCAAATTGTATTCTTGTTAAACTCCTTGTCCCTCCAGTTCAAACTTCAGGCTCAAGTTCATGGCCTGACTATATGTAATGTAGCTGCTGTTAAAAAAGAGAAACATATTAAACAATTAAAGTCTTCTTAAAATAACTGGTGTGAACACTGTTAAATGTTTCAGCAACAAAGCTGTCATCGAGGCCTTTCTGAAAGAGAAAAAAAAGAATCTGTCATGAGCTGTTTTCAGATTTCAGCAAAGAAAACAGAAATACAGCTTTGGTGAAAGCAGCCACACTGTCACAACCTCTCTATGTGGGTTATTTTTACTCTGAAAGCAGATAAACACGGCAATTACTAATGTTTAGCTGAGCTGCTGAAACACCAAGCTTGCTAAACCCTGCTAATTAAGTCCAGAGAGGTAAGAAAAGAAGGAATAATTATGTTGAGATATAAGAAGACATTATTCTTTTTAATAGAGAAGTTCTAATCTGCTTTAATCACAGCTTTGATGTGGCTTTAAAGCTTCTTCTCTATTGACACACCCACACGATCTATAAATGAGGATATCTTGTTGTGTGTATTTGCGAGATGCTCTTTGAAACTGTTATTTCACGATACTAGCGAACGTATTTATTTCCCGTAGAAGAATTTAGCCGGAGCACATGAAAAACACACAGAGAGGCAGACACGATGGTGGTGTCTTCCTGTGACAAGCGTGTTGCTCTCTCTGTCTGGGTAGTCAGGGCTGAGATTGCCAATAAATAGTGGCCAGTGGCCTTCAGCATCACCAGCGGGGAGAGATTTGTGTCCTCGTGCCTGATTGGTCCAGGCCTGAGGAAGAGAACAAACCATCTCATTAATCAGGGAACACTGTGGGGACACGGTGTGCGTGTGTGCGTGTGTGTGTGTGTGTGTGTGTGTGTGTGTGTGTGTGTGCGTGTGTGTGTTTTTGTGCCACTCACACTCGGTGCTGGTGGCACGTTGTCAAAATACTGCGTGTGTGTGTTTGGAGAGACAGAGAAAGTGAGTTGTTGTGTGTGTGCAATATTATGTCAGGCGATTGAGACGGCAGCAGTGCAGAGCTGAGCCGATGGATGACAGATGACTGGGTGTTAAAGGCCGCAGGAGCAGCCATGACTCACACACGTGTGTGTGCACAAACTCCTCGCTGCCAAAGCTGTCACATTACGGTCCTACCTGTGCTTACATTCCTCCTAGCACCAATTTTCCCCTTTAGGGCTGACAAATAAAGTACAGTGCAATGTCAATTTGGATTATCATTACTATCTATGTCTATGGCTCGAAAATAAGGTGTTACATTTTCAGCGTTTCGCAAATACTGAACTTTCCATTTATAAGGAAAGCAGTATTTTCTGATTGATAACTTAAACACTTTACCCCCAAAATGGTCATTTGTATATCAATTACTCACTCCACGTTACCTTGAATTTTTGAAGAAAACTCTTGCATTCCTCCACGGTGAATGAAGAATCCAAAAAAGGAGATAATTATTGAAGAATTGTAGTGAAAGGGTGCCATGGAAAGCAGAACTATATCAAAATACATATACACCTACATTTACTCATTCTCACACAGCTCGTGCAGTATAATCCAAATGTCATGTATCCATGACGTCCAGTAATATGCATACACCTCCCAAACACTGCAATTTAACTGAAACAATGTGTTTGGTTTAAGTGAAAATCCATGTGTGTGAGGAGTTCACTTAGGAGGCATGTGAGAAAATAAAGTTTTCTTCATGAATTCAAGGTAACACAGGGTAAGTACTTTAACTTTTTTAAGCTGATTAATTACTTGTTGAAACACCTGTGTTTTATTGTGCCAGGTTGAGGGGATCACACCCAAGCTGTACATGTTCTGTAAGTGTGTACCTTATGGTGCTGCAAAGCAAATGTTGGTTCTGCTTTTAATCAAAAGCAACAAAACCCAGCAAAATAAGAACCCTGCAATTGCATTCAGCCAGAGCATGTGAGATACGGTGTTGTGCTAACATATAGAGAACAACATTGATTTGAAATTCAGAGTGAGATGATGAATAAACACTGGATCATGGGATTTACATTTCAGTAAGCTGGTTTCTGTCTCTCCACTTTAATCTCACATTAGCTCACACGAGGTTACGCAGAAAGATGTGTGCTACGTGTACATGCTTATGAAAGAAAAGGTATCTGTGTAGCTTATGTGCTGTGTGAAAAAATATTCCGTCTTGTGTGAATTTCCAGTAAGCTGAAATGCAGTGAGCCTACAGTAATTCCTTAAAATAGCAGCCAAAAGTGGACATTCCCACAGTGCATCTGTCATCACAATGGAGCAAAATGTTTTTTCCCTTCTTTGTAACCAAGAGCTTGTGCAAGGATTATCATAGTCTTTGCCAAAACCACTGTCTGACAACGCAATGACCATAAAAAGGATAATCTTATAAACATGATGTTAATACAGTACACCACCGATTTAGCACCTCGATAACATTGTCGGACTCACAATGGACAGACAAAAAGAAAGAAGATCAAAATCAATGCAGCAGAAACGGAGATAGCGTCTTTTTCTATTCCACTCATCCTTCTTTCTTGTCAAAACATGGCACCTACATTACCCACAATGCAATTTAAGAGCCGACAGTTCGACCAGAAACCCGAGTTTGTTATTCTAGTAGCGGCTAATGTAGTTTGCTAATTTGCTAGCCTCAAGCAGGGAGGAAGAACAAGCTGCTGATATCTGGTGAACTCACTTCTTTTCTTAAGCCACACCCAAATATTTTTCTTATTCTTCAGGCTCAAGCGACACTGACTCACATCACTTGAGGCAATTTATCAGACAGCAGCTCCTTCTAGAGACACAAAAGGGTTTTAAAAAATGTTTTCACATGCAGTAGTGCTCCCCAAGACCGGTAAACAGATGTGTAAAATCGCTGCAGTTCCCCTTTAAAAAGGGCACAGTGAACACTATTACATTTCTCCACAGAGCACTCTTCACCTTGTAGTCACCTTGGGAAAAAATGGTTAGTACTGTCATGCAGCTAGAACATTTTACAATAAAAAGAAGCTTATTTAACCTTCAGCGGTTTCTGTTGTGCTGGACATTTCATGAGTGAAGAGGAAAATAGGAAAAAGGAAAAGAGGAAAATTCACTATAAACCCCAAAATTAGACTCTGGCACTCTACGGGTTCACTGTAGTACATGATCACTGCAGAAGACGTCTGGATGATCCATGATTCACAACTAAACTGAAAGATTCATAACCCGTACTGTTGCATGGTAGTCCATTGTTGCTGTTATCACGCTAAATAAACCACAAAACCAGCCGACCACAAGAATCACAGTTGACCGTAATGACCTTATGATGCATTTTATGATAGAACAACTTCTTTAATAAATAAATTGTTGAATTAATTCATCCTTCGTAACTCTTTTCTTTCTCCTATCTTTATATATCCTCCACCCAAACTTTTTCCTTTCCTTCCCCCAGCTCCATCACCCATTCTGTCCTGGAGGTAGCCTCAGGGCTGCCAGGTGTGTGTGTGTGTGTGTGTGTGTGTGTTTTGAAAGCATAACGTGCTCACCTGCAATTTTTACTGCTAGTTCGCAGTGAATCCACATCACACTTTAAAGTTATTTGGGTCCGTTGTGTCCAAATGTATCCACATCTAATCCTCATCCATTGTTCTCTCTCTGTCTGAGAATCAAGTTTGTGTTTCATTGGACAATTGAACTGTCTCCACTGCTCCATACTACTTCCTTCCTCTCTCAAACTACAGCGGCTCCACCATCCTCGGTGTGTAGACCCCGTATCAGGTCACTTAAAGTGCTGACTGGGTAGCAGGAGATTTCTCAAACTGATATATTCAAAAATGATTACTGTAATTACAAATAGACTTGATTCTCAAATACTGGTGTGGTGTATAACCTGGCAATACACAAAAGAAACTACACTGGGAAACAAAAGTATGTCATACTCTAATGATATCTTGACCAACTCATGATTGCTGATATTTCACACTAATTGCTGGCGTCATGAGCATTTTTGTGGACTAAAAACTGGGATACAGGCCTGAAAAGAGTATGAAATGGTGCTCCACAGATCAAGAATAGAGGAGGTGGAACAGCAACTCGCCATCTTAGTGGTGTCTTGCACACACTGCATACAGTTCATCATTAAAAAATAACTGTTGTCTTAGCGTATTAATGTACATCAACATTTTGGCACTCCAAAACTTGGCCTTTTTTTTTTATTTTTTTTTTTACTGTAATCCATATATTCCTTATCAATATAAAGTCCTTAAAAAAATGATTTCACTTAATCTGTAGGAATTTTTGTGGTGGGTCACTGAAAATGTTCTCTCCCCATCTATATTCCCCGTCTGACATACAACCAGCCAAGGGGTCAGAGCCAGCGAAGGGAGCGGTGATGTGCTGTGTTTAAACGAATACAATATTAATAGAGTCAGCCAATTAAAATAGGGGCAGGCGGAGTGTCCCAGGAATCCAGAGCAGACATTAGTAGTGCGCTAATAAGATGATTTCCATCAGCCATAGCCAGACGACGCAGGTGACGACAGCCAGGGCCAGAGGGATGGATGGGCGGCGGTTTGGGGGATCATCGACAAGTGAAGTCTGACTTGTACCTCTGCAAGAGGGGTCTTATGACGGTCTAAAAAGACGAACAAAAGCAGGATAATGAAGTGTGTGTTGCATGAATTGTAGAGTTGTATGTTTTGTATGTGTAATGAGTGATAACAGATTGGGGAGCGCGGCTTCTTTTCAATTCCTAAACCGTTTGTCCAGGTATTACTCTGAACCTGCGTTACAATCTGAAGAAACACTGATTATCTTTCCAATTTCTCTCTCTCTCTCTAGTTCCTTCTTTTCTTCCCTCAGCCTCCTTGTCTCAATGCAGTTCAATGTAATTCATCAGGTAAATGGCAATTTTGTTGGTTTGTTGGCCACGTAAGTACACAAACACGCAGCAGAGCACACACACACATATACACTCACACACAGCAAACAGAAAGAGCAGCTGGTACACTGTCCATTTATATAATCAAGGCTTTAGTATATTACATTGTTTTCCATAATAAATACATTATAATAATTATAATTATTTATAATAACAATCAAATGATATATTAATCAGTATTTTGCATATACATGATAGGCAAATTACTACAACAACAATACAATAATATACATTTTAATTTCAATGCAAATAGAATTGGTGATTATTTTTGGATCGCTTTCCATTTACCACGTGTGCTGCTGTAATTCGCTGACTCATCATTACTAAAGGACACACAGCTCATCAAATCACTCTCCTCTTTCTCCCCGCCTCCCTTTCTCTCCTCTTTCATGGCACGCTACAGTATTGCTATTCTTAGCAGGGTGATGCAAAGTTCTCCATTACAACCCAATGGATACTGATGTCTACTCACGCTTTTTGTTGGATCCTGTGTGCGTGTGTGTGTGTGTGTGTGTGTGTTTATGTGTGGTGTCTAGTACTAAGCTAGCCTAAGCCAGCTGCATCTCACATGCCTCATGCGTGGCTTAACTGAGCGAATGCCCGTCTGTGTGGGTGTTTCTGTATATTTGTAAGTCTATGCATTTGCATGTGTGTGTGTGTGTTGTTTATCCAGGTTTAATATTTCTTGTGTGTTCTACTCATATTGTCCATACACCCTTCATACCCACTTATCTTCTTCTCTCTCTCTCTCACACACAGACATACACAGGAACACACACTCTGAAGCAAACTGACAATGGATTTATCAACATATATTAACCTTTAACATCCTCACTGTTATATAATTCAATATTATTTAATTTACCTCTGTAATGCTATGTCAGTAATTGTTTTGGAGTGATTCACAGAGTAATATGCCAGTGACAGGAAGAACAAATACTTGGCTCACACATTGTGAGTAGGCACACTTCCATATGTGTACACACACATG
>CALSBV010010690.1:958217-972388 GCA_943590825.1 Bovichtus diacanthus
ACACACTGAGTATTTAAAGTCACATCATAACATGTAGCTACATGTTAAAAGCAGCTTTGGATCTGCTAAATACACGCAAAGGGAGAAAGAAAGAACTCATTGGTAAGTTTAAAAACTTTGCTGTGATCCCATCAAAGCGCCCCGGTGGTTCTTCCCTTATTGGCCATCTGCCTGTGTGTGCAGTGATTTGATTACCTGGGAGCTTCATTAGGATAGAGAGACGGGGAGGCCGCGCTGGTAGCTCCCCTATCCTCCCTACTCAAGTATAGAGTTACCTTTGCACGGAAGAGGCTTCATTGATTAGCCATATGCCTGGGAGGTGGGTGGGTGGCGGGGGTTTGTAGCCTCACCCTGTGCCATCACGACCGCCTCTGGGGCACTGAGAGCTGGGGAAGTTGGATTCGCAGAGATGCATTGTGTATGGGATACTTTCCCCAAGTGCATCTTTGTATTAAGATCTTATCGCTCTTGGTTACCAACAGAGCAGTAATAATTAGGACATTAATATGGGAAGCCTTTCCGAGGCATTTCCTGGAAAGATGCGATGCAGGAAACTGTGTGTCAATCAACAGAATGCACACAGATAGACCAGCACATGGCTTGGATGTCAAGTAGACACATGCCTTACTGACGATTGCCAAGGGCCTAAAGATGGACTTGTTTATGCGATTTCTCCAGCATGTTTTGAAGCGTCTTCCCAGCTTGACTTGAAACATGTTCTTGTCCTGTTTTTCTCCCTCACTTCTTCTGCACAGATTTCACTTTAGTGGCCATGTGTTTGTTCGATAGGCCCACAGTGATTCTGTCCAATGGAGATAGATTGAGGTGTGATCTTTACATACACATACCTCAGCTCTGTCGACATTAGCCTTTGTTGAAGAGCGCTCGCTAATTATGGTTTTGATTACGTTTCATCAGCTTCTCTGTCAGCGCTGCTCCCTGTACGGAGCTGGCATTGTAAGAATGATGAATGGCTCTTTTAATTGTTTCTAATTGATAACTGCTCTGAAAGACTTTGTTATGAAACACCGCCAATTTAGTAACACCGATACACTGTAGTGCCTTATTAATTCTCTCCCGTCTGGCTCGAGCGCTGTGCAATTGAAAAGAACTCTGTCTGAGCGTTTGTAGGCCGATAGGCAGTAATAACTCTCGGTCTAAGAGCGTGCCAGTTTTTAAACGCCAAAACCCTCTTTATATTCACCTCCCTGTGTCCTTGTCTTTGTACTCCACGCCCTATTTGTTTAAAACATTACAATTATATCTCCGCTGGTTTACCACCCTGCTTATGTAGCTCGGTAAGAAGTGGTCTATTACTATGTTACAGCCTGCCTTACATGTGTATTCTTATCCTTTATGATGAGGTAATATTGGATGATAAATCCTCATCCTGCCGCCCTTTGGCAGGCATGCTCGGGCTCGTCTCTGCTGGTGAGCCGCTTGGTGAGAATATTTGCATACATATTGTCTCACACCTTTAGATCAACTTTCCCGCTCTCACACCCACTCTTACTCCATGTCTACCCTTTCAAAAGGTGCACTTAATGAAAAAAAGAGGAGAAGAAGAAACGGAGAGGAATGTAACGAGACAGGGATAGAAGGATTACTGGTAGGTGGTCGTTGGTCAGCAGGTTTATAGAGACGCCTGTAAACTGTTTGGTCATTTGGTATTTATGTAGGCCGCTCACACAGGTGAGGTGGTGGAGCTTTTGTTTATTTGGCTGACCTGCTTGGCCTGTGGGGCAAGTATTTATTGGTCCACCTGCGGTCGTCTTGTTAAATCATCCAGATGTTAACGTAAGACTTTGATCGACCTCTTCAGAAAATGTGACAACTAATAATGACTAAAGGGCCAAATGCATTAGTTACGACTGTGGACACACACCTTGTTTAACACGTCTGTTTCGCTGCAGGTTGGCAGTTTGAAGCATTAACACCGAGGCACTTCCATTTGCACTCTGTCCAAGTATATTTTAGCATGACGTGAGTCCTGTTTATAGTGTGCGTTAATGGTCTTTTTGATTGTCAGTTGGCTGCTGCTTTCACAAGCCAGCTGACTTCAAAGGCTGCTAAATGCTGCAGATGAAATTAAAATACTGCCCTCTGATGTAATAATGTTGATCAAACTTTGGAACGATGGTTTCGCCTTCATAGGACCCGGGCGTTTGAAACTGGTTGTGATTGTAACCCAAGCTTTTTGTGTTTGGCTTGATAACATCAAAACTGAGTAAAAAAAAAAAAAAAAAAAAGAAAGAAACCTACTAGCTAATATTGTTTACATCTCTCCCCTTTCTCATCTCATGACTTTTTTCATCGTGTCTCGTCTTCTGCTTCCCCTCCTCTCCTACATCTCCACTCTCTCCACTCCCTCCATCCCTACAGTGCTCAGGTTGACAGATGTTTGGCTGGCTGGCCTGTCATAATAACTGTGGTGCTGGGTGTCTCTGGTGATTGGCGTTGGCTTCTCTTTGAGTATTTCACAGCCAGGACAGGACATTTCTTGGGGCTATGGGTGACGGGAGGAGAAATTGAAGAATACCATAAGAGAGGACAGAAGAAACAACAGTTTCAGTATTTGTTATAATTACAATGCTTTTTACCGTACGTAAAATAAGAGTGAGAGGGAAGAGTCTCCTCAGCTGGCAGATAAAGTTAGTGACTATAGTGGACATTTTGCAGAGCCAAAGAGCAGAGCTGAGCCAAAAGGAGAGTGAACGTTGGACTTAAATGACTGCTGATGTTGCTTTCTGTCAGCTGGGTGGGTAAATAAGCCACAGTTTGCTAATAGTTTGCAACTTTACCATATTACCTTCTTAACATGATAATATATCAGTTATATATAAAAAATCAATTATTGTTTAAATATCAAAAAAAGTCAACACGTCCCTCGACTCAAACTCGAATTGCATAAAAAATGTCTAAATAAAAGTTGTCCTAGAATACACATAGTACTTTATTTCATGCTTTATTTCCAGGAGCGAATAAAAAAAAGTTTTTTTTTTGTTTTTTTTTACAGGTGCGTTCAACATAAACATTCCCTCTTTATGTTAATGAAAACATAATCCAGGCAGCATCACTTTTCCGTCAAACATTAGGTTGTATATGAACATCAATTTTAGGAGACAGTGTTTATATATATAAGATGGCTTGTATAGAGGCTGAGGCGACAGGCAGAGAGGGGTTGCAGGGTTTGGGAGAGAGGTGGCAAGGGGGCCACAAACCCTTCAAGCCAGCGGGAAGCTGTCTCTGCTGAGATTTATACGTTCTCTGGGAGCCGGACCTTGCACCTCACTGTCAGCCTCTCCCTCTTTATCTCCCTGTTGATGCACACACCATTTCCTAGTAAGATTGATCCATAGTTTTCTTAAAGCAGACAAGCAGTGGAGCTTGATATGACAGCAGTAAGAGGTGAAAATGAAGAATGCGCCTTGTCTGCATACGCTGTAGTCTGCATACTGGTGCTGTTATGTGTTTATCTTTTGCTGCCCTGTCATGGCTGGAGGTGTTTTCGTACTTTTTGATTTCATAAGAGACCTTTATAAATGTCTGACTCTGTGAGGCAGTTACAGACAGACACAGGAAAGGACAGGCAGACAGGCACTCAGACAGGTCAGTTTCAGACCTGCAGTAAGCCCTATATCAGCCTGGCTTTGCTGTCTTATTGGACACTAAGGCTCTCCAGTTTACATCGAGCTCCGCAGATCCAACCGCAGAACGAAGAAAGAGAGTTTGGGGACGTAATTGATCTTTGCCAACAATATTGCCTCTGTGGATGGCAATGATTAGATTACTGTGTTTTGAGATGTGTTTGCGATGTTTACATGGGCTGGTCTTCTTTGCTGTAATTATTGATGTGGTGACAAGAGGCTCCTCGCGGCTTGTGAGAAATATCGCCGCTCAATTTAGGCTCATTTGTGACAACATGTGCAATCATGAGTGTGAACACTGTCAAACCACAACATAGCTTATTTAATTGTGCGGCTTTGCATTGTGAATAAGTAGGTAACTCTGCATATAGATATGAAGAAATGGCTGGGCTCAGCTGATGAAACAGTAGTACAGCACAACACGGAGGGAATCGGTGTGCACCACAGCACCTCCCCAGCAGCCAACACCCCTGCGTGTTTCTGACAGACAGACAGTTATGTAAGAAGGGAGAGCTAAAGGTTGCCTTGTCTCCTGAACCTCCAGAAATCAGAACAGACACACCGAGCAGCAGTGAGGATAGGTGGCCCTCTCGCCTGCTGATTATAAAGGCTGCTTCATGCAATATTAAAAACGGTCCTCTACTCTTCAGGTAGCACAGAAAGACATAATGCATCAGCTTAAATAATCTTTGGACACGAAACTCACAGCCAAGGCTGGACCACTCAAAACATCTCGTCAGAGTTATAGGAACCACGGTTAAAAATAAACAGCCCTAACCTAAAGCAGTTATTAATAAATGGGCAAAGTTCAGTGCTTGATGTATGAATAATTATTATGGTCTTCAGGGAGCTGTCCATGTAAAATTAGATTGCTGATTGCCAATCTAAATAATTAACGGCAGTATGATTATAGGAAGCGTAGTTCACTGTGTGTTCCACACTCTGCAGCCTTTACAGCTGTCATATGGCAGCTTAGAAATAATGAGCATTCAGTATGGGAACAATGTGTGGGACATCGTGGCATGTTGCTACCTGCCCAGATGCTAGCAGCAGCGATAACGGTCCGCTGTCCAAACCACTCATCACCATGACAACTCATAAAGCTGTCACAGAGGAGACACAATGTCCATGCCCTGAGCTATGTGACCAAGATGTGTCTGTAAGTAAATGAGTTCACGTGTGTGGTAACTACGCCTCCAGGTGGACAGACAGCCTTGATCTCAGGTAAGCACTAATGAGTTCACCATCTCCCCTCAGGCCGGCTGCCACTCATACGTGCTGGAAAAATAACCAAAATATACAATAACACTAAAGATTTTAATTATCACTCCTGGGGGAAGACTGTGTGGGCGGACACCCTCAAAGTCATTTTAACACGCAACTCATTTTCATGTTATTAGTTTTTAATTTTTTATGTATAAGCTACTTTTTCACTGTTTGAACTAAAACACACCCTCAGATTTTTCAAATACCTTTATGACACATCCCTGCAACCAACAAAGCAAATAATCTATCATTGTTCTTAAAGCCAGGACTTCCCATACCAAATACATACTTAGTAGTGCATTTAAATCACATTATCTTGTAATTTAACAGCCCTAACCACACTTATCCACCCAAATTAACATAAGCTTGAACCTTGATTGTGTTTACTTTCAAGTCCTGCAAGACTTAACCATGAACTGTGAGACTAAAGGTTTGCTGGACATGTCGTCCAACCTCAGAGGGCATATGTGTTGAGGTGAAAAGCTGGCCATCATAGTGAGACCCACACCGCGCACACTTTCAGACTCTCTCTCCTGTCATTCATTGTGTTGCACTCGGTTATACACGCGAAAAGTGACAGAAATAGTTGCGTCTGTTTTAGCTGTTTTGTTCCTTTTCATCCTGTTTTAGAAGTCAACTGGGTGTTGCTATGAAAGAGTATGTATTGGCAGCACACCCACAATGTTAAAACAAGTGTATTGTCACTATGACATATGTGTGTGTGCGTCTGCATGCGTGTGTGTTTGTGTATTTACAATATGATGCTGTAAAATTCCCTACAGTGTAATTCCTCTATGTAAATACTGTATTTACTGAGTCTACGTTGCTACATAAATCACCATTCACAAGGCTCTGTGTCACAAATACGTGGCAGCTTTTCTGTTGTGTTGGAGGTCCATAAAGCCTACATGGAACATGCAGACTCATCGAAATGCAGATATTTGCGCACACACACACACACACTCTGGTGCACACCTACCTTGAGGCTGACCAGCGTGACCATCGTAAGGTCAAAGCCAGTCATTATACTGTAGAGCACCTGCATGCGGAGCAGAGCGATGTGCCACACCTGACTGCCAAGCAGTCACCTTAAACCAAAGACCGCTGCTCAATAGTAAGATGTGGCTTGACCTGAATTATCATCACCATTCTCTCCTGTTGAGGTTATAGTCTCTCCTCACTCTCTCCACTCCCCTCTCTCCCCACCTGGTATTCAGCGGGCAACCAGACATTCTTGACATTTTGCAAAGGTTGAAAGACAAAGAACCTTTGTCTCCTAATAAGGCCACGCTCTACACCCCACCTGAATGAGAATACTGGGAGAGGGCGGCATCTGTGAGGGGGTGTGCGTGTAGGGCGGCGTGTTTGTGTGTGATGGTGGAGGTGGAGGGCTGCGGGGTACATAGGGATACAGACGGGAGTGTGAAAATACAAATGAGGGTTGAGAACGGGTGGGAAAAGGAAAGTTTCAGGTTGGAAGAGACATGAAGGGCTGTGTGTGTGTGTGTTTGTGTGTGTTTGTGTGCATGCAGGTAAGAGGTGTGGGAGGAGGAGCTTTGGGACTGAGAGATAAGAAAAAAATGAACATTGGTATGATCAATTCCCTGTCTGTAGGTTGAGAGTGATAACAGTTAGGTTTCAGAGGCTAATGTAAGCTACTGCTGTGAGAAACACGACAGCGCACCCTGATGCTTCGCCCGCAGTCACACAGACAGACTCGGATGTTCTACAAGAGAGCGATATTCTCCATCACTGCAGGAGCTTGAAGCGAAACTGAGAACAACCAAGGTCCTTCTGGTCTCTTCTCATCTCTCTCTCTCTCTCATCCATCACACCCCTCAGCTCTACCTCTCACCTCCCTCACTGCCTCCCTCAATCTCTCTTGCACCTTATTCCTCTGCAGTTCTCTCTGAAAAAAAACTGCTCCAAAACAGCCGTAGCCAGCAGAATATAGTGTTCTATAGCAAGTACAGGCAAGGACAGAGGTGATGAAATGGAGAGGTTTAAATAGTTAGAGCTCTCCACCTGGTCAAGCACCTTCAAACCTCTGGTTCAGTCTCTTCTTGTTTCCCACTCTGCCAGTGTCACTTTGAGTTATCTCTACCTTAGTCCCTCCACTTACCATACAGCTGTGGCCCTGTGTTATGCAATGTCCCCGCATTGTCTCACCCGCTGCTTCCAAGGCACTGCAATTTTGCGAAGGCGCTGAGTTCAAAGTGAGAACACAATAGTCTCTTTTTCTGTGTTTTGCCTTAACATTATATAAGGAAAAGGTAAAACTATCTGGACCTGTCTTTAAAAGCAGATGGTGTGGTTATGACATCAGGCTCGTTAAAGGCAGCTATCACTAGGAAGAGCCAAAGGTTGTTGTGAAGTGCACTGCCTTAAATCCAGCTCCCTCTGCTAACGAGGCGAAGAAATGTTCACAGTTTGTGCGTGTGTGAGAGAGAGAGAGAGATGAGCTTTGAAACTGAACAAAAGTGCTGCAAAAATCTTTAAATTCTTATCTCATAGTCTCTTGTCTTTCCTTATATTAATCTCTATCTTTGCCCCCCCCCCCCCCCTTTCTCCTTTTTCTCTCGTTCTGTGTTGGTATTCTGTCACTCACTGGAATGTGGGCAGATATGGGCTTCCAGATTCATTCTGCTCGCAACTCAGGAGCCAATATTAGCCACGCGGTCGTTGTTTTACCCATGAGCCCGTTGCCTTGGAAACGTTGCATAAGAGGGAGTGGAAAAGTGGGATGCCCCTTGCTGATTGGGAGACAAGGTGGCAGATCTCTCTTCCTCTCCCCTCGTCTTCACTTCTATCTTCCTCTTGCATCTTGTTCTTTTCCCTCCACTCCACACTCGTTCTAACTGTATGTGTCAAAACACCAGAGCTCCAACTGAACCCTCATGCCATGTGTTCGATCAATTCACCACCCAGCACCTCCAAATTAAGCTCCACAGTCCAAAAACCGCACACAGTTAGTCCTCAACTTAGTTAGTGAACAACTTAAGAACAGTGATTTATGGCCCAATTAGACATGTTTGTCCACACAGTGCTCACACACAAGCACATTGGCTGTGGGAGGCCTTGGCTGGAGTCAGAGAGGAGAGTGCTTCGTTGAATCCACCGAGACCACATGTTCAAGACTGCATGACTTGGCCGTCCGTGGCTTCCTTACAAGCAAGGGCATGCTGTGTCTACATACCAGGAGGATGAGAGAGACAGAGGAATTGTGAGGGAGGACGGCGAGTGAGGAAATGATGGCCTTGGCGCCAGAGACAGGACCATTTATCTTCTGTGTTTTCACTGACTCCAACTCTTTGCCTGCTTTAAAAAGAAAAAGAAAAAAAGAAACGGGGTCAGACCTAATACAGTCGTTTAGGAGTCAGGACTGCAGTTTAACCAAAAATGTCCATAACAACATAACACCACACCGTCTCACATACCTGTGTAGGCAAAAACAGTAATTAGTGATCTGAACATATCGGGGCTGCTGTAGGTTGCACATTTTCCAGTGGAATAATCTCAAATTTAGTTTCTTGTGTAATTTGCATTTTTCGAGCATGTAGCAAGCCAAGAAAAGAGCAGGGTGGGTAGCCCCTGTGTGGGGGAACTGTCTCAATCCGTGTGTTTAGCAAGCACCATCTGCTGCTTTTATTCAGATGGGAGTAGAAATATTTGGTTGATTAGGAGAGGATCCGTGTAGGATAGTCGCACCGTTACCACCGGTTACGAGAGACACTCCTGCTCGATTCTGTCAACTGGTGTCTTGGAAGGCAAACAGGAGACAGACACACATACATCAACGTGCAAGCGCTCAAATTAGTACACATGTGCATATGGCTGTCAATGTGTAGCACGCACACGCGCTAAACACACGACAAAAGTGTTGAAGACACCCTGACACTGGAGTGAGACGCACACAAGCTGCATGCAGCCAGACAAACAAGACATGTCTGCTAAGTGACAACACGTGCGTAACCCAACAATATGAGCCACATTTGGTGAATGTTAAAGGTTATTTGTGAGTTTTTTTAATGAGGTTAATACACAATGTGCCATCGGAACATTGTCTTTATTGAAATAAAGACAACTTCAGTAACTCTGGGGTTTTTTTTCTATCTCCAGACGCTGATCTCGGCGGTCTGATGGACCTGGAGTCTCTGTACCGCGGCGTGGAGCAGAGTATCAACCACACCCGAGCGGGGCGGATGCGCAGGCAGAGCCTTGACAGGGCCTACAACATCGAGGTGCTGCTGGGCGTCGACGACTCTGTGGTCCAGTTTCACGGGAAGGAGCACGTCCAAAAGTACCTGCTCACACTCATGAACATAGTAAGTGTTGGTGGAACTCACAGTTCGATACACACAATAACGCCAGCAAGCACACAGACAGAGAAGTAGATTTTAGGTATCACATTACCAGTGGTGGAGGGTATACAAGTACATTCACTCAAGTACTGTGCTTGAGTACAAATTTGAGGCACTTGTACTTTACTTGAGTATTTCCCTTCTATGCAACTTTTTCACTCCACTACATCTCAGAGGCAAATATTGTATGTTTTACTACACTACAGTTACCTGAGGGCTTCAGTCACTAATACATTTTTTAAAAACCTTTCAAGTCCAGTGACAACAAAAAATAAATGATAAACTGAAGGAGGAAGTGTTCTTTTATGGTTTGAGAACATTTTCCTACTTGTTAAGTTAAAGAAACCATTTCAAAACTCTTGGATCAGCTGGAAAATACATCGTCACAAAGCTGAAGCTCATGAAAAGTTTGCTTTTTAGAGATACAGGTCAGCGACGTTACAAACACACGATGATTTTATAGAATATGAAGTACTGCTGTAGACTGAACTACCAAACAGTATGTAAAGAAGGTAAAATTAGCACAACCGTAAACATCGAGAGCAGTAAAATGCAACATACACATGAATGTAGCAATAATATTAATCCAAAAACATCATATATAACAGTAAAAAAAATTCTGCAGAATGAGTACTTATACTTAAAGTACATTTTGCTGATAAGACTAACATACTTTTACTTAAGTAAGGTTTTTAATGCAGAACTCTTACCTAGTATTTCCACTAGTATTCTCACTCAAGTAAAGCTTCTGAATACTTCTTCTCTGCACACGTCACACACCAGCCTGTTATCACACATGACATATAAATGCACCTTCATGTACACCCATCACCCTAAATGCCCAAAAGTGACATTTGTTGTCTGTAAAAAATGTTTTAAATATTGAGTCGAGTGAGAAGTAAGTCACAGAGAGGTCAAAGAAAGAGGGTGACACACACACACACACACACGCACACACACGCACACACACACACGCACACACACACACGCACACACACACGAACTGAATGAGGATTCAATTCCCTTCCGACATGTTCTCATCCAGCAATCAGCCGCGGGTAATCCTTTCTTCTCTATCTAAATATGATGAGATTTCATTTGTTTGAGTGAATGTGTGTGTGTGTTAGGTGCGCCCTGTGCTCTGAAGGGGCTCCTACATATCATTTCATCAGGCTTTGTGTCATGTCATCATTCATCGAGAGTGCGTTTGTGTGTGTGAAAGAGAGAAAAAGAGTGAGAGAGCTGCAGAAACAGCAGGCAGTATGCTCCAGGCCACAACAACACTTAGCCAAGCACTCAAACTCCCAGGTGTGTGTGTGTGTGTGTGAGAGAGACACTGAACACACTGCAGACTTTAATCTTTGCAAATTAAACCTGTGGTGAGAGTGCTGTTTGCACGCATTTGTGCGCGTGTGTGCGCGCGTCTGTTTGTGTGCGTGCTCCTGTTTGCATTCACTTGTATTGCGACCCACTGCGCAAGGAACCAATCCCCGACTGTTAAGCAGGTGCAAGCATACAGCAACAAATCCTGCCACACCTCTTTGTCTCAGCTCAGCGATTGAGAAAAAACAAGAGCCGCTGTGCTCTCTGCCTCCCCTTTTAGATATTTGTTAGACAATATAGGAGAAGGGAATACGCAGCCCTGTCGCAGCCCCCCTCTAATCTGTGGGGAAGAGATGGAGAGACGGAGGGAGAAGGAGTATTTTAAACAGCATATTCGGAATAAATTACTGACAGCCAGATAAACAGAAATAAATAAATAAGGGCTGCCTCCCACGCATGGCATCTGGGCGACTTTGTTCTTGAAAGTTTGCTTTGCTCACTTCAGGATGGGTGTGCTTTCCCCCCCCCACCTCCCCCCCTCTCTCTGTCTCTCCCAGTGTCTCAGTAGCACTGAGTCGCTCCACACTGAGCTTTTTTGCATTGTACTCCTTCCTGACTTGGGTAGTTTATGGCAAAAAAAATCCTCAACGATGTATAAAAACTTTCTAATAATGTGAGTGACAACATAGGTTTACGGGGAGACATGCAAAGTCATTTTAGGAGAAGGAGAGAGATTTGAGAATATGTATTTTCCACAGGTGCCCTCTCAAGGTATTCATATATAGGCACGTTTTTTTTGTGTTATTGTAATAATCTGGCTGTTTAACCACACAGGAAGGTAGGAATACTTTCCCTCTCTGATATAAGGGCACTTTTTTGACATAAAACATCATCATATTTACGCCATGATGTCTCCTCACCTCTCCTTCTCCAGTAGTTTTCCTGCTTCCACTTGTTCTTCTTTCCTTAAATTCTTCTAGCTGATTCTTCTCTGTACTTCCAGGCTGAATTGAGTGTATCTGACAGAAAGGCCTCTCTGTGTGTGTTCGTGTTTACACTTTCAACACACCTAGAAAAAGTGTGTGAAGTGATCCTTTGTCTTTTGTTGCAGCAGCTGTTACACTGTTGTACAGCCTACCTTCAAAGGATAAATAAAGCGCTTGCATATTTGTACAAAAGGTTATTCTGTAAAACTATGTATGCATTGTTTCTCAGTCTATTTTCTATCATCTATTGTGTTTTTGCATCTTCCTCCTCTGCTTCTTGCCTGTCTATCTGCCAATCTGTTTGAATGACTGCCAAAGTGAGTTAAGGGTCAAGGTGGACACTGTGTGCGTGTGTGTGTGTGTGTGTGTGTGTGTGTGTGTTGTTCGGGGGGCGGTACTGCTGTCTGCAGGACATCAAAGCGCTCCCACAGAAAACCATTAAATCCTGTCTGCGAAGTTCAATGGGAGTGTCAAAGCGTGTGTTTCTGTGTGTGTGTGTGTGTGTGTGTGTGTGTGTGTGTTAATGTGCAGATTGAGTTAAATGTGTGTGTATTGGTAATTCTGCTTCCCACTCCTTTCCCATGTATTTACCCTCCTTCCCCACGTGTGAATGGGTCAACCATGTGGCCTAATTATTTATTAAAAAAAAAATTCACAATCTATCAATGTATGAGAATGCATTTGCAAATATATGCACAATTTCTATATTTTTAAAAGTGTGTAACTTTGACATCCCTTTTCCCTTAATATTGGTTTATTTTAACCATGGCCACTATTTTTCCATAATCTTAATCAAAACGTTTTAGTCGTTTAAACTTAACCAAACCTGGTCTACAGTGGTGGCAGAAAACACAATGACGGCAATGACCAAGGTGAACCTGTCGCCTGACTCTTGATCTGATATCAGTCAGAAAACCTTTATTCGTCCCACGGCGGGGACATTTACAGCACTACAACAGCAAAGGGACAGTGCAGATAAAAGGGTAATATAAGATAAGTACAAAATATAAGTGCAAAAAACAACAACCGTGATAAACTGCCCTCTTCATTTGGAAAGTACATTAATATGGGGCTACTTTGATTGATAGTTAATGTTAGTAAGTGAAGTGTGGCTCTTTTTGTGGCGGAGAATGTCTTTGTGCATCGGAAAACAAATATTAGAATTGCATTTACAGGTACATTTCCACAGAATTTACATTTTACACTTTAAAAAAAAAAAAATACAGTTAAGATTTTTATTAAAAAATATATGTACATATAAGGGAGAGAGGTGCTTCACTGATATGGGGTCTTTTGAATTGAAAGACAAGAGACAGAAGATTGACATATGGACAGGGAGGACAACACAAACAAGAAAAAACTAACCAGAAACGCAAGAGCGTCAAATCTAGAGAGAGAGAGAGAGGAAAACACAACTCAAAAGGGAGAAATTAATAAATATGGGGAAAAGAAGAAAAAAGGTGAGGAGAAATGGCTAACCAGGGAGCTTTGTGCGTTGTGTTTGGCTTGGCCACAGGTGACAAAGGGGGCTCTTGAAAACCAAAGTGTTATAGCAACAATGTTGTGGAAAATCCTGTAAAATATGCTGTGTTCTAAATGCCAAGTGGAGACTATTGTGCAGTAATCTCCCTGTGGCTAAAATCATGCTGAGAGATTTAGTGGTCAACAGTGACCTGTCTGTCTTACCCATTAATGGAGACCTTTAGAGAGGTGCCGCTAAGTGTTAATCACACTCTCCATGGATATGAATAGTCACTGCTGGTGAAGGGAGGTGCACGTGTGTGTTTGTTTAATTTTAATGATGCATATTGGCACACTGAGCTGTATTTTGTCTGCACCTTTATTGCCTCCAGTTTGTGATAAATATCATTTCTGTAAGAGCTATCTGAACGTGGTGCAGGTGGTTCAGTCCTTACCAAAGCTCCTGGAGGCAGAAAAAAAGTCATATTAATAAGTGACAAGAAGAGCTGGAAAAGGAGAGGTAGCCCAGGTAATAATAGACACCTTGTTAGCTGGAAGTTTCACAGATATGTAAGGAGCGCTGTCAGACTGAGAGCTCAAACTCTGGCTCTCAGTTTTTAAATATTCCCATGTGTGTTGACAAAGATGTAGAAAAGCTGTCCAAAGTCTTATCTAATGTATGTAGCACTCATGCCAAATTTCATTTGATGACTCAGTTCTGTGTCATCAGCAGCTGAGTGTTTTTAATGCATGTTTTCAAAAATGTTTCCCAACAAATTTTAATCCCTCTTAAATGAAGCCCACTCTCCGTGCTGAGCTACTTTGAACACATGAGCTCAGTGTGCGAACATGTTCATATTATAACGGTTATCTTAAACTGTATTTTAAGCCTTGATGAGCTTATTACTACTATGTATCCCTTAGTCTTATCAAGGGCAAAGACATGGATAAATTGAAAAAGAAATAAACAAATTATTATCTTATATGTCATTTAAATATGTAAAGTGAGGTATCATTGTAATAGTAAATGTAGGCTTGAACTTGTGCTTAGCAAGTAGCAGGACATAACTGCTCGTGTCTCTCTTGTTCTTGTGTTACAGTGTGAACTATCCCTCCCTTTTTCTCTC